>JABVZY010000278.1:5748979-5763292 GCA_020883555.1 Drosophila nannoptera | reverse complement strand
GAGGCGAGGCAAGGTGTAATGAAAATAGAAAGTAAAAGATGTTAAAAAATATATTTTCATAGTATTAAATAGATGAGAGACGAGAACAAATAATACACTAGTCGAACTAAGAGTTAGCTAAGAGTTAGTGTTAGGCTACGATTTTTGTAATAAGCGGCAATAAAGCAATGTGAGAGTGAGATTTTACTCGTACGATTTGCAACAAGGCAAAAGTGATTTGATATTATATTATATTTCGATATATATTCTATGCTCGTGTGCTTCTGTGCTTCTTCTTCTTCACGCTCCTGGGCAGTGTACTGGCGGCTGCGGTCGATGACAATCTACGCACTGACGTCATGCGGTATGAAAATCGAAATCGTATATTAAATTACGTTTTCGACCAGAAATGAGTCATAATTAGTTGTAAATCGATAAGAAGGGTATATTATGGCAATTTCAATGAGTAGACGCGAAATCTTAGGCCAGCTGCATGATTAATTTCAACTTTACGATATTCGCACACTAATGCTGCACGAATGCAGTAAAATTACAGCTGATATTTAGCAAAAGAATTTATAATATTCGTAAAGTTTGGCATACGATATTCGACTCATCAAATTCAATCGATCTTGAAAAAAAAAAATATTATTAAACGCACAACGTGCAGAGCTACATCTCCATTTACGATCTGGAAGATATTCGAATATTAGCAAAAGAATTTACGATATTCGTAAAGTTTGACATACGATATTCGACTCATCAAATCCAATCGACAACGTGCAGAGCTACAGCTCCATTTACGATCTGGAAAATATTCGAATATTAGCAAAAGAATTTACGATATTCGTAAAGTTTGACATACGATATTCGGGTGATATCAAATTGTATGCCTGGAATGTTCCGAAAATAATACTATTACACGCACATCCATTTACGATAATGCTGCACGAATGCAGTTAAGTTGCAGCTTACAGCTACCAAAACAATTTACGATATTCGCAAAGTTTGCCTGTGTAGACTGCAAATAGGATCACACGGCATAAGATAATCGACTTATATATCAAATCGAATCGATCTTGTATGCCCGGAACGTTCCGACAGTCATATTATTAAACGCACTACGTGGAGAGCTACACCTGCATTTACGATCTGGCAAATTATAGTCACGGACATAAGCAATTATAATATTCTAATCGATTATATGCAAATCAATATTGTCGATTGTCTCATCTTCTATACATTCGGGTGCAAGCTCCCCATTGAATCCACAGCCATTGCCCTTACGTTCCACTGCACAGGAGAGTGAGTGAGAGAGAGTGAGAGAGAGAGAGAGAGAGAGAAAGGCGAGTGACTTGAAGCAACGTCAGAGTTTTGTATCTGGTTTGCCGAGCAGAGAGATACATGTTTATATATAATTATTACGATATTTGTAAATTGAAATGATAATAACAAAATTTGTATGCAATATATTGAGAAGAAATAGAAAGAGACAGAGATAGAGAGAGAGAGAGAGAGCAATAAAAAATTTGTATATGAAACTAACTTTGATGCTAAATTTGCGTGTCTGAATTTTGACCCTCTGCTCAATCCAGCTAGGACGTCGACCACTTAACGATGGCTTTTGATATAGAATTGAATTTTAGTTAAGAATTCATTTTGTTGGCTTGATTTAATTTAATTTAATTTTTTTTTAAATCATTTCTTAAAGAAAATTAATTAATAATAGTATTTTCGTTGAGCATATTTTTTTTTGTGAGAATTTTGCCTTTGCTTATTTTCAGCTATGGAAATAAAACTTGATTAATAAACCAAACACTGTTTAGAGACAGATAGACAGACTAGGGGGGATAGAGACAGTTGTGGAGAGAGAGACAGAGAGAGAGGGAGAGACAGAGATTGTGATAAGAAGTTGAATGTGTTGAGGGATTACGTATTTTTCAGGGTTTTACATAACAAACACATAGTTAACGGGAATCGAACACAGTGACAGTTATTTTGAGTGTAAGGGACCGTTGGAGAGCATAATTAGAATTCTTTATTTTTTGTTTTTTTTGTTTTTCAATTCGGAAATTTCCAAACACCCAATTTTCGGTGACTCAGCTCCGAATCGGAAGCTCTTTTCAGTGTCGATTGTGAGTCAAATTCGAATGAAAGAATTTTTAGTTTTCGTATATCGTTTTTGAATGGTCTTGGAATTTTGTATTTTTGCTTTGATATCTTCTTGCATAACAAAAAGTAAAACCAAATAGTCAACATAAATAATAATATATTCTATGAGCGGCTGCTTGCATTATAAATTCATCTTTCTCTTAACAAAATGTCAACAATAACAAGTTACGCGCGCGCTAAACACACACACAGAATGTTAGATGAGTGTGTGAGGTGTGTGTGTGTGTGTGTGAGTGTGTGTGAGGGGTGTGTGTGATGCGGTGGGTGTGTGAATTGCAATTGCATAGCGTAGCGAGATTTGTGGCACAACGCGTGGCACCTACAAATTGCAATAGGAATATCTGATGCTTGCAATGACTTCATCGAGCAGCAGCACAAAATATTTGTAGGCATATATATATATATGTATATGTATATATATGTGGGTATACATATGAACGGCAATTAAAATCATTAAAATATTTACGATATAAGAGATACGATATATGTAGATTGTGTGGATTAAGCAGTGTGTTTGGCGTCTCTCTATTGTTGGATAAGTTCAATGAAATGCAACTCGCAGCATTCGTTTAACACTAGGGCAGTACGTTTCAAAATATTTCAAAATTCAAGATACAAAGCAAATGATTTTGATATGTTCCAAATGGTGAATTCACGATTTCCGATTTCAGTTTGTTGGCTCTTTTATTCTTATTATTATTTTTCTTGTTGTAGGTGTTTTGGTTGAGGTTTAGGCAAGACACAGAAACACACGCACTCACAAACAGAGAAAGAGAGAGAGAGAGAGAGATGTACATAGATATAGAAGGAGATAGAGAGAAAGAGATGAATGGCTTGGTGGACATGGACGATGGGATATTACAGAGACAACGAAAGGTTTGGTGATCCCTTGACGGGCTGAGAGTGTGAGTTCAGGTGGGAAAGTTTAATGGAAAGTTTTCATATAGATAATTGAAAGGAAATTACAAAATTTTCAATTTATAAAAGTCACACAGAAACGTTGCATAAATACACAGAGACCGCATTTGTTTTAAATTTTCGTTTTCCTTTTGTTTTTTTTTTTTTATTTTTTTTTTGGGCTGTCTACACAAACGAGGAGAACAGATAAGAAGTACACATAGGTAAGAGAAACCTGGGCTTACGTATTGGAAATGAAAAGCATACGTGTTTAGATTCAGTCCAAACGCATCAGTCAATCAATCACTTAACCAATATATATATCAATCAATCAATCAATTAGCAATGTAGAGAAAACATGCCGACAGTCAGAGATAAAATTTGTTGTAAATGATCTAGGGAGAATATGTTGTAACGCGCTTGAATCTGAAACACTCTAAACACACTGGGCTTACCAAATAAACGATATAAACTATAACATGTAAGTACATCAAATCGAATACACTTAACAGTTTACGATAGCCTTTACGATACGCTAATCTCTGGGCTAGCTGCGCCTAATTTTGTCAATATCGTATCGTAAATGGAGTTTACTACATTTTACACTTGGCTGGTTGGTCTTTCAAAATACGATATTCGACTTTTACGCTCAATTCAATACGATATTCATCTGCGATTTGTTGTATGAAGAATGCAGCGCATTGTGTGTGACATATTTCAATTCGTTTCTTAATTAAATAAATCAATCAAATAATTGATTATCGTAACTAAATGCGAGAAGAATTACCAACCGAAATGAGAGTCAATAAATGAAGAACAATAAATCATGCCTAGAAATCATGAGCAATTAATTCCATTAGCATTTTTTTTTGTATAATCAAATTCAGTTCTCATGTAATATAATATATCGTAATGTTTGATCGTAATATGACAACTTACCGAATCGAGCGTCGTATCGATATTCCCATTGGGTCGATCGGCCAACGTTGTCTCCTTGAGGTTAATCTTGACGTGATTGGCCGCCGAGGTGGTGGCGCCACCGCGTTGCGGCTTTGTGGCATCCAGCAGCACCTTCAGCGATGCGATGGCATGCAGCTGGGTAGCCTTCTCGTCCACTTTGCCTGGAACATCATCTTTGTCATTGTAATTGTGTGTTGGGTTTTTTTTTTTTTTTTTAGTTGTTTTTTGGAGGAAGGTGTTTCGATTCGATTTTCAAAGAAAAATTATGCATACACAGAGAGTGTGTGTGTGTGTAGAGTGTAGATAGGAAGATAGACAGACAGACAGAGAGAGAGAGAGAGAGAGAGCAAGAGAGACAGACAGATGGTGTGTGTGTGTTGTTGTTCAGGTTGTTGTTGCAGAGTTGCAGTTGCAGTTGCAGTTGCAGAGTAGAGTAGAGTAGTAGGCGGTGTTTTGTTGTTTGATTTTTGTTAGTTGTTGTTTTGATTTGTTTGCACGCAACGAATTGAGTTTTCAACGCAAAATCCAAGTGTTTTAGATTATTTTTTTTGGAAAAATCAAACGAATAAAAGAAGAAGAAAGAAAGAATACAATTGCATCGATTAAAAATCAGAATAAAACGAATTAACCCAGTTAAATATATATATTTTTCATTTCGTTTTAATCGGAAATATTTTTTTCATTTCATTGTTTTTTTTTTTAGTTAGTTTACAAGCAGCTAAATGCCCTTTTAAGTTTTGGGTTAGAGTATTTTGAAAATATTTTATACAAAATGTTGATGTCAGTTGCGAAATAGCATTTTGGAGGTTGGTTATAAGTAGTTAGAGTATTAGCTAATAGGTTAGAGACTAAACTAGAGCTCAGGTCTATAGACTAGCGAGAGAGAGAGAGAGAGAGAGAGAGAGAGAGGGAGTTCGGAAAGCTAGCAGGACAGTGTTGTAGGCATAGATACACACACACACGCATAGGACAGATAGCATTGAAATCGAAGCATAGTTGTGGGCATGAGTGTATGTTGAAGAGAGACAGATAGAGAGAGAGACAGGGAGAGATAGAGAGAGAGAGCAGAGCGAGAGCGATGGGGAGCGGGCTGCGGGCTGCGTGGGCTTTACTAAGCTACAGCTAAGACTAAGTAAGCTAGATTAACTAAACGAATACACTACTGATATTTACCGTGTCAGAGTCTCATGGATTTTTGGTCTAACTTTTAGCAATACTTTTTTTTTCGTATTTTAGTTCTTTTTTAGTATATTTTTTTTTTCGTTTTTGAGTGTGACAGCGAACTTGTGTTTTGCACTAGGATTTGGGAACTGTTTAAATTCATGATTATTTTTAATTAAATTTTTTTTATGTTGAAAATTTTGAGGTTTTGGATTCATGTGAATGCGAATTACTTTTGGCTTGGGAACACGGACGGGTTTCTCTCTACTTCAGTTGTTGGTGGTTTTGATTATTAATTTTTGATTTAGATTTCTTTGTAGATTTCTTGTCATTGTTGTTTTCAATGTGGCATGAAGTGGTACACAACGGGGCGTGGCCAACCGCCTGCGGCTGCCAAAGGGCTGCCCCCCAATTTCGGCATAGCAAATGGCACTAGCATTTCGTATATACATATACATATGTGTTCATATCAGAGGGAACTTAGCTCTAGGCCTAACTTACAGCTAAGATACTCTAGAGAGATGAGACTTAGCTCTAGTTTCCATAAACATATATACATATATTTGTAGAATGTAAAGCTATATGTAAATGATTTATACATTTGTCTACCTCAACCACATGCTCTTCACATGAACTAAGCTTTAATGCATTCGTTGGGATTCTCGCATTCGGGAGAGTGTTGAGACATTCGTAATCTATCATATATGCAGAGGGCCTTCAAGAATTCCCTGCACCCTCAGATGGAATTTCATGAATGCTTCAACGCTTCTCCCTCGGCGTCATCCCCAGAACATAGCTTTTGTACAAAGGTCGCATAAGCTATGAAGCACACTTGAACAGAGACGTAAACATTGTCAGCACACTGAACATTCCAATCCATATAGTTAAATACAGAAAACGTTTAGACCTAAACACAAATCGAGAATTGAGCGAAATGAAAAAGAAAAAGAAAAATAAATAATCAACCCGCTCGACTAGTCAACGTCAACTTGATACATGCAGGCACCTCGCTAATAACTTGTAGCTATTAAGTACAATTGAATATCTGATAGATTGTGGCTGCGTACTGTCCCCGGGCCCTGGCCCGGGCCGCTCGGGCCAATTTCGAGCCACATTTTTGTGGAGCCAATTGTACCAGTTGCTAAGTAATTACAATTAACACATACAACATTGAATGCACAGATTGTTTATAAATATGTAATACGGCATAAATATCTCTTTCTATGAATATATATTTATATACATATATTTATCTATGTTATATGTACAAAATTAATTATTTTGTTACTGTCACGCGTCCGACGCGATGCCAAAACAATCATCAAGTTATCTAGATATATTCAAGTGTGAGTCTATAGATAGATAGTCTATAGATAGATATAGATATAGTCTCGTCCATAGATAGATATATATGTATATAGTTCGATATATATGTATATATAACGCATATGTATATCGTATATAAATGTAACTCCAAACTGACATTGAACAACATAAAATATTTTCGTAACTTTGTTTCATTGTTTGAATTTTTCTGTTTTTCTTTTTGTTTTTGTCTTTTTTTTTTTTTTCTTATTCTTTTTTTGTTCTTTGGAAGCAAAATGATATAAAGAAATGACTAAGCTGAAATTAATATGGTATATAGAAAAGTAAATTGCATTTTAATGAGGTGGCAGAAATCAAAACATTGACATTGAAGCTTCAGCAGAGAATCTTTAATAACAATTTAATTGAGGACAGTAAGCGAGGGAAAAAATGAAATAAATTAAATTTGATTTCAAATGAAGCCGAGAGGAGTCCTAAAGAAGGCCTCTGAGAGGATCAGTTCGAACTGGATCCAAATGGACTCCCTGAAACTAATTCTCATATAGAGACGGGTTTCTTGTCGCCCGAGACTTGGTAAGCATTTGCGGCCATTGGCTTTCCTCTATTCAATTTTCCCACAATTTTGCAATTTCCGCCGACAATTAAGTTAAGTGAGAATGAAAAAAAAAAGAGTGAACTAGTAGAAGAATTCTAACACTTTGTACCTGCGCGAAACCTTGGTATCAGCCCGGTTCGGCCCGACCCGGCCCTGGCTTGTTTGCTCTGATTTGGTTTGGTTTCAGTTTAAGCTTTGGCTTTAGTTTTCGCTTTAGTTTCAGTTTGAGTTTCGAGTTTGTCTTGGTCTTGGTCTGTGGGCCATTGCCGTGGCAACGTGTCGACCCCATACATATTTATGCCCAGGCCCAGCCCCCCTCCCCCCACCCCACCCAGCCAATCCAGTCCGCTCTGTGCCTAATACATAATAAATCAATGCGAGCACGTCCGGTGCCAAAGCCCGAGCCCCCCCAGACAGAGAGTGGTGAGGCCCCGCGCTCCCCCCATGCTGATATGCCAGGAGCAGCTGGCAGAGGCTCTCGCCACTGAAAGTGAAGTGTGAAGAGCGCGAAGACAGTTGCTGTCAATTGCCGGGTGACGAGACAACGCTAAGTCTGGCCGTGCTGCTAGCCTCTGGTAATTAGATAAGTGGCCTCAAGGTCAGGCATTAAAAACTAACCGGCGCAAAGGCCAAGTCAACAATGAAACTGCCGAACAAACAAGCAAACAAACACGAAACGAAAAGGAATAAATCGGCAAATATATAATATATATGTACACACATAAAAGGAAAGAAAGAGAGCGGAAGAGCATAGAGTATAGAGTAAGGTGTAAGCAAGTTCTGGCTAGCAAGTCAAACATCCAATTAGAAGGAACACAGAATATACACAGAGTTTAAAGGAACTGAACACAAAGAGCTTGAATATCCTTGCAGGATATAGGGCATATATATATACATGATTCGATTCGAATTTCATAGGTCAATAATTCACATTTTGATACGATCGATCGGAAGGTCTCGGACCACCTCTGCAAGGATATTCTCCGCCTCGGCAAGCCGAGGAGTACTACTTTCTCGATTTGTAAATTTCTCGGTATAGTATAGAGTATTAGTAGTTGGTATATTTTTGGTATTTGCTTGGCTCTTTTTTTTTTTTTGATGTAAGCGTTAGGAGTTGGGGAGGACTTGAATGGGTTTCGGGCTGATCGGGGAGGGTTCTGGGCGGACATTATTAGACTTCATTAAATTTTTCTCGTTTACTTTTTTCTGTTTTCTGTTTTTTGTTTTCTGTTTTCTGTTTTCTTTTCGTTTCGATATTCTTTTTGGCATGTGCAAAACACAATGTGACAAACTCAAACGAACTTACCATCGTGTAGTGGATCTATGGTGTGTATCATTAGCTGTAATAGGCCATGACGGAATTTTGCACCGGTCTGTGTACTACCAGCGGTCCCACCACTGCTATTACCTGTAGCGCCCGCATTGCTCGAACCGGCCGGACCCGAACGGGTCTCGCTGGCCGCCCGGGATGTCACCGAACCGCCCGGCTGTGTGGCCATTGACGTTTCCGATGAGTTCGCCGCATTACCCTGAAGTGAAGGAAGAACGGGTGGAACGGATGGTACGGTTACGGTTACGGTTACGTTAACGTTTTACGGTTACGGTTACGTTTACGGTTATGTTGAGAATACAGTGTTGGAAGGTATATTTCAAATTGCATATTTTCAATTTATAAAGTTCGATTTTTTTTTTCGTTTGCAGTGTAAATGTTGTTGTTGTTTTTTTTTGGGGAAGGATTCGGGAGTTCATTTCAGATATTTTGTTAAAATTGATGGTAAGCATTGTTGTTGTTGTTGTAGTAGTAGTTGTTGTTGTTGTTGTTGAGAAAAAGGTGAAAAGAAGAAGAAGAAAAGTTGATTATTGCAATTTGTATAAATTTACAGTCGAGTGTGGAGTTGTTGTAATTGTTGCTGTTGTTCTTGCTGTTGCTGTATTGTTGTATGTATATTTTGTAGTTGTAGTTGTTGTTGTTGTTGTTTTCAGCTGTTGTATCGCTTAAAGGCTAATCGAATTATTAAGTGCACTTGTAATTGTAGCCAATCTTCAGAAAATTAAGTCAACAAGAGAAACGAAAAAAAAAAAAAAAATAAAATAAATTTATTATTCAAAAGTCAATTACACGTAACGGTACAGACACTCAAGCAAACGGACCACAATTTCTGATAGGTCAGATCTCATCAATGGCATAGACCAAGTTCCGTTAGGATGGCAGGCATTACAACATAATATTACGTCCTTTTCGTCTGGGTTGGATTAATGTGCAGCAAGAGTCAAGACGAGTACGATTTCTTAAAGAATTTTACAGAATTATATACAGCTGGATTTTGGTTCTGGATAGATTAAGAGGTGCAATCGGGGGTTGGAGTAGGACCCACCGCTGGCCCAGCACCACAGCTGACAAGGTGGTTTCCTCAGACGTTTCTCGGTCGTTTCAAAATTAAAATATACATCAAATCAAGATATTTGTATATAAAGAGTAAGGATTTTAGTTGAACAAAAATAATATACAATTTTTTTTTTTTTTTTTTGGTTTTTTGCAACTGTTTTTGTATACATACAAGCTTCAGTATTCAATGATTTTTTTTTGTATTTTTTCTTTTTGGAAAAATGTACATATATATACTTTTTTTTAGTATTTATCAAAGCGCAGTGGGAAGTTTTGTTGTATTTCATTTTGCCTTCACTATAATCGAAAATGTAAACATAGACAACTCAAAAAGGAATTTTAGAAGATATATTTTTATTCAAATCGATTCAAAAGAATGGATAGGAAAAACTCAAAGCTCACACTTGTGAGTGGGCAAAGAAAGCGCTAGAAGTGCGAGAGGAGAGCCAGAAAAAAATCAGTACTAAAAAAAATTATTCACAGCTAAATATATATATATATATATGGCATATATGAAAATGTTCAATGACTAATATTTATGGCTATCGGGTGATAATTGTTAAGCTATATAGTGGAAACATGTCAAGTACGTAAATATTATAAGAAAATTCTTAACTAATACAACAGGTGCTATATAAGATGGCGTGTGTGTGAGTGTGTGTGTGTGTGGGTGTATGACTGTTATGCATGTGTTTATAGAACACGTATATCCAGATCGTATTCCATTCATAAAATCAAAGCCATGAGTAGCTTTCCATCGATAGTATTTCATTCATAGAAATATATCCCAGTTAAGACTGCAAAAATGAAAGGGCATAGTATATAGGTAATACGCTTAACTATTTGAAGAACAGGTCTAGCCGGCTTTTACCTCATTCATCAAAATGCAATCTAAGAAAATTCTCGCACTAGATACTAGATATTCAATGATTTCTGATTAGAGAATTCTTGTATTAATATCTGCATATGAGAATCGCACAAAGTCTAGCTATAAGTAATTAAATTCTTGTTCTGATATCAATAGAGAAGATTGGAGATCTATGATCTACGATGAAGATGATGACGATAAGCTCAGCATTTGCAACACGTCCAAAGAGATAACATTCCATGAGACAGAGTTTTCATGTCGCAAACTCTCTGAACTTCTATGAATAGAATCTAAGAGTTGTGATTCTTAGCGTACTTGTGGCCCATATGTCCAGCTACTACAACGTGCTCCATTCACCAAGAACTGGAGCAAAGTCTAGCCAAGACTATATATATATGGTGTGCAGAACTGGGGCGTGTGTAGGGCAATTCAAGATCAACGAAGCCAGCCTCTCTAACTAGCTAGCCCCTGGCCAAGCTGGCCAATTAGCGTGTGGCTCGTGCCCAGGTGAACTACCTTATGATCGTAATGCTAATTAATGGCATGCTATATTGTTTTGCCCCGAGAGCGAGCGTGCTGCGGAGAGTCATGCCACTTACGATGGATGACTAAATGCGAAGTAAACAAGTTGGAAAGAGAGGGAGAGAGAGAGCAATAGCCGATCGATCGAGCTGGCAATAGATGTAGGCTACTCCAGCAAATTATCACCAGGTTGTAATTGAGTTTGACAAGAAAATGAATGGCAATCGATGTCTTCCTTTCGCTGGCCGGAGAGACAAAACTGTTAACTCATGCCGAAAGCATTTGCATTCGGCCACAAAATACATCAGCTTAGGCAGGTGCTGGAGCCGCGTAATAAATTAAATTTAAACACACGTGAATCACGATTTCAAAAACAAAAGCTTAACTTCCAATATTTTGAACCAACTCAAAAAAAATTAAAAAAAAAAAATGAAAAAAGTCCGAGCGAGCCCGACGTTGCAAAATAACACAACTCACGACACGATTCAATTCCGATTCAACCTGTTTCGCTGTGATATACACACTCACACACGGGCTGAGGGAAATACTCACACACACACACACACACACACATGCCAGCGCGAACTTGTCACCTGGGCCTCACTATTGGCTACCCCAAAACCAGTTCCAAGAATTAATGCAGTTATTCCAGGGATTTTGTTTACGTTCACGACTATATAATAATACGACTAATGCATATATATACATATATATATATCTGTATGGCCAGCTGATATCGATAAAAAGAGCAAAAGCTAAGCCGATCCATTCATGAGCCCGTCTCACAGATATTAGTCGCGCGAGCTGCTTCGGCTCGACTCAGTGAGCCGATACTCTCCCTCTCTCTCGCTCGCTCTTGCGCCCTCGCGCACGCTCGCCGTCTCTATCTATTTCGCGGCAC
The DNA here is from genome assembly GCA_020883555.1 of Drosophila nannoptera. Classification (NCBI taxonomy): domain Eukaryota; kingdom Metazoa; phylum Arthropoda; class Insecta; order Diptera; family Drosophilidae; genus Drosophila; species Drosophila nannoptera. Next base: position 5,751,525 of record JABVZY010000278.1, on the reverse strand, counting down.
TTGTCTGTCGCAGCTCGGCTGTGCTGGTTGCATTGATTGTTGATTTGTATTATATAGCTGGGTTATGCGCTCCGTGCACATCATTTAGTAACGAATCTTGAACCCAAACGCAACGAGTTGTTCAAGTTGCCAACGAAACAGCGAAGCGTTCGCGCGTGCCAGCTCCAACAACAACAACCACGACAACAACAACAACAACCACGACAAGAATAAGAACTGATACAACGAATAAATATGTTTCAAAAAAGGATTATTGAACTATTTACCCTACTCTTCTACTGGATGGTCATCACGCCGGCGATCTATCAATATTGTAAAACGCAAAATTGGATCCGCTGGGATCTGAATATACCGTTTCAATCGTTCTCGGATCATGCGACATTCGCGCTCTGCCTGCTCGCTGGCTATGTTACCTTCTATCGGATCGTGATCTTTATCTATATGAAACTGAAAGTGTGTGATGTGCAAATGTGGCATAAGCTGAAGAAAACCCAAGAGGATCCCGAATCGCAGTTAAAAGATAAATCCCATTATCAGGCCGTCTCAACGGAGAACTTGGATACGATCGATGGTGTGGCCAAGGATCAAACGCCAAAGGTCATACGCACCATCAGCCATCCGCTGTTGGTGGAAAGTGATCTGGCTCGGATTCACATCAAGCACGAGACACGCCCCCTGCGCAGCGCCACCCTGCCGCACGGCTACCTGCAGAAGCACCCGCAGCCGCCCATCTCTAGTCCCACGCCCAGTCTGAGATGTGCCCCGCCTGTGCCCGCGACTCCGCCCCGTACACCGGGGCTGGCGCGCAAACTGAGCCACGGCATCATCATGTCGCCCGATGTCCTTATGGGCACCTCGCAGCAGCTGCGACCCGCGAAGGTATAGAGCCCGCGGCGGCGACCGGAGCGATCACATTCGCAACAAGTATTAGCATTAGCCAAAGAACCAAAGATATACCCAAATTCCGAGCGATATTTTGGGACATTCTAGTTAAATTTTACGAAGATCTGGAGCGAAGGATATACGAAGGATATAGTCAGCTCAATTTTGAATTGAATCTCTTGCAAAGATTAATGCGAGTGATTCAGAGTGGTTCAGCAACTGGACTCTAATGTTAGCTGTTCCTGTAGCAGGAATAGATCATTCATTGAGTTATCTCTACAATATTGTTTGTATAATTAATTAGTTGCTAGCTAGCGAATACATTTACTTTCTGCAATCAGTGTACGAGAAGTAAATGCATATATTTATTACCTAGTCGTAAGTCCAGATTCCGTTATCTGTTTATCTATGGAAATATACTGTGTATTATATTATTTACGATGAAATAAAAGAACGTTCGTCATGCAAAGAACCAGTTAGGAAAATAATCCCAACGACTTTTTATATCAAGAACAGGGGAAAGTGAGGTTAAGTGAAGACCGTATACGATATAAGCTAGATGTCAGTTCGAATGAGGGAACGAAGAAGATATTTATATAATGAATATTTTCATTATGAAATGAATCTCTGAGAAGTCTCCTCGAGGCGCGGCTTTTGGAGCTTCTACAGAAGCTTCGATCTTTTATATTGAAGGATTTGTTTACATATCGTAAATGCGTAATTTCGTCTATAAAGTAAATGTTATTGCGCCTCAGCTGAACTGCATTATGATGCCGATGATGCAAATTGAGACACACCCACACACACGCCCGCCCACACATTTCTATAATTATGTATATACTATATGGCAGAAACAAGTCGAAATAAAATGCCATAAAATATACTTTCGCCATTTTGTTGTATGGGAAGAGACTCGGCTCAGATTTATGGCGGAACGAAAGGTATTCATAAAGAAGCAGTCAAAATGTCAAAGGCATGCATGAGCGAATGAGATAAACGGGCTAGAATCCAAAATGAAATTCTGATCGAATTCAAGCTCAAGCGTGCAGGCGTGTGTGTGGTGCATGTGTGTGTGTGTGTGTGTGTGAGAGTGCACAGTTCCGATTGGCTGCATGCAAAATGTTTCGTGGGTGTGTCAGCTGCTGTCTGAGTACATCTGTGAGTGTGTGTGAGTGTGTGAGTGTGTGAGGGTGTGTGTGTGGGTGTGTGTGTGTTAGGGTACTATTTGTTTAGTTAAACAGGTCGGAAGAGGCATAGCAAATGAGAAAGTGTCGGAAAGAAAAGAAATACTAAACGAAAGCTAAGCGCTAGCAAATGAAATTGAGCTGAGAGCTAGAGTTATGTCTAAATCGGAGATAGAAAAGTTGGATGGATGGATGGATATATATAGCTATATTGGTATACGATGGACACCAGACCAAGCAGTTGACAGTGAAAGATCCATTGCAATGCGTCACTTGGCATGAGTTAACTTATTTAAGTGAAGTCATGGGCTTCATTAACATTTGCTTCGGCTCTGAGCAACGGTTCTCTTTCGACTTGGCCCTGACTGACTTTGGACGCTTTCGGTTTCCGGAACTGGTTTGGTCGAAATAAACAAAATATATGACCATATATGCCATACGCAATATGAGATTGCATTTACATCTCAAAGGTGAAATTCA
>JABVZY010000278.1:5708240-5726549 GCA_020883555.1 Drosophila nannoptera | reverse complement strand
CCACACCGATACACACAAAGCACACACACTCATACACGCAAACATGCATAAGCACACAATGGCAGACGCAAGCTCAAGTCACATAGCGCATACGCCGCGTTGTCGCCGCGTTGCACAGTGGAGCATATTAAGGGAACGAAAGAGAGAGAGGAAGAGAGAGGCAGGGAAAGAGAAGAAGAGAAGAGAACAATTGATCAGCTGACAGTTGCTTCAATTCTACATAACAGTCTAAGATGCAAATGTTAAGCTCTTATATGAGGCTATTAAAATATTATTTTATCAATGTTAGCTTGAAGACTTTGGGAGAAAGCTTAAGCTGTTAAGTGGAGTGACGTTTAACAGCTGTTAACTAATCGAGCTTAACAGCTGTTACCCCAGCACATTCACTTTCTTCAACTTTTTGAATGTAAATCGAAAGTTGTGTCCCATCGTATCCTATTGGAGATTTCATCTGCTGCGGGTGTGTTCGTGTGTGTTTGCCTGTGCCTGTGCGTGTGCGTGTGTGTGAGTGCTTGTTTATATGTGTGCGAAACAATTTAAAAATAAATACAAGAAACTAGCGCAGAACGTGGCGGCGATGGGTCGAATGAGCGCCTGCTGGGCATCAGAGAGGCCAGAGAGCTGCGAGAGGCGGCCGCTATTGCCAACCGCGAGGGCAGAATGATAGATTGAAAAGGACTTGAATTGTGCCGAAAAGGACACTACACTATACCCAATCGTCCTCTCCAACTGTCCCTCTCTCGCTCTGTGATGCCGGTCCCACTCTGTGTTGCTGGCAATTTGAAGAGTTTGTTTGTTTGCTCTGCGAATTGGACACGTTTGCGGCTTCGCTTGCCAGTTCATATGTCATTGTCTAGTTTGTAGTTTCGCACGCATCGTTTCTCATCATTCAAATGATTTGGCGCATTTTTTTCGCTGTCATTTTTCATGCATATAATTCGAACTGACAACTGAGCTATCGACAGAAAAGTCGCATTGAGGTGTACCAATGGAAAGGCTCAAAACTTTCGTGTGACGATTGCCCAAATAGTCAAGCAATGAGGATATAGGATATGCTCGATATGTTTTCAGATTGAATTCACATATAAGGTAAATAAGGATATATAGGGGATTTTATTAAATATTATCTAATAATAATGTATATATATAGTAAAAGCTTTTTCTATTAGCAGAAACGCAGTTCTGTGTTCTTAACAGAAACTGTTAAGTAATCATTACTGTTGATACAGGCTAAGGCTACTCTACCCTGTTACTGTTAACTTCTATCGGGCCTATTTTAAGATCTCTTTGTCTGTTAACAGCAACTGTTAAGTATTCAATAATGTTGCTATTACAGAGTACTGTTAAAGTTACTCTACTCTCTGTTACTGTTACTTTTAACATCTATCTGTTACCTTTCAAGATCCCAGTTCTTTGTCTGTTAACAGCAACTGTTAAGTAATCATTACTGCTACTGTTAAAGTTGCTTGCTTTTAAGACCCCTCGTTGCCCTTTGCCATTTGTCCTCCAGACGTCAACAGAATGCGTCGCACAGCCCTCGGAGATGTCTTCCATTTTCTTCTTTAGATGCGTGGCATGCATATGTGGATGCCACAGAGGCACAGTGCAGCACAGTGGCAACCCACTTGGCTTGTCTACTAATTAAAATGCATGCAATAACCTGAAGCCTTTGTTGCCACATTGTTGTTGCCGAGGTTGATGCTGCCGCTGTTGCCGTTGTTGTTGCTGCTGTTGTTGCACGTATGCGTAGAAGGACGCACAGCTCTGACAATTTGCACAAAGTGCTTGGACTTGGACTTGGACGGGGTAGCGGGGGAGGCGGACCGCATTTGCTCTTGCTGCTGCTTTTAAGGCGCTATTAAAAACTTTTTTCCATTTTCTATAGCTTACCCCGCCCACTCAGAAAAGCTATTGATAGCTTTGTGAGCAACATTTTTAATTGTCTATCAGCGCGTCTATTTTGATGCACACACACACACACACACACCCACACAAACACACACAAATGACCTTGCCCCAGGCTCAGCTGTCGCAGGATTTGAGTTTCCCTCGTCTGCATATTTCATAAATGCAATTTAAGAGCCCAAATACATCAACAGCAACAGCAACAGTTGTTGCTGCTACTGCGACGGCTGGGGCTGGCGTTGTTGTCGTGCCACGTGTTGCAACAAAAAATTAATGTCAATTTGCATAATAAATAAACACAATCAAGTGCAACGGCGCAGCGAGCAAAAAATTTTTGCGTGACTAACGCAAAGCGCGGCGCATTGCAGGCTCATTTATGCTATACCCTGGACAAGCAGCTCACATCGGCTATACTCGGCTACCAACCATAACAACCAATTTTCAGAAAGCTAAAAAGCTCAATCAAGTTCATGAAGCTTAGAAGTAAAATACTGACTGAAGAAGCTTTCAGAAGCTTGGTAAGCTTTTAGTTATAATCACATATCGTGTATAAGCTTTAAAGCTTTACATAATTTATTCGTATTAAAAAAGCTTTTGAAAAGCTATAAACTTCATTAATACACGTGGCAAGAATATATAAATAAAAGACCTTGAAGATATCACTCAAAACAAAACCTGAAATAATAATGTAGTTATGGCAAATACAGGGTATTTTTTAAGCTAGTACTTCCTGAATTTTTGCCGATGTTATTACAGTATTTTATTTAAATTTACTGCCCCAATGCAGTAGAGCGATTTAAAAAATTAGAGACTGCTATGCTCCTCTGAACTAAATAAATGGATTTGTTGGGGCGCGAGCACGTCCAAAGGATTTCCTAAAAGGCAAAATATAGAGTCACAGGTCAAATAGCTAAGCGAAGAAAATAAGCGAATCAGTTATGCACATATTTTACAGGGTATATCTGTGGAAGATCGCGTCACAGTCAAGCGGATCTTCGTCTCAGGCCAGCAACTAGATGTCTCCATAAAAGTCGCAGCACTCGCTGTCGATTACTTTGCTTTGCTTTGCTTCATGGCAATTATTTGCCCAAAGATAATCATAAAAAAATTCATAAATTACGCAAATGACCTTGAGATTCGGCAAACGCTTTGGTTACAAACGTCAAATATTTTCGGTGTCGCGGCAAATGTGAGTGGGCGCGGCAAAGAGCGAGAGAGAGAGAGGGAGAGCGACGAAGCATGAGAACCTGTTCGCGTTGAACTTGACCCGCTAGCTTAAGCAGTCTGCATAATGAATTCGCCAAAAGTTGGGCGAATTCGCTGCATTGCAAAACGTGCAGCTATGCGGCGGCATTTAGCTGTTGTTTACAAACAATATTCTAGAAAGCAAAGAGCAGGTATGAGGTAATAATACCGGGAGAGCCGGTGCGAGAGCGGTGCGAGGCGTGGCGAAGAGAATAGTGGAAGAGCAACAGCAACAACAGCTGTTACCCTTTACATACAGTTCGTCTGCCGTTGCTGTCGTCAGTTGTCGTCAGCGGCGAGCTTTTGCGATCGCCGGCAGAGCTTTTTTCGCCGTGCTTTCGCTGCGACAGCGACCAGCCGAACAACTGGCTGCGGGTCTAAGCTAGTTTTAGTGTGAAAAAAAAACGCGCTGGCGCACCACGCGGCAAACGGTGAAGCGATCTATAAATAAATTTGGAAGAAGTTGAAGATCCGAAAACATAAATATCATAATAACAACAACAACGACAATAACATTTTGTCGTCGTGGAAATTTGTTTTGATTTGAGGATTTTCAAGTGAGTGCCGAGGGCAAGATTTCATACAACCTTCCGCATATGGTTTAGGCAGCCCAGACACAAATGGCAATCGTGCTGTGCGAGCTAATGCACCACACGCACACACACACACACACACACACACAAGAATGGCCACATTTCAATCGTTGGATTGACCATTCCATTGATTAAGTCATTTGGCATGCGTGGGAAATAATTGGCTTTGCATACGTAGTTCGTCAATTGAATCGGACAGAAATCAATGAATATTCACATATAGTATTAGCTGATTATTGCGCTTTCGTTCCATATGCTCAATCAGGGAGTGCAATCAACTCGGGCTTAAATCACACATAGTCTTAACTGCTCTATAAACTTTCCATATAGTTCGAATTACTTCATCACGATCGCCGAGAAGTGAAATCTGCGCAAGCTTCAAAGAGACTTTTGTCTAAATACGAAAACTATCAAAAATTGCAAGCAAAAATCTATAAAGAAAAGCCAGCAAGCATCTAATAAACTAACAAGCTCAACAAGCTTAATTGTTAACAATAAAAGTGTACTATTTATGCCAGCTGTTGCCTAATATGCTGATTGGCATAGGATTGTACATAAAGATTATTTAACATTAGAAATTTCAGAGATATTTAACTCGTTAAGTTTTATTGAAACTTAAAAACTCAAATTTAACTCAAAAACTTTAAAAATTGTTAAATAGTTTTTTATATATATTAAATTTTCTATATAATTTTATAATTAATTAATATATTGAAGAACAATTTCTTGACTTTTGTTATATAGTTGTTGATATCTTTAGCCTAGTCCCAAATCCCACTTTTTTCCACCTCGATTTAATATTCATGACTTTCCTGGTATATATGGCGTATACTTAATTAGCTAAAGCCAATTACTCAGCTTAGCAATCTATACTTTGCCAAAGATCATTCACCTTTGTAAGCAATTGTGCATTGCACAATAAACAGAATCTATACGTAAATAAATACGAATGATTTTTCTATTCTCAACTAAGCAATATTAGAAAATTTTACAAAAAGGCTTTTGATACACTGCTAAGGCATTTTTTTTGTTCCCAAAATTGAATTATAGATTTTTTTATATTTACAAATATTTTATTAATTGATCGATAGGAGAAGAATAAATATTTTTTTTTTTAAATCATTCTAACAGGAAGTTAAAGGTTAATAAAATTTAAAAAAAGAAGAAATTTCAACATAAAAAAATATATTTTAAGGTCTTGTCCTGTTTTCAATATTTTTCAATTTTTTGTTTTGTGTAAAGAACTATTGCAACTGAATTAATAAATTAATTTAATATATTCACTTTTCATATATAATAATCATAATATTTTATAATATTCGTTGCTTTTATTTTCAAAACCTTATATATTTAAATATTTTTCAAATTTTGTTATATAGGTTTTCCTGCGATTTAATAAATCAGGCAGCACATTGACGTCACAACAGAAACGAAAGAATTGTAATCAGCTGCCCGAGCTGAATATTTACGTATGAGTGCAAATTTCCTGAAGTTAATCGCTAGCGCTCTCCTACACACACACACAAAGGCACATTCACAGCTGCGCCCTTGGGCAATAAACGTTAGAATTACAATAGAAATCCTCGAAAAGAAGAAAGAAATCAAATAGAGCGCAATTATTGAAATTACGCACAATTAATAACAAAGCAAACTCAAGCAAGGAACAAAAGACACTGCATATACATGATTATATATATAAAGGTAGAGAGAGAGAGAGAGAGAGAGTACATAAAGATTATATAGAGATCAGCACGTATTGCTGATAGAGCAGCTTAATAGGCGAATTCAAGGGAGAAGTATTTGGAGAAGAACGTAAGTAAAATCTTAGTAAACCCAAAAAAGTTTGAAGAAAATGAAACATTTATATATATATATATAGCAAACTTTTTATTAGTAAAAACTATAAATTTGCTTTTGGTTTTCGTTTCGGCTTTTGCAGTTATTACCGCAGCGACGGGGCGGGCCGCGGCGTGGACCTGGGCCTTGCAACACATACGGCAAGTGGGTCAGTCTTTTGGATGAGAGTTACAAAATATGTGCATTAAAATGCAGCAGCCAATAGCAGCAGCAACAAGGCGAACTATCAGCCACCGCAACTTCAGCAATAACGGCAAGATGTTGCAAATGTTGTTGCTGGCATTGCTGCTGTTGGTGCTGTTGAGCGGACAGATCGAACCGGTGGACGGCTTCAAAATAACGGTAAGTCTTTAAGTTAGCCTTACTTAAAGTTGGCCAACAAAATACTAACCAAGTATTTGCCAACAACCTGCTGTTGGTTAAGCATCGGGGTAAATACATGACTTGAAAGTAACCAGTCGTGCGTATACTTCATATTTTACACTACACAAAATTCACATAATAAACTTTTGCATTACGGAAAATCCATTTCCCAATATGAGATAGTTTTCATGGCTAGCTGTGTGGTTGAGAAACTATTGCAGATTGGATGTTGCGACTGAAATACCGAGGAATTCGAATTGGCAGTCGACAACTGTGCGTATACGTAATATTCTTATTCCTTTCACCTTTCTCTTGAAAATACCGCGCCCGATAAAAACGCATATCAGTCAGACCTACTTTATAATCCCCTTCCGTATCAGACCACTGTAAACTCTTATATTAGTTGGCAAGTTCATGAACATCCGTCTTGAAATAGGATCTTAGCCTTATCGTAGCGCTCGACAAGTGTCAGACATTTGGGAATCAATAAACCTTATTTGTATATTAAGTATATATATATTTTGATAAGATATACGCTACTTACTCATAATTATCGTGGACTTTGGTTGGGAAGCAAATAAAACTTTCGGTGCGCCCAATAAAGGTAATGGACTATCTAAACCGTTAACTTTCACAGACTATATAGATCCCATAAATATATATTTTTATAAGTATGAATATAGCAGACTTATAATGGGGTATGACTGGTCAGAATTCTTGAATTGCATTGACTTAGCTGATTATGACCAGATTATATATACATATATATGGATGTGCTATATCAGCGTCATGGCATAATGAAGCTGCGCTGAGCTCATTGATTGATGAGTAATTATAGTTATAGCTTAATATCTAAACTGATTGCTGTGAGAAATTTGTAAGCCTTTCGCTCCGATCACCTGATATTAGTAAATATTTTTATATATATATAGTGATAAATTATGTTACCCTCGGCCATATCACCCACGCAAATTGTGTGAGTGCGTGTGTCGCTGATAATGGACTTTTTGAAGGCTGCGCTAGTTCACATAGTGAAAGCTCTAGAAACAATATCAAGCATAATAACCCCATTTGATATTTGTATATATATACGACTATATGCTAGGTTCTTCCTGATTAGCTACAATATGAGCAGAACCTGATTGTAAGCTCCACATGACAGAAGTTTATTTTAGAGGCAAATCATCAAAAAATAAAAATCATGTTTGATACACGGCGAAAAATAATGGGGTATATAGAAATATTCGACAAATAAAGACTAGAAATATTTTTAAAATGTTCTTGAGAGTAATAAGTCGAGTTAAACTGACCATAAAGCGCCATAATTTGCTCATAATTGCACTATAAAGAATTGTACAGTCGCTCAGTGTATTTTTATATCTATATACACACGTTTATATGTTGGCGTCGCGATTATTTCATAAAACAGCCGCGATCACCCGATTAACAACAGCATCAACAGAAGCAGAGAACGAGCAACAACACAGCAACAATAAAACGTACAGCAGCTGACTTCGTTCTCACTCTCTCGCGCTCTTATTATCTTTTTGATAAGAGAGAATTGCCAGCAACCTCGTTGCCGACAGCCCACGAGCCTCTTAGAGATCGGCAAGCTTTTGTTTGCAGAACTTTTTGCCACGCCTCTCCCGTACACTAATGAATGGCACACGACGCGCGGCCGCTCTGCCACGCTGCCCCGCTGCCACTCTACCGTGCAGCTGTTGGCAAAGTTTAACCGATGACGCGCTGCGTGTGCTTGGACTTTGGCATGCTTTTGTTAGTGTTTTCATTTATTGTTGTTTTTCTCTTCACCGCTGGTGGCTGATGCGTTCGCTGCTCGACGAAAACGTTTCGTTAAGCTTTTGTTTTCGTAGAACATCGTGTTCGATGGAGGGAAAGAGAGAGAGAGATAGAGTAGAGAGTGAGCACGCACAACAACAAATATATATTTCGTTGTTTTGCTGGATCTGCGCCAGGTATCTTACGGCCATCTAATCACAACACCCAACCGGCAATATCTTTGATAGGGCATAGCGTATTATAGGTAATAACGCGAAGGAAATGTGGGCTGAGTTCAAGGCGAATTCATTAATTTATAAATAAAAAATAGATTCAAATTAAACGAATATTCTCTGGGTCACTTGCAGGCCTCTCTCATAACCACTCACAACTACCCCGTGGAGGAGCACACAGTCCATACACCAGATGATTATATATTGACCATCTATCGCATACCCACATCACCGAAGTTTCAACAGCTGAACGAGACGGAGCAGAGAAATAAGCCGGTTGTATTCCTACAACATGGCATACTCTGCACCTCAGATGATTGGATCATCAACGGGCCGGACACTTCGCTGGCGTACATGTTTGCCGATGCCGGCTATGATGTTTGGCTGGGCAACGCGCGGGGTAATACATACTCCCGCCAGCACAAGCATATACATCCAGATACATCAGATTTCTGGAAGTTTAGCTGGCACGAGATAGGCGTTTATGATCTGGCTGCTATGCTGGACTATGCCCTTGACGTGAGCAAAAGCAAGTCCTTGCACTTTGTGGGTCACTCGCAGGGCACCACAACTTATCTTGTCCTAATGTCTTCCCTGCCCTGGTACAATGACAAGGTGCGATCGGTTCACTTGCTGGCACCGATTGCCTACATGAGGAATCATTCGTTCATACTATCCAAATTGGGACGCATTTTTCTCGGATCGCCTTCGTTTCTCAGCTGGGTTCTGGGAAATATGGAACTGTTACCAACTACCAGCATACAGAGGATTCTCTGCGAGCATGTCTGTTCTGTCGGCTCAATCCTCAAGTTCCTGTGTTCAGGTCTGCTCGATTTCATTGGGGGCTGGGGCACACGGCATTTAAATCACGTAAGTAATGTGTAAAAATAATACGAAATTCATAATGCTAATTATTTTCTATTCTCATAATAGACACTTCTCACAGACGTTTGTGAAACGCATCCAGCTGGTGCTTCGACCACACAAATCATTCACTATCTGCAGGTATACACTTCTGGAGATTTCCGGCAGTATGATCATGGCAAGGAACAGAACGAGCTTATTTATAGACAAGCTGAGCCGCCATCTTATAACGTCAAAAATATCAATAGTTGCGTAAATATGTACTATAGTGACAATGATCATATGTCTGCCGTTGGGGACGTTGAGTACTTAGCCTCATTGCTGCCATGTGTGGATCTCTATCGCATTCCTTACAAAGATTGGAATCATAATGACTTTCTTTGGTCGGTTAATGTCAAGGAAGTGATCAATGATAGAATTATTGATAAAATGCACAGCTACGACATTGAGCACGACTCGGGCATTAGTTTCTAATTTAGTATCTAATTGAATGGAATACTAGCCATGTGGAAGGCAATGCCAAATGTAAATAAGTGTAAATAAGAACCATAAGCGTGTGCGTGATATACATGATAATATGTTATAATTAAGCTGAAACAAGGTTTGTGAAATGATTTTTGCTAAAGAACTATATTTTTTAATACGCTTTGTTAAACAAATATACAACATACCATTTTTTTAGAATGTCGCCAACTGTTGGGTGAAGTTATTATTCACAGTCGTCTTTACAGCGACAATGTTATTGCGCCGTTTTCTATTTAGCTTTAATAGCAAGGACATAATTAGGATTGGTTTCAGCATTATGACATTTATCGATGTAAACACTTCTGTGTCATTAATATTTGCCATTAAACACCGATGCATATTTAAATATTGCATCTTATAAGACAATATTTTCAAATTTACCACCAACCATGTAAATGTTATCGATAGCAGCGTAACAGCGCCAAATGCCGATAACAGAAAGGCCAGCTTATACACTTAACAGCTTCGCTTTATTTTCGTGATCTTTCATAATGGAATTACTGTGCTTTTATGCATATGCAGTTTTTTTTTTTTAATATTACTGTACTATTTGCTACTAATTGTCTATATATAGTGCATTATTTGTAATTTGTTTGATACTGTTACACCTGCCATTGACGAGTAACCGTGACTGGTAACAGATTTGGTTGTACATCTCATCTCTAATATGTATTCGCTGAGTGTATAACGCAAGTAGTTAAATTTTTTCACAGTGCTGCTACACAACAACAAATAACGGTGTGCATCAAGCTCGAAGAAACAAAAAGAAAATAAAAACATTGGTTATTTACATTTCTATTGTAACGCGCATTCGATTCGCTCGCATGTAGGCAATTAACACAAAAACTCCATACAAAAAATGGGTAGGTAATACTGGAGAACACAATTATATTTATGGTAAAGCCGCCGTGCGTCCCCTTCCTATTCGCGATGCATACTAAACCAGGGTTGCATTTGAATACGCATAAAAAAGAATAAATATAAACATAAACATAATTGGCAGAGCTATGTATATTAACATTGTGTATCAACCTTTGTAGCGGACTCTTCTCAGAATGCTGGACAAAAAATGCTGGTGGAGATCACCACAGACGGCATACCGAAGCTTCACTGTCCCGTTTGCAATAAGGCTCTAATCTCACTCGCCGGCTACGTTAAGCATGTGAAAAAGCATGAGCCGCCGGGTGGCTTTCAGTGCCGCCACTGTGATATTCAATATTGTCATGAGGATCAGTTGAAGGAGCATATAAAGAGCACACACAGTGCCTACATCTGCCGTCTGTGCGTGGGCGGTAACGTCAGCTTTAGCAGCGAGGCAGAGCACGATGCGCACGTCGAAGAGGCACATCAGGATCGTAAATTCAATGTGTGCCTGGACACCGTTGACCAGCCCTTCAGTTGTGACGTGCGTAGAAATTGATCGCTATGTTCTGCTTTGTCTCTTTCATGATCTTCTTTCTGCAGATATGTGGGAAAGGGTTTGCGGATCGCGAGAGCAGCCTTAAACATCATTCCGAACATGCCGACGCACTGCCTGTGGCGTGCAAAGGCTGCGCCTTACGTTTCTCCTGCCCATCCAGCCTGGCCAAGCATCAACGCAAGCATCCCGATACTTGTGGCCGCCAGATCCAGCGCACAAATCGCCAGCGTTGTGGGTGGAAAGCAATCGCGTCGAGTTCAAGCTAATACTAATCGAATTTCTATTGCAGTGCCCGACACTGCGGAGGTTAATCAAGAGGTCAAACGTAAGCGTGGGAGACCGAAGAAGAGCTTGTCACCAACTTCAGAGGACAGCGAAGATGATGTGCCTCTGGCCAGCAGGCTGAAAATTCAAGGGCCTGTCAAGCTAAAGCAGGAGTTCGCCAGTAGTCAAGAGCTAAGCGATACGGACGAAGAATATCCAGATTTCGAGCCGAACAACAGTGATGACGAACCAGATGCTGGGCAATTTAAGCTGCCTCCGCCAGCGCTGGTCAAAGAGGAAGCCATTGATCCAGACTTCGAGTACCAGGATGCTAGCGCATTTGTCAAGATGGAGGGAAGCTTGGACATCTATAGCACGGAAAAAGACAAACTGCTCGATGTGCTCCTCAGCACGGATGAGAGCCTCAAACCATTCGAAAATCTAAAAGTGGAGCATGCGACAGGCATACTCGATGAGATCGCCGCCGTGCCTATGGCTAAGCACAATGGTGCTGAGAACATGGAGGTAGATGTCCTGGCATTGCGTGAAACAGAGCAGGACAGCGGTGATGACGAGGAAGAAACTCAGCAGCATAGCCCGCTTACCAAACCCAGTGTCAAGCGCAAGTACCGCAAACGTGGAACAGACACTTCGCCCGTGCCACAGGAAGAGGTGGCTTCGAGTAGGGGTCCGCGACGGGTTGCCAAAATAACCAAAAAGGAGCTTAAAGAGCGACTGAAAATGTTAAGTAAAATGGAAAAGACATGGCAGTGTCCACATTGTGTTAAGATTTATCATATACGAAAGCCATATGAAAAGCATTTGCGCGATGACCACAAGCTCAGTGAACAGGCTATTAAGGAGCTCTTTAAGGATGCAGACGCGCATGCTAAACTGGACGAAGAGGTCTTCAAATGCAAGATATGCAGTAAGATTTACTTGGTAGAGAAGCGCCTAGAGACGCACATGAAAGTGCACGGTCCGGACGGCAGTCTCATACATAAGTGTCCCTGTTATTGCAATCTGTTCTTCGCCAGCAAAGAACTTGCCACCCAGCATGCGCATCAGCAACATAAGGAGTTGCTCTACTGCGAAAAGTGCGACAAATATATGACAGGTCATGACAGTCTGAAGAATCACGAGAAGAACTACCATGCACGCAAGGAACCGCGTAACCTCCCGCGTAATCTGATCTGCGATAAGTGCGGCAAAAAATTCACCGGCCGCACATCGCTCTCAGATCACGTGCGCTCTGAGTGCGGACGGGTCCCTCTCTATGAGTGCAATGTTTGCCATAAGCGACTCTCAACGGCGGGCATTCTCAAGACACACATGTTGCTCCATCAGTCGGAGACGCCCTATCAATGCGACAAATGCGGCAAGACATTCAAAGTGAAGGCTCAATATAAGTCACATTTGAAGACGCGACATACAGACTACAAGCCCTACAAGTGCCATGTGAGTAAAACTGTTTAGATAACAGTGAAATGTTCTAGGTGTAGATGCACTGTAACAGCTGGCTCTCTTTAGTATGCTGTTAATCAATCAGCTCAAAAGCCATTGCTGCTCCCGTTTGCATTCTGTTAAAACATGTTTCTAAAATGTAAAATAATGTTTATTTGTAGCTGTGCCCTAAGGAGTATCCGTATCGGGAAAGCTTACTAACCCACATGACAGTGCACACCGGCATAAAACGCTTTCTATGTAACAACTGTGGCAAACGCTTCACATGCATCTCAAACCTGCAGGCTCATCGTAAGGTGCATGCTGACACTTGCGGGCAACTGCCTCTCAATGCGAAGGCAACGCAATATATGGGCGTGCAGCGCGGTAAATTATTGATGGGCGCCAAGCCAGAAGCGGGCATGGAGTACGAGGAAACGAAAACCCTGATTGCCCAAGATGTGATTGATCGGGATATGCCGATGGCCCAGGAATTAAACTTTCCATCCGATGGAACCGCGCCGTTGGCCACTGTGCCACTCAACTATGCCTCGTCGCACCTTGTCCCGCAAATTGTACTTCAGACTATGCAGGTGGAGGCGCGGGCACAAGATTAGCTTAGGCTCAAGCGGTTACATATTAAACGAATAAAAATGCTTTTGTATATTAACTTTTCACTTACGTGCTACGCGTTACTTAGTTTCTAGGGTCTAGTTAAGTCTAAAGTAGGGTTGTTGGAACCGTCCAATAGGCATTCGTCTTTTATTACGTAACCGTCGCACAGCTTCACGTATAAATTTCGGCTGAAGCGCCCCTGTTTCTCCCTGTTGCTCCATCACATCAAGAGCTGTAGAGTACAATAAGGAAATAAGAGTATAACACATATCACACTTAAGACTTACCCTCCTCCACAACTTCGCCAACGAAAACCTTGGCTATGCCAGACATAGCTATGACCACATTTTGAGAAACAGAGCAACCCGTTATGGTTTGCATCAGCCTCTTGACTGCAGCCTTCGGGAACGCTGACCGGCGATACATTTCATAGCGATCTAATTGTTCCTCTGTGAAGTTTGATACCAAGACTCTGGAATTGATGTTATTTTATACATTATTTATATACACAAACATCAAGTTATACAGCACTTACTGCATACGCTCGCGTTCCTCCTCTTCGAGCTCTTTCTTTGTTTTCATTTTCTTCTGTGAGGAGGGTTCGCCGGAGTCGCCATCTGCATCAGCGTCAGTTTTAATATCTTTGCCATCAGCATCGTTTCCATTGCCATCCGCAGTGTCTGAAGTTTCGCTGTCTTTCCGCTTTTCTGCGGCGGTGTTAAAAAATTTTAAATCTACGTCGTCGTTATCATTTAAGGAATTTTGCGTAGGAAACAGAATTTTATCCATTTCTACAAAAAGTAAACAGCTAACAGCAATCGAACACCCGCCACAATTTATCGATGCTCAACACTGGTGTATTGTGAACGATAAGTTACATCAATATTTAACCTAAATAGCCTATCTTCAATTTAAACTAATGAAGGATCCTTGTTGTTTATTATTACTACATTTCAAAATATGAAATGTTATGAGTTTTTCAATTTGTATACAAAATTTTTATATGGCTCTGGAATTGAAAAATTGCGATAGCTAGTCATTATCGCCTAAAGCAAAGTCGTTTTAACCATTAACACATCACTAACCTCGTGCTCTCTTTTCATCGCCATTATTGCTAAGTAGCTGCAAGTGTGGCTATAATTTTATCAAATATATAAAAATGTCAGAAGAGGAAACATTAAATATTGAGGCTGTCGCAAATGAAGAGGCTGCAGCAGCCAGCGATGACGTGAAAAAACAAAAAAAACCTAAACCGAATAATAAGAAGTTGCGGCAAGGTGAGTGACCCAGCAGTTTAATCATGCATATATATGTATATACATATCTCCGTATATATGCACTTTTAATATTTAATTTTATAGAGGCCGCAGCTAAAAAGATCGCAGAGGGTGGTGAGCCGACTGCAGACACAAATGGCGAAGCTGAGAAAAAGTCGCCGGCAGTCGCGCCCCAAAATAAAAAGAACAAAGGCAAAAAATCTTCAAGTGGCCAAACAGATCCTCCGACCATACCCATATCGAAACTGTTTCCCAATGGCAACTTTCCGGAAGGCCAAATAATGGACCATCCTATACCGAAGGATATGGACGGTCGCACAGCCAAAGATCGTTTTTCTTCCGAAGAGAAACGTGCTTTGGATCGAATGAACAACGATATCTACATGGAGCTACGTCAAGCTGCCGAAGCACATCGTCAGACACGTCAATATATGCAAAAGTACATTAAGCCCGGCATGACCATGATTCAAATATGTGAGGAATTGGAAAACACGGCACGTCGACTTATTGGCGAAAATGGGTTGGAAGCTGGCCTGGCCTTTCCCACTGGTTGTTCGCTTAACCATTGTGCTGCCCATTACACGCCCAATGCGGGCGACACAACCGTGCTTCAATATGACGATGTGTGCAAAATTGATTTTGGTACTCACATCAAGGGACGTATCATCGATTGCGCTTTCACGCTGACGTTCAACAATAAGTACGACAAGCTACTGCAAGCAGTCAAGGAGGCGACCAATACGGGTATTAAGGAGGCGGGCATAGATGTGCGTCTATGCGATATTGGCTCGGCGATTCAAGAGGTAATGGAATCATATGAAATCGAGCTGGACGGCAAGACTTATCCAATCAAGTCCATTCGTAATCTGAATGGACACTCCATTAGCCCGTACCGTAAGCAAGAATAATCTTTTACTTTAACGCATAATGCTTACCTCGTGTTGATGTTTACAGGCATTCATGCTGGCAAGACCGTGCCTATTGTAAAGGGTGGAGAGTCTACGCGCATGGAGGAGGATGAATTTTATGCGATCGAAACGTTCGGTTCAACAGGCCGCGGTCTGGTCCATGACGATATGGACTGTTCTCATTACATGAAGAACTTCGACGTACCATTTGTGCCACTGCGTTTGCAATCGTCCAAACAATTGCTGGGTACCATAAACAAGCACTTCGGTACTTTGGCATTCTGCAAGCGATGGTTAGATCGCGCGGGTGCAACCAAGTACCAAATGGCGCTGAAGGACCTGTGCGATAAGGGCATTGTCGAGGCCTATCCACCGCTGTGCGACATAAAAGGCTGTTATACAGCCCAGTACGAGCACACAATTATCTTGCGGCCCACATGCAAGGAGATTGTATCCCGTGGCGATGACTATTAAGTATGAAACGGTATTTAATAGTGATATGTGGAACATGAAACGCTTGCAACAGGCATTAACATTTTGTAGCATGCATTATTATATTATAACTACAGTTTAATTGCCATAAGATCATTCAATTGTTGAATTTTTACGAGGAAAAAACAAAGCGTAAAATATATTGTGTAAGCGAATCACAACGCAATCTGCATTGAAGTGTTATTCGAACTGACTGTTGTGATATCTACCCATACGAGGCAACAACTCTTTCCAGTTAATCGAATTAACATGTGAATCCATATTAGTGGTTTCCTTGGGCTTCTTCCATGCTCTATAGTAGATGACAAACCACTTGCCAGTTAGATAATATACTATTTCTATATAGCTGATAATGCTGAATCCATACATCAATGATAAAATGCCACCGAAGCGATCTGTAAAAATATGGAATAGCACTAGTTCACTGAGTATTTTTGGGTACAAATGTTTAGTTTGACTCAACTGAGCAGTACTACCCAATCGCCGACCATATGCATTTGTGTGGACTGAGCAAAGCGCAGCTTAAAGAACAGTTTAATAATGGATAATGGACGTTCATTTGTCAAGCCTTTGCTGAAAAACAAAAGCACTTGAATTAGTACATAAACAAAAGTGAATATGTTCAATACATACAGCAAACCATGATAATAACCGGTTATATTATACGTTTTGCGTAATGGAGCTACGTTACTGACAATGTCAAAATTAGCTCCATTACATGTGGGCAAACAGCGAAGGCATTGTGAGGTGCTGCTGGCCTGGTCGTCCACATAGGGATACTCATTAACACCGTTCCATACCTTGCGCCATTTCATTAGGCATGGCAAGTCGAGCAGCGTGCAGTAACTGACATTGATGGCGCTGCCCGCCATAGGTGCTGAGGCGCAGCCGCAATGTTGCACCATACTTAGAATGCGACACAGCAGTAAGCACTCATCCAGCGAATAGAAGGATCTGCAAGGACCAGATTAAGTTTACGGGCTGGAACATTTTTCTTTACTCACTGATTTAATAGCTGTCTGCCCTCTTCCTCGAAGTAACAGCGCCGTATTTCAGGTGTAACGCCTCGCGTTGCAGCACTGGAGTCAAAGAACTTGGGCTGTATGGGGATCTCCACAATGGTATTGTGATCGACGAGTATTTCACCATGTTTAGTGGACTGTACAGTGGCATAATCTTCTTGTGGAAATATCATAAGCTGTGGGGATAGTTAAGTTTTCATTTCATAAAGATGTGAGGTGCACGTATCGCAGTCCCGTAACTGTAAATATCTTAAGGATGTCATTCTCACATCGATACTTGAATTTGCATTATCGCAATCTTCACAATGTTAAGTGTGTTAAAAATCTGGCAAGGCTCTTCCTCTAAGAGGACATTTCGTAGTAAAGAGAATGGCAATGGCATCAAATGATAAATAATTACAAAGACGAGAAATTAATATATACTTTTAACAATAATAATAATAAAATAATTGGCATAACACCAAATGCATATTGGCTGATTGGCTAATTGATCGATATTGTAACGGCTATGTGAATGCTAAGTGTGTTAAAAGTCTGGCAAGGATGTCATAATGACATTTCATTGTAACTGTAAATCAGATAGTTAAAAAGAATTCAAAAGAAGTTGTGTGGTTTATGTCAACTACGATAAGAATAGCCATAAAATATAAAAACCCATTTATATAACACTGGGTGCATATAAGCTTAGTAATTAATTGATCAATATGGTAGCCGTTAAACAGAAAATTGTAATTGAACAGTGTGTTTCTGTGAAAAATGATTAATTTACCCGAAACGCATCGTTGCTTATATAGCTTAACGTGTAGTCGTCTTGTGGTGTGTCTCGTAATACAAATTGTACGCCGTTCAGTATGGAATTCGACTCAAAAACCACCTGTGGCAAAGCCGCCATCTCCGCGTCATCTTGTGCTCGTCTCCAACTGTATGCAAAAAGGTAGGTTATGTCGAATCATTCTACTTATTAGCAATTTGATATTATTTTTTGCTCACGGAAGTTGAGAATAGCTGGGTCGTCTGTAGTTAAATATGCAGCACACACCCGCCGATGTTACGCGCTTGAGAAACAATTGACTTGTGTTGACGGGCTTACCATAGATGATCCCCCGAATCACTAAATCGCCACAGTCGGGCGTTAAGTCGCGCAGTATATCGTGCACCGAATACGCACTGTCATTGTAGTAGCTATATAGCAACTGATGTAGCTGACCCAGTTCGGTGACATCCAACAGTGCCTCTTCATGCGCGTTCAGGTAGAACATGGTGAGCAGCAGCAGTTGGTCCGCCAACTTCTCCACATCTAACGGAGGGGTGTAACTGACATTGCCAATTGGTGGGCTGAAGAGGGCCTGGTGCCGATAGCTGGCATTTGGGTGAAACATTAGCATGCAGGCAAAGTACGATTTACATTTGAATTCTGAGGTCTAGGTGAAAAAAGGCTATAAAACGAAGAAAGAAAAATCGAGTCGCGACGGCTCGACTAAGAGATTTATGGTATTGAAGGTAA
>JABVZY010000278.1:5410595-5431012 GCA_020883555.1 Drosophila nannoptera | reverse complement strand
ACTACTATATCTATAAAGAGAAGCACTCCAAACGTTGGCATTTTAATTATTTTATATACTCTCACGGTATGGATGTGTGTGTGTGTGAGTGTGTGAATGCATGTGTGTTGACAAGATAGAGAGACAAAGCTGATGCAAAGCGTGGTGCAGTTGACACAACATTGCCCCCTGCCCGTTTCGTACCACTGTGCAGGAGGACACTAATGAAGCATAATTTAACATTTGTGCCGCGAGTCGCATTTGAATAATTTCTATTATGCAGTTGCTCAACAATTTTAATGAAGCTGCAACTCGACTATACAAACATACATTTTATATATATATCTGACTATACCTACCTGCCTACCTATATATATCATTACATAATTAATTTAGCTAATGTGAGAGGATTTGGCCGTAGCTTAGCTTTAAGTCCTAGGCTCGCTTTAAGCTCTACAAAATACCACATCTGAAGAGGTGTTAACTCATGGATAGAGTATCAAAGCGGGTGTGCCAACAAATATGTACATTTTGTAACATATATTTCGATATCATATGAATCTGTATAATTTCCCCTCTTCATTTCCGTTCTATTCTTCTTCGATTCTGTTTCCGTTTCCGTTTCCCATTCCCCATTGTAATATGCACCGAATACTTTTTGTATACTGTAAACTAAAGAGCTATATCTTATATCTTTTTTCATATACTATACCACACACAAAAAAATACTAAAAAAATACCAAATATATCTTTGCTTGGCCACTCGCACCTTGCACTCTACTTGCTCTGTTTCGTGCACCTTTTTTTGAATGCTACTCGAAATGGAAAACTGTAAAACCAAAAACTTTTTGCAAACTTTTTGATGTGTGAACAAACTAAAAAAAAAAAAAACAAATTACAAAAAAAACCAAAACATATCTTGCGAAATTTGATTTTTGAACGCAACCCTTTAATGGATGGTGGTTTTATATTAAAAATCAATAAATAACTAAAACACATTTTAAATCTATTTAGAGAGAAAGAGTGAGTATTTTTGAACTGGTTTGAATCTAATGTTTAAGAATGCCCCATAGCAACCTATATTTAATTAATATATATAAATACACACATATATATATATATATCTTTACATATATATAAATCAACATAACTCTATTCTTCTTTGCTGTACTGGTCCCAAAAAAAAAAAAAGGAAATTATTTTGCCGGCCAATCACTAAAGAATGAATTCTCTTTTTTGTTTTTTGACATGTTTTTCTATTTCAAACCAAAAAAAAACAAGGAAAAAAAAACAACAATTTTTGAAAGCCCAAAGTCTGCGAGGATTTTTTAATATAGCTCTTGTCTTTTTTCCCCCAAGAGCCGCAGCATATCTAACGATTTCTTACACACACACACAAATATATATACATATATGTTTTTTTAACAAAAAAAAAAAAATCCCTTTTTGAATGCCTACATGTTTGTTTTTGCCCAGTCGCGAGAGCGAGAGAGCTCTATCTCTGCCCGCCTCGCCTCGACTGACCAAGTTTTTGTGTAAAATTTTTTTGGTACTATCCTTTAAGTCCTTAACTACATACTCTATACTCTAGCAAGGTATCGAAACTGCACCTCTTAATCACTTTTTGTGCACCTTCTCTACTACTGAGCAAGCACCTGTTAAATTATTTGTTTGTTTTTGACTATCTACCTAATAATACTACTACTACATAAACTATGATCTAGAGAACTAAGAAGCACTTTCCTTGATACCATTCTTTTATATATATATATATATTCTTTTGATTTTCTAATTGTGATGTGGTGACTTGGTTGACTTGGAGCTAAGTTCGTTCTGGTTTTGTAAATTGCTCCTAGGGTCTAAGGCAACTTTAGAGCTTAGTGTTAACTGTCTCTAGTTCCATCTATGTCTTAGGCTTAAGCAACTTAGACCTAAGAGCCAAGGCCCAATATCTACAAATCGATCTAAATAATAGATTAAGTTAGGTCTTAAGTATTCTCTAAGGATTTAAAGAGTTCTGTGCCATTTCGTCTTTGTCCTTGCCCTAA
Source organism: Drosophila nannoptera (assembly GCA_020883555.1). Taxonomy (NCBI): domain Eukaryota; kingdom Metazoa; phylum Arthropoda; class Insecta; order Diptera; family Drosophilidae; genus Drosophila; species Drosophila nannoptera. The sequence goes on along the minus strand of JABVZY010000278.1, from coordinate 5,428,985 downwards.
GCTAATCTATTGTCTCTTCGTCGTCGTCTCTAGTGCCTGGCGATCCGCAAGATGTCAAAGCCACGCCCCTTAACTCTACTTCGATACACGTTAGTTGGAAGCCGCCCCTCGAGAAAGACCGCAACGGAATCATTCGCGGCTATCACATACACGTGCAGGAAATGCGAGATGAGGTGGGTCTTCCTCTTTTGCAGCTAGAAACAAGGACTTTTTCGTAATGCTCAATCTATTGCAATCTATTTTGGGTGCAGGGGAAGGGCTTCCTCAACGAACCCTTCAAATTCGATGTGGTCGATACGCTGGAGTACAGCGTAACGGGCCTGCAACCCGACACCAAATACTCCATTCAAGTCGCTGCCCTGACCCGCAAAGGAGACGGCGATCGCAGCGCGGCGGTGATTGTGAAAACACCCGGAGGTGTGCCGGTGCGTCCGTCGGTAAGTCTGAAGATTATGGAACGGGAGCCGATAGTTTCGATTGAGTTGGAATGGGAGCGACCGGCACAGACGTACGGCGAACTGCGCGGCTATCGATTGCGCTGGGGCGTCAAGGATCAGGCCCTGAAGGAGGAGATGCTCTCCGGTGCGCAGACGACCAAGAAACGTTTCAACGATCTGGAACGCGGCGTGGAGTACGAGTTTCGTGTGGCGGGCAGCAATCATATTGGCATCGGCCAGGAGACTGTCAAGATCTTCCAGACGCCCGAAGGCGTACCCGGCGGGCCGCCATCCAACATAACCACACGCTTCCAGACACCCGACGTACTCTGCGTCACGTGGGATCCCCCAATACGGGATCACCGCAACGGGATTATCACACGCTACGATGTGCAGTTCCACAAGAAGATCGATCACGGCCTGGGCTCTGAGCGCAACATGACGCTGCGCAAAGCGGTCTTCACCAATCTGGAGGAGAACACCGAGTACATCTTTCGCGTGCGTGCCTACACGAAGCAAGGGGCGGGGCCGTTTAGCGAAAAGAAAGTTGTGACAACGGAGCGCGACATGGGCCGGGCGCCAATGTCTGTGCAGGCGGTGGCCACCTCCGAGCAGACAGCCGAGATCTGGTGGGAGCCAGTGCCCACTCGCGGCAAGCTCCTGGGCTATAAGATATTCTACACGATGACCGCGGTCGAGGATCTCGATGATTGGCAAACGAAGACTGTGGGCCTAACGGAATCGGCTGACTTGCTGAACTTGGAGAAGTTCGCTCAATATGCGGTGGCCATTGCCGCCCGATTCCAGAACGGACTGGGCCGACTCAGCGAGAAGGTGACGGTACGCATCAAGCCCGAAGATGTGCCCCTCAGCCTGCGCGCCCACGACGTGAGCACACATTCGATGACCCTCTCCTGGTCGCCGCCGATACGCCTCAATCCGATCAACTATAAGATCAGCTTCGATGCGATGAAGGTGTTCGTGGACTCGCAGGGCTTCTCGCAGACGCAAAATGTCCCCAAGCGAGAGATTATCCTGAAGCACTTCATGAAGACGCACACGATCAACGAGCTGAGTCCGTTCACCACATACAACGTGAATGTCAGCGCCATTCCCTCGGACTATTCCTATCGACCGCCCACGAAGATCACAGTCACCACCCAGATGGCCGCGCCCCAGCCTATGGTAAAGCCCGATTTCTATGGCGTGGTAAATGGCGAGGAGATTCTGGTCATATTGCCGCAGGCCTCCGAGGAGTACGGACCCATATCGCACTACTATCTGGTTGTGGTGCCGGAAGACAAATCGAATTTGCACAAGAATCCCGATCAGTTCCTCACCGACGATCTGCTGCCGGGTCGCAATAAACCAGAGCGACCCAATGCTCCCTATATAGCAGCCAAGTTTCCACAACGCTCCATACCCTTCACTTTCCACCTGGGCTCGGGCGATGACTATCACAATTTCACGAACCGCAAGCTGGAGCGTGAGAAACGTTATCGCATATTCGTGCGAGCCGTGGTGGACACGCCGCAGAAGCATCTCTATACGTCCAGTCCGTTCTCCGAGTTCCTATCGCTGGATATGCGTGAGGCACCGCCTGGCGAACGCCCGCATCGCCCAGATCCCAACTGGCCGTCGGAGCCGGAGGTTTCGGTCAATCGCAACAAAGATGAGCCCGAAATACTGTGGGTTGTCCTGCCCCTGATAACCGCCTTCGTGGTCTCCACCACACTGATAGTGCTCTATGTGGTGAGGCGTCGCCGTCAGCCTTGCAAGACGCCCGATCAGGCCGCAGTCACGCGTCCCCTGATGGCCGCCGATTTGGGCGCGGGGCCGACGCCCAGCGATCCGGTCGATATGCGTCGATTGAACTTCCAAACACCCGGCATGATCTCACATCCGCCCATACCCATATCAGAGTTCGCCAATCATATCGAACGCCTCAAGGCCAACGACAATCAGAAGTTCTCGCAGGAGTACGAGAGCATCGAGCCGGGCCAACAGTTCACCTGGGACAATTCGAACTACGAGCACAACAAATCGAAGAATCGCTATGCCAATGTGACTGCCTACGATCATTCGCGCGTCCAGCTGCCCGCCCAGGAAGGTGTCCTCGGCTCGGACTACATCAATGCCAACTATTGTGACGGCTATCGCAAGCACAATGCCTATGTGGCCACCCAGGGACCGCTGCAGGAGACTTTCGCGGACTTCTGGCGCATGTGCTGGGAGCTGAAGACGGCGACCATCGTGATGATGACCCGCCTGGAGGAGCGCACACGCATCAAATGTGATCAGTATTGGCCGACGCGCGGCACGGAAACCTACGGCCAGATCTTTGTCACCATCACCGAAACCCAAGAGCTGGCCACCTACAGCATACGCACGTTCCAGCTGTGCCGTCAGGGCTTCAACGATCGACGCGAGATCAAGCAGCTGCAGTTTACGGCCTGGCCGGATCATGGTGTGCCCGATCATCCTGCACCATTCCTGCAGTTCCTGCGCCGTTGTCGCGCCCTGACGCCACCCGAATCCGGACCCGTTGTCGTGCACTGTTCGGCCGGTGTGGGTCGCACTGGCTGCTACATTGTGATCGACTCTATGCTGGAACGGATGAAGCACGAGAAGATCATCGACATCTATGGCCATGTGACCTGTCTGCGTGCCCAGCGCAACTATATGGTGCAAACGGAGGATCAGTACATATTCATACATGACGCCATCCTGGAGGCCATCATCTGTGGCCAGACCGAGGTAGCTGCCCGCAATCTGCACACTCATTTGCAGAAGCTGCTGACCACCGAGCCGGGCGAGAGCATTTCGGGCATGGAGGTGGAATTCAAGAAGCTTTCGAATGTCAAGATGGACTCTTCCAAATTCGTTACGGCCAATCTGGCCTGCAACAAGCACAAGAATCGTTTGGTTCACATTCTGCCCTATGAGTCTAGTCGCGTCTATTTAACACCTATCCACGGCATCGAGGGCAGCGACTATGTCAACGCGAGCTTTATCGATGGCTATCGCTATCGTTCGGCTTACATTGCCGCCCAGGGACCTGTCCAGGATACCGCCGAGGACTTCTGGCGCATGCTCTGGGAGCATAATTCCACCATTGTTGTTATGCTAACCAAACTCAAGGAAATGGGCAGGGTGAGTCCGTCTGATGCAGTTACCCCCCCAACCTGTTCTTTAACTCCCCCTCCCTCTCTGTCTCTGATCTGCAGGAGAAGTGCTTCCAGTATTGGCCACATGAACGCTCCGTTCGCTATCAGTATTACGTTGTGGATCCCATTGCCGAGTACAATATGCCACAGTACAAGCTGCGCGAGTTCAAGGTAGGTTCCATCACAACTCCCCCCCCAGAAGGTATTCATATGCGATTCACTTCTTCGCCAGGTAACCGATGCTCGGGATGGCTCGTCGCGCACCGTGCGCCAATTCCAGTTTATCGACTGGCCCGAACAGGGTGTGCCGAAGTCTGGCGAGGGCTTCATCGATTTCATTGGCCAGGTGCACAAGACCAAGGAGCAGTTCGGCCAGGATGGACCCATAACGGTGCATTGTTCGGCTGGCGTGGGTCGCACCGGTGTCTTTATCACGCTCAGCATTGTGCTGGAACGCATGCAATACGAGGGTGTGCTGGATGTGTTCCAAACAGTTCGCATATTGCGCTCCCAAAGACCAGCCATGGTGCAGACCGAGGTGCGTAGGACAAAGGAGAATCTATCTGCTGTGACTTACAATTTTCTGCATTCCTTTCACAGGATCAATATCATTTTTGCTATCGCGCTGCTTTGGAATATTTGGGCTCATTCGACAACTATACTAACTAAGTATGCAATTGGGGATTGGGAGCAGGAACTTAAGTTGGAAAGGACAGACACTCGGAGTTTATCCTTGAATGTTGCATGTTTGTTGTCCCCAACTTTTCAACTGTACGCATAAAACGACGCATTTACGATGAAAACAAGGATACCTTCAATCTTAAATTATTATAGCCAGATACTGCCCACGATACTTAACTCTATGCTATATACTATAACGCATAGTATAAACTAAACATTTGAAATACTCATTTCAATATCCATTCCCGTATTCATTTCGACATTATTGTGCTTCTGAATGTTCGGATTAATTGCGCTTCGGTCTTTGATTTTGTTATGAAATGTAAACTCAAAAAGACTGTTAAATCATTAATTATCAGTAATGCTTATATCCCCATGTGGTCTATAAGCATATATATAGGGATAGATACATATGTGTGTGTATGTCTATATATCATATATTCGAATTCAGTTTTTGCTCGAACTAATCAAAGTAGTCAATCAACTTGCTGTTGTGGTGCGGCGGGGCGACCCACCCACTGGGTAACCTATACATATTTGAGCTAAGGACTTGCTAGCTATTAGAACACGAATCTCGAGAGAAGGAAACATATGCTAATACCCGTCGGAGCAGATGATAGAAGAATGTAGTCCGAACCCAAATTATCATTACATATATATATATATATATATATAGATTTGTACCACAATCAATCAAATATGTTTAATATGTTTTTATACTTGAAAGCCCGCTCAGCTTCGATATATATATGCACATTTGGCGTGTATATATCTACGATGCTAAAGCAAATGTAAACCGTGCAATTAGTCAAAAGTCTTGCGTAGTTCATATCTAATAAGGCATCTAGTTTAACTTAGTTTAAATTAAATTTAAATTTACTTACCAGGCATTCCCTTAGGAAACAGCTGTCCGTGTTGAGTGTTATATATGAGTGTTATTTTGTGTTTAATTTGATACGATTATGGCTAAAGATTTGGCTTTCCAGATATTTCATTGACAACATTTTGCCATTATCCTTTAAATTCCTGTATATACCACTAGTAACGCAGCTATAGACGAGTAAATAGGATCCTATGGCTAGAAAATTATGGTACCTAATGTGTATTAAAATGTGTCAGCATAGATAATAAATAACAACAACAAATAGACGAACAGACAAGCTATAAGATAACTGTAGATATGTATTCTAGAATAACATTTATATGGTACGTCGAATAGAAATAATTCGCACCCATTAATACCTATAAAGCTACGCAAACACAATATGGCATTATGAGTTAAGAATTATAATAATGTACATACACATTTGATATGCTGTTCGATCGGACGCTTAGATTTATATACATATAAAAATATATATAAAAACGTTAGCAAGCAAATGCCGATAGGCACATCGACATTCAACTAAATAGCAATTATTTAGCCGATGTTATAGAAGAAAAGGAATGTACACAACAACACCCCCACAGACACAAATTGTGCATTAGAGAGATAAATACAGACACAGAAAGACACCCACACTAACACTTTGATAAGTATCTGTTATATGAAGAGTTTAGCGAGTTGCCCACTACAGAAGGAATTATAAGAATTGGAGTTAGGATCTAGAAAGTTGACAAGCTGGCAAAATTGCAGCCCTTGAAAAGTTTGGGAAAGATGATGGGGGGCCTATTTGGAATATTTATATATAGATATATATATTTATATCTATATAATTATAGCGTTTACGATTAGCAACAATAGATGTCTAATAGATAATGGTTATCACCACAACGTTGCGAGCATATTTAGCCATACTTCAATATAAATGAATATTTAAAATCGATACTGTATATTACAACAGCAAAATAAATTGGTCAGCTTGTCAGATTTTGTTGATACTATATGAAATTGTTTAAAAAATATATATACATACGTATATTTTACCATTTAGTGGGATATAAAACAATTTTAATGATACACGGACAAAAGCCCCAATTACTAATCAATCTAGCGTCGAGAGATTGTATTTCATACACATAATTGTTTAGGTAAGAATCATATTACGTTAAACAGTATCAATACGAGTATATGTATCAGATATATATTAAAAGACGAAATAAAATAAATATTATGGAAAAAACCCACAATTCTTGTATTTAATCTTTAGGTATCAAAAAGACAATTTTCATTCTTTTGTACAGTAATCCACGTAGCAGGCACACATCTCTTCTGTATTCAACTTTCATTCAAAGGATCTTTCAGCAAATAACATAAAAATTAAGATCCAAAAATGATTTTATCATTATCGTTTAAACATGGCACTTATATGATATATTCCAGCTCTTCGATAAACAGACGGACGGAAATACGTGCGGATCATAGCTCTAAAAATTTAATATAAAGTGAATACACTTCATTTTCAAAATATTTCGGAAAGCTACTGGTTAGCTGGACTCGGAACTAGAACGGGCTTGCTGAATCTCGGACATTATGTTTAATGGATCTTCACTTCGCAAATAGCCATTATGCTCTGGATGCGATTCGAATACGACCTCCCCCTTTATTACTCTAACCCGTGGACCATGAGCACGAGCCGTAAACTTTACCTTGCCGCAGGTGTCCGGCCGAAGACGTCGGTGGGCACGCAAACCACTAACCACCACAAAACTCTTGTCGCAACCATAGCACTTGTAGCGCTTCATGCCAATGTGACGCGACAGATGCGAGATGAGCGTCTCGCGATGTGTGAAGTCCAGCGAGCACACCTACACGCAAACATATAGATTGCACAAAGATCTAAGTTGAACATAAAATAATACTGACCTTGCACTTGAATGGCTTCTCGCCAGTGTGCCGACGCTGATGGACACGCACCTGGCCGGGCGTGCGGAAACGTTTCTCACAGTAACTGCACTTATGCGGCAGTTCGCCAGTGTGTATCATTTTATGGATGCGTAGACCACCAACAGTGGTAAAGCATTTCGAACAGTCTTCGCATTTATACTGAGCTGTTCGAGCGGTTGATGATCGTGCTGATTTGGCAGCAGCTGATGGGACTGGATTGCACGCAGAATTATTAGCAGCAGGCGGAACAAGTTCAGGTGTTGGTACTGCGGCAGTAACTGGACTTTTGGCAGTTTCTGCAGCCTCAACAGTAGCTACTGGGTCAGCTGCTTTTGTCTCTTGATTAACTGCAGTACTTGAAACTGTCTTTAGTGAACTTGATGCTTGGAAAGTTTTTGGTTCGATTGATTCTAGAAATACAATAGTTATTATTACAACTGGTGCGAATAGCAGCAATGACTACTGATGCTCACTTTTGTAAGTTTTGACTTTTACTTTAATTTGCGCAAATTGAGATTCCGCAATATTATGCGTTTGCGTCAAGTGGTTGCAGAAGGCCGAGTACTGTTCGTAGCATCGAGCACATTCAGGACACTCCCAGTAGAAACGCTGGTCCGAATGTATGGTCCTCAATTCACGCACCTTATTATGGCTCTCTTTGGTAAGTGGAACTCGAAATGTTTTCAGTTCACATTGAAATTTGCTTGTACTTCTTTTTGGTGTTTGGAGCACGCTGCCAGGCAGTGGTAATGTCTGCTCTATGCTGCGTATTTTGTTTTGGAATTCGGCGATGATCTTGCGAGATTCAGGCAGGTTATCAAACAAGCTTAAGGCATTGAAAAAAGCGCTGCGGTTTGTTTGTGGTGTTAGATTTGGAACAGTGGGCCCAGCAGGAATGGGAGCTGATCCAGCCGTTTGGGTATTAAGCGGTTGTGAACTTGGTCTGATCGATATGGCATTTGGCAGGGTTATAATTTTGCTGCCAACGGTGGACTTATTTGTATTCACACTGGCCGGATTTGGCGATATTTTGACAATTTTCGTGTTCGGCGGCAATTTGAAAAGCATACAATTGCTCGGCAGCATTTTTAGAATGTTTCCTGTATTTCCAATATTGGTCTGGGGCACCTGCTTGGGCTGCTCGTTGATCTTTCGAGGCTTCAAAATATTAGGCAACCTTGATGATGATTTGGAGTTGGCTTTTTCATTCGATTTAATATTTCCAGCCGATATAACTGCTGATTAAGACGAATTAAGCGAAATCCATTTAAACAATAATAATATTTACTTACTCGATGTAGACGTAATGTGTGCTGAAGTCTCCTCTTCGAGTGGTTTCTTTATCGCCGGCAATCGCAATTTGCCTCGCAGCTTTCCTACAAGACTATCACTTAAGGATGATTTTTCCTGTTGAGAGGTGCTCAATTCATCATCTTCCGTCAGTGGCTCCGTTTTAATAGTAATGTCATTTATTGGTAGTTGTAGTTGTTCCTCTTGCACATCCATTGGATCCACCGGCTCTGTTTTAATTTTCACATCACATACCAAATCTGATGGCAATTTGTAGTCCAATTTATTGATGGCCACCATCTGACCCACATTCCCATGCATATCAGCATATTCAATCTGACCGCACAGCTCCTTACTGTGCTGCCAGTGTAATTGCAGCCCCTGTCTCGCCTCAAAGTGCCGCCTACATATTGCGCAGACAAAGCGACGAACAAAGAAGTGACTGCTCATGTGCCTAGCAAGGCTAGTTGAGTCACAGCACTTCAGCTGACAAATCTGCATAAATTAAAAAAGAAATTGTTTTGAATTTCCTTGATAAACGCAACATATGGAATCAAAGTACAATCAATTACTCCGATTCGCAATTATAATTATAGTTTGCAAAAATATACAGCGTTGTACTGAGTCTCAACTACTCGTAGTGTATGCGAATTCACTGATATGACTTTGTTTTCTTTTTTCTTCAAATAGCCCTTACGTTTGAACAAGCTACTCTACTTATCTCATTCTAACATATATACGTACCCTACAGATTGATCCATTTACACCCCCCTCATGCTGACGAAATTCATGCTCAAGAATTTCCTCTAACGTATCGCACCAAGCGCCGCAACCATGGCTGCAGAATTGCCGATTTAGTTGGTGATTGATTTGATGCGAGACCAGCGCAAGATGATTTTCACACTTGAAATTACAAATTTTGCATGCAAGTCCGGTGGCTGCGCCGTTATTTTCACAAAATGACGTCACAGATAACTGTAACAGACAAACATACGCCATCTCACTTCATTACACGTTCACATGTATTAGTGCTAAGGTTAGAAGTACCTTCTGCGGCTGATCGAACATGCCGAGACTCTCAATAAATTTCAGCTCATCCTCGGATTTGTAGTCATGCACCGGCACTGTAATCATATTTGGTCGTTCTTCGATGATTTTCATAAGGCCAGCCACTGCAAATTATGAGTAAATTAAATATAATAAGGAAAAGCTAACGGTAAAGTGCGTTAATAATAGACGCAACACATGCAAAGTCACAGTCATGCACACTTATACAAACTCAGCACACATAGACAAGAACACATTGCGAAGACGATCTCAAGTAACCGTACTTACCACGCGGCAACTCATATTGTGGCTCATCTTCATCTAATTCCAGCTTTATCGTGGTATCATCAATTTCTATTTCTTCTTTTTTGATCACAATTTCCTCCTGCATCGTTTTATGGTGTGAAAAAAGTGCGCAAAAAAAAGTACCGCTGCGATCAGTAGTTGCTATCGACTATTCTATGTATGTGTATCGAATGCTAGACCGTGCAATAGTTGCGATATATAACAGAGAGTCGTGGACGATAGTTACATATCGATACCTATGCACGAGTAATGCACGAAATTATGTAGACTTTCTGTACACTGAACTGTAACAGCACGAGAGATACTGCTAAGAAAAAAAAACAAAAGAAAACAGTTCTCAAACAAATGAAACTATTCAAACTAATTACTTTGCGCTTGGATTGTAATTAATCTAATAGATTGTAATTAATAATTGCAATATAAAGATAATCAAATACATGTTTACCCTAAAGCTGTTGCAAGCATAAACAATATACAAAATGAGCAACAGTGAGGACTCACAACAATATCTTAATGATATGATGGTGAAAGAGGAGGACGAGGCGTCAGGTGGTAAGCGAAATATAAATAAAAAGGTATATGATACTGAGTGAGTGAATCCATTCCAGACGAATCAGACAGACAGGATGGTCACGGCAGCATGCTACGCGAACAAGATCGCTTTCTCCCCATTTGCAATATAATCAAAATAATGAAAGTGCCCGTACCGCAGAATGGCAAAATAGCTAAAGACGCTAGAGAGTGCATCCAAGAGTGTGTCTCCGAATTTATATCCTTTATCAGTAGCGAGGCTATCGAGCGAAGTGTAGCTGAAAATCGCAAGACTGTGAACGGGGACGATTTGCTAGTGGCCTTCAGCAATCTGGGCTTTGACAACTATGTGGAACCCCTCTCCATTTACTTGCAAAAATATCGCGAGGTGAGTGAGCTAATGTAAAAACTGCACACAATAGCACATTTTAACTCATATACAATCAACGCAATCTCTTTCCTAAAGTCAAACAAATCGGATCGGAATTTATACCTCGAGGGCAGCTATATGCAAAGCGAGGACGCCAGTGAGTCGGGCAAACAGTAGCAGTCACTTTTTTGAGTGGAGTTTAGATAACGTTTTTGGCTTAAATACTCTTGCAGGGGGCATGTGAATATTAGTTTATCAGTGACCTCATATTTAGAGAGAATCGTATCAAAAGGTAAAAAAATATTTGACTCTCCTAAAAGTTGTAAACGTAGAGAACATTGGAGCTTTGAACTCTCCTAATTCATATATGAATGTTTTCAGCATATAGTATAAGGCTTTTCGCAAACAATATATCCTATTGGAAATTGAAATGCCAATCCAAAAGTTCGTATCAAAAGTTAGAAAAATATTTGACTCTCCTAAAAGTTGTAAACGTAGAGAGCATTGGAGCTTTGAACTCTCCTAATTCATATATGAATGTTTTCAGCATACAGCATAAGGCTTTTCGCACACAATATATCCTATTGGAAATTAAAATGCCAATCCAAAAGTTCGTATCAAAAGTTAGAAAAATATTTGACTCTCCTAAAAGTTGTCAACGTAGAGAACATTGGAGGAGCTTTGAACTCTCCTAATTCATATAGAATGTTTTCAGCATATAGTATAAGGCTTTTCGCACACAATATATCCTATCGGAAATTGAAATGCCAATCCAAAACATTCTTATTTGAACCTATTAAGAAATATATTATCATCTCACCAAGCTTAGGCCTCACTGCAAGAGTAAAGATCTTGTTTCATAGACTTGTAAATTATGAAAAACTATATATACATATACATATATATAGTAGAGACAGTCTATACAGTCAAAGTCAAGGCTTACTTTTATGGCAAGTAGCTTAGTTATAAAATAGTTTCATTCAATATGTATATTTTATAAGACACCAAGTACTTTTGTATATTCTACAGCTTTACATATTCATTTATATTCATGTAAATATATATATATTTATATTTATGCTTATTGATATTAAAAAGAGTATGATGGATCGATAGTCATATTGTTTGTTTAAAATGATGATGTTCTTAATTATAGTGTTGAGCTTTTGCTGCGTGTAGAGACCTAAATTATGGAGAAATCGTTACTACAGCCCATCTAGGAGGATCTCAACATTCAATACTAACATTTGGTATTTGGGTGTAAGAACCATATACTGGAGCGAAAATTCAGTTATTCTTTAGCCTTTAGGGTGTTGGGATCTATGATCTACTAAAAACAGTATTAAACTAATTAAATCAAAATTAAAATTGTTAAACAATTTAAAATTTGAATTAAAGCAAATGCTAAAAAAGGAACGTCGTTCTAAAAGATAAATCATATGGCCATTAGGTGTAGAAAATCACTGGATTACCACGGAATACAACTACTTTATATATTTCGAATTTATATATATATTAGCTACTCGTGTTTAGTACGATTGGGGTATAGGTGGAAGATATCTACTCAAGGTAGGTTAGTGTAGACCTGATGCTTAGTTCGGCTACGTAAACACACTGATACGAATTACTTAGTTATAGGTATTATTTCAATTTCAAATAATTAGCGACTAACTGCGGGCTAAACGATGTGACTTATCGACAAGGGCGTATCATGATCCTACCTAAAATCAACGTATCCTAAATGTGCGACATCGCTAAAAGGAAGCTTGATTCCGGGTGAATGTTTTTCATTTAGGCAGATATTGAATTATTAAAAATTTAAATCGACTCAGTGACTTCGCGAACAAACTGCCTATGAAGAAACAACCATATCCTTGTTCTTCCTGTTACACAATGTCTGTGGAAAACAATTATGCCCTGTTGACCCATTTTGAATGGGTAATAAAATGATACACTAGAGTTAAGCTACAACTGTTACAGCATCAGATCATCACTATCTATGGGCTCGTCCTTGACGCACAACATCTTGTTTTTATTTATGGCACACTCGTTGAGGAAGATATTGTTGTCGTTGTGCCTCAAATGCAGCGTGGGCATCGCGTCTGAGAGCAAACGTCCTGGCTGGATGAAACAATAGCTTTCGAAGTGTTTGCTACAAATGTGCTTCGAGCTGTCCCGTTTGGCGATGGGTTCGATTTTCAAATTATAGCACCATTTGACCCGCTGATTACGATCTTCGGGGAAGTCATGCATAGGCAACTGTACGTCCTCCACACCGCAGATAAGGCAATTAAATGCTTTGGCTGGCAAATGTAGAGCGCAAACGTGCTTGTCCGCATAGCTCTGTACATCCGGCAAATCCAGAGCCTGACACCATTGATGCAGTAGAAGCGGATCTGTAAGAGATTCATTTTGAAAATTAATTAGAAAACGTTTGGATATTGGCTTACTTTCATGCCTACCTTTGGGAAACCTGTGCAGCTTCACCTGCTCATTATGTGGGCAGTCCGTCACGTAGCAGCGTGGATCACTCGTCGGCTGCTCCACGGCCTCCACGCTTTTCGGACCCAGATTCCGTGTAGGCACCGCATTGGACATGAGGCGACGCACCCCGATAAGCTGCGGGTCAAAGTGACGACTGCAGATGAGCTTTGTATTACGCTGCGACTCGTAGAAACGCATGCCCGTCGCCTGCTCCCATTTTCGTATGGAGGTCAGATTGTTGGGCAGCCGGAAGAGCTTGATGCCATCGCCACGTGGACTGCGGCAATAGGGCAAGCAGCAGAGCTTGATTTTCCATGGCGGTAATTGACCCGGCGGTAAAGGGTCCCCTCGCGAGCGTCGCTCTCGCTTGATTTGCGGCTCAGCCGTCGGCACCTCCCGCTCATTGTCTTCATTCTCATCATAGCACTCGTCGTCTGCACCATAATCCCTGCCATCACACTCACTCTCCCCATCGCTGCTCGCCTTTAGTTGCTGTTCGCATTGCTCGTTCGTAAACAATTTCTGCGGAACATTCTCGCCCAGCTCCAGCGTAGGCACCGCCCAGGGGCGCAGCTTGCGTAACCTGATGCACTGCGGCTCAAAGTGCACACTGCATATCATTGTCTTCCACGGACGTCTCTCGTCGTACCGTATACGCAAATTGTGCATCCATCGCTGCTGCAGCTGACGCGATCGTGGAAACTTATAAATGTGAACGCCATGCTGAGAGCGCTGGCGCTGACAGTGCACCAGGGAGCACTTGTCGTAGCCCGACTTAACCGGATTATAGTAGGTATTGCCCTTCTCCTGTTTGATGTTGTCCAGGCGTAATTGCTGCGGCTCACTTCCACTGCGGTTGTATGTAAAATGATTGTCCAATTGCTGTTGATCATCTTCGTTGCTGTCTTCGTGCAGCTGCAGCTCTGGCTCCAGCAAGCTGAAGTCCTCCTGACTCTCCTGCACTAGTTCACCGTCCAGCTCTCCATCATCTTCCTCATAAAGCAGTTCTTGATTTCCGTACATGCTCTGGTCGGCACTGCGCTTCTCCTTCTCCAGGCGAATGTTTATCATCGTGAAGTCATTGCCGAAGAGCTGCTTGGGCGCTCGCGGGCCCAGCTTCAAGGTTGGCACACTTCCATGCATCAACCGCATATTGCCGAGGCAAACGGGCTCAAAGTGTGCACTGCAGATTCGATACCGCCAACGGTATTCCGGATCAAAGGGCACCTGGGTATTATGCTGCCACTTGGCGCACATTTCCTTCGAATGGGGAAACTTGTGAAGCGTCACATTCTCGCTGGTTAAGTGATTCGAACAGCCATCGATCTGACAGAATTTGCTCGACTTGCGCGGCGGCGCAGCGCATGGCAAACGAAGATTTATATCCACCTGGGATTCGTCTACTACCTCACCAACCTCCGCTGATTGCAGCTCCCCTTCAGCCTCATCGGGCTGCACACTAAACTCGTTGTCGTAGATATGCTCTGGGCGTCGCGAGCCCAGATGCAGTGTCGGCATCGAGCCTCGCCGGATACGCGAGCCATTGAAGCACTCAGCCACAAAATGATGGCTGCAGATACGAAAGCGCCACGCGAAATTGACGTCCACGTCGACCTGCGTGTTATGCATCCACTTTTTCATTGCATCCAAGGAGGTGGGGAATTTGTGCAGCTTCAGGTTGCCATCCACGTCGAGGACAGTCACATTGCATCCATGGACGCTGCACAGCCGAGCGCTATACTGCATGCCATTGCCTATGAGGGCGCTCTTGCCCGTCGGATATCCAGGATTCAGGTGCTGCGTGTAGCCAATACTTGACTTTGTATCCATTTGTTCGTAGGTGGTGCAGTTCTCCACGTGCCCCACCTCCAGCAACACTTCCAGCTCTTCCATTTCGCCAGGCGGCTGACCGTTGTCTTGATTCTCCTCGTGCTTAGATGAGAATTGTGGCTTGATCTCTGGCAGAGACTTTAGCTCAAGCTGTGGATCTAGATGCTCCCCCATTTCGGTGGCCTCCTCTTCCTCGTCCTCCTCGACCTCCTCGTATCCATCTATATACTGCTTGATCGTTCGCTTTCGCTTCGAGTCTAATGTTAGTTGTGGCTCCAGCGGCACAACCTGCTTATTCATGCTCTTCCACTCCTCCTCTGTGAGACTCTGATGTATCACCTGGCCAGGCTTAGGCTCCGGCAACGCCAGCGTAGGTACACTCCAAGCCTTCAGGCGACCCGACAACCCTATCATATTGGGCTCGAAGTGTTTGCTGCAAACTTTATACATATAATCTCGCTGCTGATCGTAGGAATCCAGCTGAATGTTTTGCTTCCACAGCTCGAGCATATCTAGGTTCGTGGGCAACGCGTAGAGTCGATACTCATCCCGAGGCCTGAGCGTCTTGCAGCCACGGACCGCACAACTGGACCTCCGTATTCGCAAGTTATTCCGAGCAGCTTCATAGTTGATTGTCAGTTGCTCCTCCCCGACTAAGTGTTCCGCAAAATGCTCGACACTGTGCTCGTAGAGATATATTAAATGCAACGAACAGAGCTGCATCTGCAGCTCCAGTTGCTCGAGGCCCATGTACGAGAGCCACATATCCCGCAGTGCCTGCTTCTGGGGCAGCTCGTAGGTGATCTTCTGGCGGTTCTTTTGCACCTCCATGCATTGCGGATAACAGCAGTCGGCTTTCGACGGCGCAGTTATCGGCAGCTCCTTGACGCTTTCAAAAATATTTTCCACCTCATCGTGGCCCAGCTGAAGCGTGGGCATGGCTCCAATTTGCAGACGCCCATTCTCTATGCAGCTAGCCTCGAAATGTGCACTGCATATACGACGACCATACAATTTCTCCTTATTGTAATCCAGTCGTAAGTTTTGCAACCATTTCTCCAGGATTGGCCTCGGCTTGGGCAACGTGAATAGCTGCACACCGTCTGTATCCTTACATCGGCCACAGCTCGGAACGAAGCACACAGACAAATCCTCCTTCCCTGGATTGGGCATCACGTCCAGTACATCATCATGCCCCAGATGAAGTGTGGGTCTAGAACCCTTACGCAGAAGCTTGCAACCGTTGATGCAGTGCGCCTCAAAGTGGCGTTCACATACGTACTCCTGGCCAGTGACGGAATCTGGATCAATGCGCAAATTGTGGCACCACTCCTCCATTAGCAATCCTCGCTTGGGCATTCTGTACAGGCGACAACGTATCGCATTCTTATCATTCGCACATTCCTTGACCACACATCTCAACTCTTGCATAATGGGTCTGGTCAGTTCCAGCGTCGGCACGGCATTCTCCTTCAGCTCTCCACTCTCTGGGTCAAAGCAATCTAACGCGAAATGCGATTGACAAACCTGGAATTCAATTCATGTAAGTTGAAGTAAGATCACCTTCAAATATTATTGCTTACCTGGAATCCATCGGTGCTGGCCTGCATGGAGCGATGCCTGCAGTTGAGAGCCCATTTGCGTATGGTGGGTCGATCCGAGGGATAGGGAAAGAGGCGGACCTGGTCGCTGCGCTGCTGAAAGCAGGTCAACACCGAACAGTAGTTGGCCCAAATGTACTGCAAATGTTGTTTGTCTGTCTGGCTGTCGGCTATGTTGCCATTGTGCTTCGCATTGGGAATGATGTGTGCCTGGTGGCCGAGATTCAGTGTGGGCACCGCCCAGCTGCGTAACTGCTTCCTGCACAAGGCCTCCGGCTCGAAATGATTCTGACATATATACAAATGCTGGGCATCCACCAGACGCGGCTGCTGTTGAGTGTTCACCAGCCACTTCAGCAGAGCCGTTTCGTTCGTTGGAAAAGGAAAGAGACGGGCCAAGGCGTAGTCCTGCTGGCAACTGGCTATGCAGCAGGTGCGCAGCTTGCCGCGTGGACTGGGACTGGCGCTCACGCTCGGGCTCGCGGTTACCGGGGAGCCGACAATCTGGAGAAACGGCAGCTCTGTCTTAATGCGCAGTGGCAGCTCCAGGGGTAC
Organism: Drosophila nannoptera; assembly: GCA_020883555.1. NCBI lineage: Eukaryota > Metazoa > Arthropoda > Insecta > Diptera > Drosophilidae > Drosophila > Drosophila nannoptera. The sequence continues at coordinate 5,411,859 of JABVZY010000278.1, read as the reverse complement.
AGCTTCCACGCTCTCCGACTTTGGATTCTGATAGATATCCGGATCATCGTGATTCAGATGCAGTGTAGGCACAGCCCACATCCTGGGACGCACAGCTCCCACGCATTGAGGCTCGAAGTGTCGCATGCATATGCGATAGACATAATGGCGTTCGGGATCGTAGTCGATTTTGGTGTTGTGCAGCCATTGAGCCGACGCACGCGGGCACACCGGCAGCTTACTCAGCCGCACATTGTCCGTGTACTTCACATTGCAGCCGGGCACTGCACAGCGCAGCTTCATGGCCATGCTGGACTTGGAGATCAGCTCGTACGTTTCGCGCAACTCATTCAGCACCGCGACGGGCAGCTCGTCTGGCAGCTTCACCTGTTCGAACAGCTCCATATAGTGCATGATGCAGAGCTGTGCATGTCTGGACAGTTGCGGCGGCGGCTCCGGCAGCTGCAGCCACTCTAGCCACGCCTGCCGCACCTCTGGATGCTCGGGCAGAGAGTAGTCCCGATATAAATTGAGCCGGGCACACGGACAACTCGGAACCAGGCAGCCGCTGCTCGTCTTCGAACTGCGACTGAGATACAAGTCGTCTTCCGAGGGCCCCAACTGCAAGGTGGGAATACTTGCACTCTCCCCCTCAAAGTGGTCTTCGCAGACGTACGCACTGTCCGTGTCCAGCTCTGGCGGTAGCTTTAGTTTTTCCAGCCATTGCTGGAGTAATACGTGATCCTGCGGCATGCGACGCATAGGGACTTCATCCAGCTCTGATTGCTTCCCGCAGCTGGGTAAGCAGCAGATCTTAGGCTCCGCCATCATCGCTTCCGGATCCGGAGGATCCTCCGGATCCGGTGTCAGAGTCTCCCTTTTGCGGCAGTGTTTCAGGCTCCAAAGCCGAAAAACCGAATGCTGCGGTTGGGCGTTAAACGCGGGCACGGCCTGCCCATTGCAACGGTAGGCGAGGGGCACATTGTGACCCAGCTTCAAGGTGGGCACAGCATTTCGCCTCAGCTTGCGTGTGCCTAGCACCTTCTCCTCGAAATGCTCGATGCAGACTCGTCCCACACAATCCTCTGGATGCAACTGCAGATTGGCGCTCCATTTGAGCAATTGCTGATGATCCTTCGGAAAGCCAAACGTGCTCAGTTGATGGCTGGCGGTGCGCTCCTTCCGGCAGTGCTTTAGACAGCAAATCGGCGTCACATTGCTCACGGGCTTCTCGCGTCTCACTGGCATTGGCAGCTGCAATGGCAGTGTATCGGGAAGCAGCAGT
>JABVZY010000278.1:5391714-5402429 GCA_020883555.1 Drosophila nannoptera | reverse complement strand
TTGTGACATTACGGGAGATATATAATCTCGTATTTTATATTGGCAAATTTCTTTTACCGTTGCAATTGCTTATTAGAAGAATTAACACCCGCAGTGTACTGCTCTTCTATCTCTTTCACTCGCGCGCGCTGCCTTTTTCATTTGGCGTCGTCTTTTATATACCAGTTTTTCAGTGTTCTGCCCCCCTCTTAAGATTTGTGCAAATGTGTGTTTGTGTATGTATCGAAATGTCAATTATATTCATTACGCGCTGTATGTAATTAAGACAAGGAATGGGAACCAATTGGAATCATCTTGCACTAGTTAACACTTGAACACCAATTGGAAATTCTTTCAATAGGCACGAGGGTCGCAATTTTCAACATTTTTCTTGTTTCGTTGTTTTAGCGCGACGCGACACAACAAACTTCTGCGTGCGTGAATATGCGTATGTTTGTGTGTGTAATATGATTGCTTAGTGATGGAATATCACCGGTGGTGTAGTCTTATCGAACACCATGAAAGAATAATCGGTCGAACGATTCCAATTCATTGCAGCTCTCGTTTGAATTTTAGATTACTAATAACAGTTATGTTTATTATTGTACATTGAAAGACAACCAATTGTTAAATTTTTTTTTTGTAAATTTTATATTAAGTTAAACTCTTATGTTATTTTCGGTCCTATTACACTTAGGCGTTGCTGCAGCTGCTCCTTCAAGTCCTGCTCATCCGCCAGATGCTCCTCTGCTAACTCATCGAGAGTGCTCCGCAGTTTTTGCTTTACTTGCGTAATGCGCGCCTCGTTTTTGGCTGATATTGGCATTATGTGCTTGAATTGAAGTACTCTGTTGGGACGCAGCTCCTCAGGACACGCGGGAAGACCACTGTTTAAGTCTTTTAGGCTTGGTTTTAAGTCTGTAAGAATCTGCTTAGCGCCCTCCTTATCCATTTTGTTCAACAAAAGGACGCATGGTTTTTCAAGCAGTTGGGGATCATACAACTCCAACTCCTTGTTCAATGCATAAATATTACTTAGACAGTCACGATGAGGATGTCGTGGACTTAACTGAAATCCAAATATGTCAACCATAAATAAGAGAAGACGTGTACGTTCAATGTGCTTCAAGAACTTGTGACCCATTCCAAAGTTGGCGTGTGCGCCCTCTATCAAGCCTGGAAGATCAGCAATGCTGATAGACCGCAGATCGCTATATTCCACGGTACCGATTTGTGGGCGTATTGTGGTGACTGCAAGGGAAATTCAGTTATTACTAAATTCAGCATGTGAAAGTGATATAGAGTACTTACACGGATAGGCGGCTATCTTAGGTTTTGCATTGCAAATAGCTTTCAGCAATGTGCTCTTGCCAGCATTGGGAAACCCAACCAGTCCCACATCTGCAATCAGTTTGAGATCCAGCTGAACAGTGCGACTTTCTCCTGGACGTCCGATAAAATTATTCCCAACGCAACCGCCAACTCCACCACCAGCTACGATGCAGCTGGAATCGGGCTCGTTCAAGTCGGCCAGAAGCTTACGTTGCTGTTCATCGTATATCTGCACTCCCAGCGGCACTTCGATACGCTGATCAGCCCCTCGTCGTCCACAAATGTTCACCTTACTGCTATCTTCGCCACTAGTAGCGTGAATTCGTTTTTCTTTCAGACTCTGAGCCACCTTACGCAGCGTCAGCCCCTCTTTAGCTACAAAGTAGACGCAGCCGCCTTGGCCGCCAACCCCGCCGTACTTTGGTAACCCATTACCACCATGACCGCCACGCACCGTCAGGCGCAGGGTGTCCAGAAAGTTGGAACGGAAGTGTGCACGAGCGGGCTAAATACATAGAATTTTTATTAAAACAATAGTTTTATTCATTTTTAATGTACAAACCGATTTTGTGGACTTCAGCAAAAACTTAAACAGTTGCACCATCGCGAACAGCTGATCACATACTGAATTTGGTATGCTGCTCACAAAAAACGTATAGCTCATATCATATGATACTCCACATACCTTGGTACCATATTTATCTCACTTTGCTCACTTAGAAAATTAGTTCTCCATTTATTATGCATATAACTAATTTACAATTTTAAATTTCTAACATTTAAGCAACCAATCTATTAAACAATAATAGTAGTTATCGATACTTATTTTTAAGTGTAATCGATATATGCAGCTGTTTCGAGCACGTGTTGCCTTGTTGTTCTGGGAATTTAACTGCATTTTATTCGGGCTCACTTTACCAGCGATATGGAGCCGGGTATTTGTTATATTAAGCCAGAGTAAGAATTAATTAACTAGAAAGATGTTTTGAATATATGGATGAATTTGAATCAAAATAGATATTTGATTGCTGAAGCCAATGGCGGTCGTAACACCGAGTTAAGTGATTCGAATAATGCGGAATTTACCAAAAGAAAACACGACGATGAAAACGGTGTTTCCAACGAGCCGGAAAACAAACGCGGATGCGGGAAAAAGGAGCGCAAACGTGGTCAAAATAAAGTATAGAAACTCTTAGATTAAATTCGAATGTATTTCACAATTGTTGGCTTTTAGAATCGACCCGTTTTCAAAGATGAACGCTACTCACATCTATGCCATTCACTGATAGATGGCGCTGGTGGTGCTCCTTGTGCCGTTCCCAATTGCCGTTACGTTCACGATCTGAACGCGTTTCTAGCTGCGAAGGGTCCTGATTTGGGCGAAGAATGTTACGTCTATGCAACTAAGGGATATTGTGGAAGGGGAATCACCTGCCGCTTTGCTAAATCACACACGGATTCACAGGGCAGAAATCTGAAAGCGGACCACTATAACGAACAGGCGGCTCAGACCACTTTCAATGGAATTAGCTCAGGTGTTGTACATATAAAGTAAAGTTTTAATATATTAATATTTATTTAATGTATCGTTAATCAGAGCTTCAGGTGCGTCTGCGTAAGCACGACTACGACTTCAGCCGAAGCAAACAGCTGATAAAGGAGGCGGAAAAGATACGGGATCAAAGGAAGCAAGAAAAAAAGGAGGAGGCGGATCCTAAGGAAGCGGTCACAGAAACGAAAGAGAATGTTGGGAGAACAGAAGAGACGAAAGCAGAGCCACAGCAGGGAGAATCAATTGACGAGAACGTAAAGGAAACGATTTCAAAATCAGATTTAGATAGAAAGAACACTCCCATTGGCAGTGCTATAGACGAAACATCTAGTGGACGTGACGCGCAACGGCAGCCTGTCATTGATTTCCGAGAAAAGCTATTATTATCGCCGTTAACTACAGTGGGCAACCTGCCCTTCCGACGCATTTGCAAGGAGTTCGGAGCGGACATAACGTGCGGCGAAATGGCTTGTGCAGTACCACTCCTCAAAGGCCTGAGCCAGGAGTGGGCGCTAACCAAACGTCATGAGTCTGAAGATATCTTCGGTGTTCAATTGTGTGGTAATAATCCGAATGTGATCACCCAGGCAGCCCAAGTGCTGCATGAAACGGCGCGTGTGGATTTTATCGATCTAAATATTGGCTGCCCCATCGATCTTATCTATCAGCAAGGCGGAGGCAGCGCGCTCATGCGACGCACCAACATTCTGGAGCTGACCGTTCGAAGCTGTGCCTCAATTTCTGAGCGATTGCCCTTTACGGTGAAGATGCGCACGGGCGTCTACGCCGACAAGAGTGTGGCCCACGAACTGCTTCCATTGGTGGAAGAATGTGGTGCCGCGGCTGTAACGTTGCATGGACGCTCGCGTGAGCAGCGTTACACACGACAAGCCAACTGGACGTATATTGAGCAGTGTGCACAGCAGGCCAAGCGCATGCCAGTAATCGGCAACGGGGACATTTTCAGCTATGAGGATTATGTGGAGAGGCGTGCACTGGCGCCGCATGTCAGCTCTGTAATGATTGGCAGAGGCGCGCTGATAAAGCCTTGGATCTTTCAGGAGATCAAAGAGCAGAAGGCGTGGTCGCCCACTTCGACGCAACGCTTTGAACTAATGCGTCGCTATTGTAATTATGGCCTGGAGCATTGGGGCTCTGACACCAAGGGTGTGGAGACCACGCGACGGTTCTTGCTTGAATGGCAATCATTCCTCTATCGCTACATACCAGAAGATCTGCAACAGTCGCCGCCACAGAAGATCAATGCCAGACCACAAAAGTACCGTGGACGCGATGAAATGGAAACCCTCATGAGTTCCGGCAATTCCGCTGACTGGGTGAAACTCAGCGAAATGCTGCTCGGCCCGGTGCCGCAAGGATTCACGTTCATACCGAAGCACAAGGCGAATTCCTTCTAGCAGCAACGAGGAAATTGCTGCTTATATTGTAATTTATAGTAATTACGATAATAAACTAAACTCTTTTTTGTTTAAGCCCCCTTTCCATGCTGTTCAGATATCCAATTAAGTAAAAAGTATATTTATTCCGGAGTCAATTAAAAGTGCCTGGTATCAGTTCAAGTAACTCAGAGCTTCTTCCACATCTGCCTTGGAGCCCAGGAAAATGGGACTTCGTTCGTGGATCTTCTGTGGCACAATGTCTAGTATGCTGATCTTGCCATTGCTGGCCAGGCCGCCGGCCAGGATCATGAGATAAGCCATAGGATTGCATTCGTACAGCAAACGGAGCTTGCCATTCGGTGCCGACTTGGTAGCCGGGTAAAGGAAGATGCCGCCGTATTTGATAGTACGATGCACATCGGCCACCATGGAACCGACATAACGTGCGCCGTATGGCTTACCTTTGGTGGGATCCTTCTTGGCAGCGATGTAGTTGTAGACGCCAGTTTCCCATTCGCTGGCGTAGCCCTCATTGATCGAATAGATCTTGCCCTTCTCGGGTACCCGCATATTAGGATCGGTGAGTATGAATTCGCCAATGGCTGGATCATAGGTAAAGCCATTCACGCTATTGCCCAGGCCAAGCACGATGGCGGTGGCGGAACCGTACAGCGCATAGCCAGCAGCCACCAATTTGTTACCCGGTTGCAGGGCATCGTTTACGTTGGGTTGACCCTCGCTCGTCTTGCGATAGATGGCGAAGATGGAGCCAATCGAGACCAGACAATCAATATTGGAGGAGCCGTCCAGCGGATCAAAGCACACAATATATTTGCCCTAAACCCAAAGAAAAGCAGATGAAAAGCCGAATCTAATACTGTTGAAGCAGACGCATGGATACACTCACCTGTCGCTCGGCTTCCACCTCAATGACGTTCTCATTCTCTTCAGACACCATCAGGCAGGTGGTATAGGAGGACTTCAGCATGTTGATGAACAGTTCATTGGAGAGTACGTCCAATTTCTTCACCTCTTCTCCCTGGACATTCACATCGCCGGCAATGCCATGCAGCTTGGCAATTCCAGCTTTGCGCACGGCAGATGCTGTCGCCTTGATGGCTGTCTGGATGCAGTTCAACAGTTGCGACAGATCACCAGTTGCCCCCTTGAACTTGCGCTGCTCCTGCAGGACGAACCGCGTCAGGGTCATCGCATTCGAATCGAATGCGGGTCCTTGTTGACTCATTTTTTTGGCTGCAGCCGCGAAAGGAAAGGCAGGATTGTTAGCGAAGAGAAAGGAAAAGTTATTGATTGACTTGACTTTGAACTTGATTTAAATTTAGTGCAAATATATTTTCTTAGGTGGATTCAATTGGGAGTGGCAGCAAGGGAAATTGTTAATTACAACATGCTTCTATTAAATTAGTATAGCTATTTGACAGTATTATAGAGTATCATATATGACATGGACTTTACTTCCATGCGAAAAAGCTCTCCTCTGTCTGCAAATAAGAATCTAATAGATTGGTCTAGCCGGCCCCATTTGGACCCTAACAAGCACAATTGTGAATACATGGTTTAATAAAATTCCGATTCCGATTATTGGTCTATTTTAATTTTTCAAAGAAAATCTACGGAAAGTAAGCTAACAAATAGAATGATCAAATAGAGCTGTTTACTGACAGAAACTAGGCAAAAATGTATGTAATAAATACTACAAAGTTTCTTTTTCGATTTGCAATTTGCATTGACAAGCATCATATATTCTTTCACTTTTAATATTCTGTAAAATTTATAAAAAAAAAAACGCCATAATTAAAGTAACAAATTTATATGCCACAGTATTAATTTAGAAAGCAAGGTAAAGCACAATTTTTTCTTACACAGATTTTTATAGAAGCTGTAGCTCTACGATAGGTTGTTGATAATGTCAATGAAAGTGATTATGATAATGATTGTAAAAGGAATAATAGTGTGCCAGCCCATTAAACTAATCAAATTTTGGTGCACTCAGGAGAACATTCACTGTATTGCGTATATGTACCTATTTCTATGGCTGGCTATAGAGTTCGATTTGATGAGTTAATTCTATATTCTTGAATATAGAGCAAAATATTTCGTTTTAGTAACAAACCAAAATTAATTACAAAAACACATATACAGAAATAATATATACATAATAAATATACAAAATAGATTTTAGTAACATTGATAGAGCATTCGTCTAGGTGCGAAATAAAATAGTTTACAGCAGTTGCTTAGTTAGTTGGTCAACTAGTTGGTTTGGGGCAAACTGGTTGTGGAGGCGGGCAAGCAAAGGCAGCAAGGAGTTGAGGATAGTGCTAGAGGCGGCAGGGCAGGTCTTTGATTTTTAAACACTCGAGCGAAGCCCAGGGAAATTGAGCAAACTGAGCATAATTTGTTTTTCCACTTACAATCACCGTTGCTGGCCGCCATGGTTGGGCTCTGGGTTTGGCTACTCTGTATGTATGTAAATATATGAATATGATGCGGTTCCTGTGGCTCCTTAAAAACAACAACAACAAAAACAAGGTAAACCAAGTGTGAAGGTCAAAAGATAACTTGAAGTGGTAGGAATTTTTGAGTGAAAACTTATTATCAAAAACTTGTCAGACCCGCGGTTGTTTATTTTTTTTTTTTATTTTGGTTGTTTAGGCTAGCGCTGATAACCTGTTTGTTCTACTCGGTACATGATTATATATATACATATATCAATAGAAACCGGAACAAGCGAAAAATGGTTTCTTTCGGTTTTTGGCAAACTTCTCAGAGCAGCAACACGTGCCCTCTATTTATATATGCCAACAGCGTAAGAGAACACATGATTTGATTTGGATCTGATATATGTAGAGCTATATTTATGCTAAATAGCTACATATATGTACCACTGATACATCTATGCTAGATGTTGTTACGTGGACTAGCAGTATCGCCTACTTGGCTATAACATTGCTATGACCGCTCTTGAATGCCGGCGAACTACTACTTCTAGAGCTTCCGTGTATAAACATTCATACTTAGACATGTTTATGCATGTATGTTGGTAGAACTTTCACTTACAGCGATGGCAACAATGAACGCACTGATCAAAACAGAACACGGATAAACAACGCGTAAAAGCAGCAAAAGAGAACCGCACTCGATGGCAGTACCGCAGCGACTGAGCGACGTTCACTTTTAGCTAGCATTGGGAGTGGGAAGCACCAAATGCAATGTCACACAGTGTACAAGAAGGGGAACAGAATACTGAGCATGCACGACTTTGGCATAGCCTGCATGTGGTGAGATTAAAAGAATTAAGCGTCTGTTGGCATTAAAATAAATTTTGTGAAAAATACCCTATAATATGGCAGACTTAACATCAATATAAAATATTTACCTCATTTTATTATTTAGAATAATTCCTCTGACTTAACTTCATCTCATGAGAGCAGATGTCACTGTGATCGAAGGTCCGGGCTAACTATTGTAGGGTATCAGCGCAGATAACATGTCAATGTACGCATAATGAGCGAGAAACGGAGAGCGAGCGTAAAGAGCGCGAGAGCACGCAAATAAAAGAGCGAGCGCCGAATGTGAAGCATAAGTAGGGAGTGTGAACTGAGCGAGACTTGCCCTAGCATAGCGGTGCATTCGTGTATGTATGTGTGCTATGCAATGGGCCTGCTGATTGAACTAATGAGTAGAGTTGTCCTACTCGAAGAGTGCGTGGATGAGCTCACAGACAAGTTCTCGACGAAACTGGAAGCAACAGAAATACATAAAAGTCTGTGTATGGAAAATATTTAAATTTAAATACAAGTGTTTTGACGGGAGCTGCTATTATCAGCAAATATGTAGATAAGAAGTGAAAATACAATACGGTTCACAAAGGAAGTGATTAAGACAACAAATTAGAAAAAAACAAACAGAGCTTTTTAAAGGTATTTTTCATGATACTCCCTTATTCCTAGTCATCCCTATAATCCAGTGGAAGAATAATAAGCAGAATAATGATTGCTTAATGCTCACTCTCTTACATATGCACATATGTATATATATATAATAATCAATCACTTACCCAATAAACCACCTACAAATCAGATTTTTATAACCAACAACTGATTACAGTGGAGGCTCGACTTCTATATCGGTGTTATACCCCTTAAAAAAATATGATATAGATAAGCCCCATTCCCCCGCACAGATATGCATGTGCACGTGTATTCGAGTCGGCTCTCCTTTGGTTCTGTCATTGCGACGACCTTAAATCAAATTTGTATTATTTTGTCTCATCGGTTCTCGATATAGTCTGTGAGCGAATTGCTATAATCTATAAAATATGAAAACTTTATAAACACGCGCTAGTTCAGTATGAAATTTGGTAAACATATTATGTTTTCCATTTCATTTTATTGCCGAACTTTGAGCTTTTGACGTCAGACAGCAGTATATAGATAATGATTCCGCAGCTATTTTCCATATGTTTCTAAGCTCCAATAATTTTATATTTAGCTGTGATTTGTCTAAGCTGAGAGTTAAGAGGCGATAAGGTAGGGTATGCCAGGGTCACAGTAGACTAGGTCGACTTAGTAAATATGAGGCGTATTTATATATTCTATAATTTACATGTAGTAAAAATATGTACTGTAATGTAATTTATATATGTATAAGCTTATATATAGAGCCATTCTTTCCACATTCTTTAAAATTATTATCATATATTTCACGTACGTTACATATAAATTTGTAACTCTTAATCAATGGCTTTCATCTCTTGCAAAAGTACTTACCATAACGGCAAACATATGGATGGGCGGTTCACGCCCAAGCGTGTCCCGGGCAATTGGGAGTATTCACGAAACACACTCCTCTTCTTTTTCTTTTTTGGACTAGCAACAAAGTGTCGAGCTAAATGGCTTGCTAATAACCCGCAATCATTTTGCCATTGTTAAGAGCACTTCAGCATATTCCACCCCACCGTTGACGCCCACGCATGGGGCGTGGCCATCGCTTCAACCCCATGAAAATGTCGCAGTTTAACCTGATTAGTGTGGACTTCGTCTTTTTTCTTTTGGCTTTTTGCCACTCCGTTGGATTTGATTATCCGACGGAACTCGGCAAACTTTTCAAACTTTTCACATATCCATTTTCACAAGAGTTTTTATTGAAAGCATTAAAACTAAGCTGGCTAACACATTCATATGCAGCTGGAGAGTGTGTGAAAAGGAGATAGAGAGAACAACATATATTCGTAAGCTCGCAAAGAGAATGTGTTAAAGGGATAAGGGGAGAGAGAGAGAGAGAGAGCGAGAATTCTTAAAATGGAAGTACTCGAATACAATCACTATATTTTTGTTTAATACTATAATGTATGCGGTTGTGTCAGTGTGTGTGTCTATATATATTTAGCTTAAGGTAAAACTGTGACTAGATTCGCGCTCAATTCTTAGATCCTTAATGTGATCAGTATTTACAGAGTTTGATTACTTGAAAGTTATATAGACTGCAACTGGCATTTTTTAGGCACAAAAATACCAAACAGAGCAAAGAAATACTGAAGATCATAACACAAATCGAAGGAAGGATAGAAAAGATGAGGAAGTCAAAAAAGAATAAAATATACTAAAATTCTAATTAATACCGAAAAAAGATATTGGAGCAGTATTTTAAATTTTATTATAAAATAATAGGAATAGTAGTATTTTAGGAGGAGGAGAAGAGGGAATCAATAAAGAATAAAATATACCAAAAATTCGAATTAATAATGAAAAAAGATATTTCAGCAGTATATTAAATTATATTAGAAAATAATGGGAATATTCTACATAAAGGCGAGCAGTATTTTTGCCTGTTTGGTATATTTTGCGCATGTATATATACATAGTCTATATAGTCGGATTGACAACTTTTTACCCACCTACGGCTACGGCCTATGTCAGCTGATAGAGCTTGGTGTCGCCCACAATGTCCACGTCGCTGGAGTTGTCGTCGTCCTCGCTGTCCGCCTCCAAATCGGAATAGTCGTCCGTGGAGTAGCCGTGCTGCAGGAAGCACATTTGCAGCTGTTGCTGTTGGCTGCTGGACTGGGACAGCTTGGACTTGCCATCAGAGGCAGCAGCGGCAGCCGCGGCGGCGGCGGCGGCTGCGACGGCTGCACCCGGGCTGTGGGGTTCGCCTTGGAGCTTAGAGGACGTCGAGTCGGTGCGTGAGAAGTCAACGGGTTCTGCAAATGGGACCAGAAAATTCGAAGAAAATTGCACAATTTTAGAACTAATTTGATTAGATGGCCGAAAGTTGAAGAAAACTTTCGTTAAAATATGCTGCAGGCTAATTGGCCAAAGAAAACTCAACTTGTACAAAGGCCAAAAGTTGGCCCAAGTTTTGGCTCGGCCTCACACACACACACACACACACTCGCACACTCTTTCACTCACCATTGGCAGTGTCGC
>JABVZY010000278.1:5310192-5321619 GCA_020883555.1 Drosophila nannoptera | reverse complement strand
CAAGCCTCTAACATTTTCCACCATTATTTCCAATGATCGCGCTGGATTTACAGTGTGTCAGTGCTTGAAGTGGAAAAGTTTGTGCTTAAAATATAATCGCAGCGCTTAGTTGGATTTCAGCTCTTGCAACAGCGATGCCATTAACTATTTCACCCTCTCTCCCCCCTCTCTCTCTCTCTCACTCTCTCTCTCTATATATGCTTTCCTTCTGCCCCACTTCAGCCTGGCCACGTCCTGGTCTACTGTTGCCTTGCCTAATAAATTATAGCCATAATTTTTGAGCCCCTAACAAGGCAGCCTTGCCTTGCCGCCTGCTAAAAGTCTGGCTACTCTGGCATGCTTAATGTTGCCAGCTTGTTGCTGCTGCTCAGGCTGCTGCTCCGTATGCGGCTATTGTTGTTGCCGCTTTTGCATAGTTTTTGGCGCTTAATGCATATTTTAAGTTACTCTTGGCTATGGCAAGTCTTTCGGTCGGGCCCAGTGCATTTTTGGCTTATTGGCAGATTTATTTATTAAATTTCGCCGCTGGCCAAAAGGCAGCCTGCTGCCTGCTTGTGGAGCTAACTAATTAAAAAGTTATTCGCCTCTTTTTGTTGTTTTTTTTTCTCTTCATATTTATGAGCTGCCGTTAGCCTCAAAGTATGCAATTAATTTCGTAGCCGAAGACTACGGAAAGTATGGGGAAAAAGAATAGAAAAGAAAAGCTGCAAATAATTGCATTGTTGCATTTGAAATTTTCTTAGAATGGATTCCTTTTAAGCCCGCTCTGTTTGCATTGCTTTTGGCCATAACGATTTGCGCAGAGCTTTGTGCAGATGAAAGGTAAGAAAACAAGGCGAATAAATCAGTGCTGAGCAGTAAGCGGAATGCATTTACAGCCAGAGCGAGAGGGGGAGAGGGAAAGAGGTGGGGTGAGGAGACAAAGATGCCATCGAGCAGTGCCTCGTGAGACAACCGAGAAATGGAGATAAAGTTGGCCCCGGGCAAAAATAGCTTTGCACAGCTTATAAATGTGAGCAAGCAAAAAGAGCTGCTGGCCTCAAGTGAAGCCGGCGAAGAAAAAAATGGACTCAGCTTAGGGTAAAACGTTGCTTAGATACCCTTTGAGAGTAGCTCGAGGGCTCGGAAGGCAAAGGGGAAATATTCTAGAGCAAACTTATCTGAAGTATATGTTGGGAAATTAATTTATTTCTGAATATAATTTCTCTTGCAATTCCCAACCAGTTTAAGCGCAGCAAAGCTGATCAGACTACAATTTAACAGCAGCTCCTTTTTGAGCTTCCCTCGCTCCCTTAGCTCCTTCCGTGATTCCTTGCAAATGAATTTATTTCCATGCATAACACACTTGATTAAAATTTGGAAATACTTCGCTTCGGTTAGTGCACAAAATATTGTTTGCATAACTTTGAGCGTGGCTTACAGCACACAAAAAAAAAAAAAAAAAAAAAAAATGAATCTGCTAAAAGAAAAGAGCTGAAAAAGTAGAGTGAAATAAAATGCGAGAATGGAGAACAAACAGCAAGATTTCCAGTGCCAGGCGAAAGGAAAGTTTTGCATTGACTGCGCTTTCGATTAAGTTTTCAAGTTGCTTTTTTTTTCTCTTGTGCAAATGGCATTAAATATTTGTGCGAGCTGTCGGAAGAAGTGAAAAAGCGGCGCCAGAACAAATGACCAAGGACTTTTTGCTAATTGGCGAAGCCAACAACTAACATAAATAATTGGCTAGATGAATGGGCTGTGGTTTTTCCCCTTTGTTCTAGCTTTTCTCTTTGCTGCGTTACCTGGTGATAAAAGTTATAACAACACAACAAACTGGAGAATTTATGATGTGACAACCCTCCGTGTCGAGGTAAGGAGAGGATGTGGTTGGGGGAGTGGGCCTATCAATAACAGGCCATAAGGAAACAGAGAACTAATGCCACAGCCTGGGGAGCCAAATGTCAGGAGCTTAACGGAAAGTCCTGTGAAATTAATAACCTACTTTTTTGCTATTGCCTTTTTTCTTTTTTCTACAACTGCGTATCCTTTTTGTTGTTGTGTGTGTGTGTGTGTGTGTGTGTGTGTGTGTGTGTGTGGGCTTGAACCCTGCCCAGTTGTTGTGCACATGCTCGGGGATTTATTTGCCGGAAATAAATATTAGCCGCAGTCAAACACATTTAAGCCTACGTCGACCATTTATAGTTTTGCAAAGGGCGGGAAAGGGGACTCCACGAGGGGTTTTACACAGGCTTAGAGCTTGCTTTACACGCATGATAAATGTACGTATATAATGGCATATATATCTGTGTGTGTGTATTTGTGTGAGTGCGAGCAGTTCGATTCTTATGGCTGCTGCAAGGCGTGCCGTTTCCCATAATTGATTTCGTATTGGTTTCGCCCTTGCTCTCTGGCCAGGGGGCGCAGAGTTCCGGCTCGAAGTGCGGGCCGAATGCATACGAGACGCATATTGAATTTCAAAGCATTTTTTGCGCCAATATACATCAATCAGCCTCGGTCTATGGGCAATGGGACTGGCAACTGTCAAATGCAGACGATCCATAAAAGTTTGCTCATAATCGAATCTAGCTTAAATGCAATTTAAAATTTCCCAAAATCCTCCTTCAAAAAATGTGAATCTAATGTAAACTTACCCCCCCGGCTGAGTTGGTTTTCTACCTGTGATAGACCTGCCGCAGATGATGTCGTAGGAAGCCAAACATTATGTCTAAGCCAAGAACAAAAATTCAAAAGGGGTTGCTCTAGAGCAGCTTCAAGAGAGAGAGGGATAGAGAGAGAGTTGCTCGGGCAGTAAGTGAAAGGGTTGAGCATGTGAGAGGCTGGAACTCAATAAACTCAAATTGTGAGTAAGTAGTTGAGATCAAGGTCGATCGGACAGAGTGATATGCCCCGTAATATCATATATATATTTGAGTCTGTTCTCATATCTAAGATGAGGCTTACAATTTATATATATTTATTCATCCGGCAATCAATCAACTGCAACTTCAGTCGTGGCACGCTTAAGTCCAGCATCCAGGCTTTATCGATATTAGCTGGGAGATATTGTTTGTTTTCAAGTCATAATCCATCAATGGGTCGGCTGACTTTAAAGGCAACCCTCGCTACTGCTGCTGCTGCTGCTGCTGCTGCTCGCAACCACCAAACAAAAGGCTAAACAACAAAGGGCAAATCGAGTTGTTGTTGTTGTTGCCGCTGTTGGGTGCACAGACATCAACAGAAAACAGAAGCCTTTCCCCGTAAGCAACGAGCAGAAGGGCAACAGAACAGGGACAGGGGCAGGGGCAGGGGCAGGGGCAGGGGCAGGGGCAAAATGTTGCACAGGTTGCCATGGCCTACGAGAAATCTCACTGTCCATTGCAGCTACCCACTTTTCTCAGCCTCTCTGGAGTGTGTAATAATTTGTTTTTACAGCTCCCTCGACCCACCCACACACGCACACACCCTCCTCCCCCCCTGGCAATAAGAAACTATGCCGGCAGGGTTGTCGTCCGCTCGTCCCAGATCTGTATTTTCGGGGTGCAGCTTCAGCTGGATTCAAGCTACCGGCTGATCCATGCGAAAGTATAACAAATATTTATGCTTTGAGCTGTGTTATTAGATTTTAATTTCTTGCACCCATGGAAATGGAATGAAATGATGTGCTCACCCTCGAGCAGAGACGTGCCTCCCCCACACCTCTCCCTTTCGGAGCGTGTTCCACCTTTTGTAGTGCGGAGTTCGAAGCGTGCGAATGTTTTTGGCTTGTACTTTGCATCCGAGTGGGGTGGCAAAGACTTGGCGTGGCAAGTTGCCCCCTCGCGGCATTGTTGCAAGGTGTCATGGCCAGTAATTGAGTATGGTTTACGCTTGTGCCTCATCATTTCAGCATTTGCTGCATTTGCAACTTGCAAATATTTGAGTAAATGCCTTCGTTAGGGCTTCGCCTTTATATTTTTGGCATTCACCGAGTTTGAATACCCTGTAGAGCGTTGAGGGGAAGGCTGAGCAGTGCCACAAAAACGAGTTGCTCGATATCAGGTTACGATTAATTATGCAGCAAATCTCAGCAGAGTTGAAGGGATGCTAATCTAATCCAATCTCTCAGTTCGTCAAATGGGATTATTCCAGTTTGAGTGCGTTCTAGGGTATATGGCTGTCTGTCAGCGTCTTAGTTACTCGTTTTAAGTGTTGCCGCAATGCAAATTTCCGTTTGGCACGTGATGAAAGTTGCACGGGATATGTTACGGGAGGGGCAGGGGTAAGACTAAGTGGAAGGGGGCGATTGTGGCAAAGGGAGGGGCAAACAGCAGCTGCTTCAACCACCGAACTTTCTTCTCTTCTCTCCCCTCCTTTTTTTTCTTTAGAATGTGGGGGAGTTTCGCTGACTGCTACAAAATGACGTTTACAAAATTACATTATTAGAAATTGATGGTTAAGCTGAGGGGAGAGAGGGAGGGTGGTACGTGGCTGGGAGGGGGGAAGAGGAGTTTAGTTGAATTTAGAGTGTAGAATGCTGCTGCGTGTTGGAGTTGTCAGCAGTTTGTGCTTTTCGTAAAGTAAAGTATTTCAAATTGTTAGCTAAGCGAGGCAGTCAGAGTGTGTGTGTGGGTGTGTGGGCGTGGGAGGGGTAGGGCGGAAGGTGGAAGGAGCGGAGCGGAGAGGGCAAGTGGCATGCCATTAAAAATAAAAAGCAAAAAATATGTCAGCAACGCTCTAATGAGCGTCAGTTGCACCAACAGTGGAAAGGGGCGGCGAGGGAGAAGTGTGTGGGGGTGGGCCGGGGGGTCAACAGACCAACCTGCGACATTAGCTGAGGGAATTTTTAATAATACCAAACCGCATTTCAACTGGTTTCGGTTCGTTGGCCGCTCCTAAGCTCTGGCCACATTTCAACTGTGTCACACAGCCGTCGACTCTAACCTCAAATGCAACTTGTCAGGCCACACGCACACGTTAGTATACCCAGGCTTCTGCTCCGCTCCCTGCTGCAGCCTCTCCATTCTGGCCATTCGCAAAATGTTGCATAGCTTAAATATGCGTTTGCCATTCGTTTTGGCTCTTTGCGTCGGGTTTTTAAATATTGAAAAAAGCGTTGACGGTGTAAATAATGCTTTCCCTCTAAAAAAAAAAGACGAAGAGGAAGAGAAGCTTTTAAGCTGCTTGGCTAAAGAGCTACGACTAGACGAGGGGCGCTTGAGGAAAATGTGGGAGAGAGTGGGGAGCTTTAAGCAGAGCAAGCCGGAGCTAAAGCGTCAGTAAACTATTGAGCAGCCCTCGCAACGTGGACACCAGCTGTAGTCTTCCTTTTGTTTTTATTATTTTTGATAGCGTACCAGAACTGAAATTGCAAACGCTGGACAGGCATGGCCCAAAGGGGGGCAGCCAGGGCGAGGGTGCTGGAAAAAACTAGTCAAAAGGTATTACACTTTTTCGAGAGAGTGTGTGGGGATGTGTGTGTGTGTGTGTGGGGGGGGGGGGGGGGGGCATTTGCATTGCATAAATGTTGCTGCATTTGGCATAGATTTGCATGGCAATAGGCAAGAGAGAAAGAGACAGGCAGGCGGGGCAGCTGCTATCGACTGGCAACATATTGCAAGGCTTTGGCTTCTTTTTTTTTTGGTCAGCTGGCAGTAAAAATGAAGGAGCCACAGGAACTGCGACGATTTGCATGAGGTAGATCGAACGGCGGCGCTTCCATTGATAAGACGAGGCAGCCCTAAGAACAAGGGCACTGAAAATGGACATTTTGTATGCGAGGCATTGGGGCTGCAGGTGAGGCTCTTGCGCGCTTAATTGTTTGCCTTCGAGGAGTGACACAAAGAGCTACAGGCACTATTAATCAACTGGGGAGGGGTGGAGAGAAGGAGAGAGAGAGAGGGCAGCGAGAGAGGGCAGCTGTGGGAGCGTGTGATAGTAGTCGGGACTCGCTGTCTTGTTTATAATTAATGTGCAACACGCTGCGGGTACGTCGCTTTTCTATGCAAATCCCCGCTGTCACACACCCACACACACACCCTCGCACACACGCACAGACGGTAGCTGTCTGGCTGGCTGTCTGTCTGTCTGTCTGTCGCCCAGCCGAGCTGCTAATGAAACGTCGTCAAGTTTGTGACAGCGCCCCGAAAATTGCAGACTCGTTGAAAGGCAATCTAAGTTGCAGCTAAACTCAATAAGCCAAGCTCCGGCCAAATTGCAAGTGCAACAGCCAACTTGAGGCGAAAACTTTTCATTAATCTTTGCCCCGGCCAAAACGGAAAGGCCAAAAAAAAAAGAAAAAAGTAGGAAAGGAAAGGAAAAAGCGCTCAACTTCAACTTTGAGCTTATCAAAATGTCTGCCACTGAACGTCATTTACACGCTGGCCACAATTAAATTGAATTAAGTTGGCAGCACGGCATTACAAAGGCCAAAAAAGTGGAAGGAGCAGTGCGCTCCGGCACTAAAAGCAAATCCTGCCAAATTAAGGAGCACCTGAGCGCGCGAGCCTGAACTAAAACTTCGTTTGCCGCTTGTCAAATTGATATTTGATTCATGACCAGCGCATTTGTCAAGTCATTCATCTTTTTCAGACCCAAGAGGGCCCAAAAACTGCTGCCAGAGCTGAGACAGATTCAAGGGGAGTAGGAGGTAGGAGGACAGCGGCAGGGGGCCGCGCGTGGGACGCACATGGGGCACCAGTTTCGGTTTGGTGATGAATGGCCCATTGGTGTGGCTGGCAGCCCTTTTGCTGTGATTTCTTGCCACGCCGCATTATTTTAGATTACGCTTAAAGCGTACACTCTGGCCAAAAAGTCCATGCACTAGGCCAGAGCAGATAAGTGCGGCCACACAAGGCCTCTTATCAGCTAATAGCTTTGACGTCTGAGCTGCTCCAAAACATTTTCATTTAAAGCATTCCGAGCTTTATCTTTTAAATTTTCATAGAGTTCTTAAGCTGATCTTAAAGACCGGGCCACCCTCGCATCAGTTTTCCTTTGTATTTATGGCTTTATCTGGCAGCCGATTTTTTAAGATCTCTTGTGGGACCATTCTAATGCTTTGGCTCAGGGGTTGCTCCGCTCTAAACTTCATTGGTTGTCAAATTAGATTTGGTTTCAGTTGAAGCGGAAAACAAATTTCAAGACACGTGTACGATTCCGAGATAAATGATATATGAGCATATAATAATGTTACAGGCTCCAATTTCTCAATTACAATAATATTAGGATGCTCAGGGGAAGATATGAAATTAAAATTAATTGCTCAAAAAAAGTAAAATATTAAAATAAAAAAAAAATAAAATAATAATAATAATAAAAATTATTAAAAAATATATATAAGTATTATTATATTAATATCATTATAATATTAAAATTATTAATAATATATGAATTAATATATGAATTAATTATAAAAATTATAAAAATTAAGCAGACCTAATTCCTAACTGGAATTTATATTTTCTCTTGCCTATATATTTTCTCTTCAGCATATTTCCCCTTTGCTCTGTGACCTTTCACCTGGTTGCTTTGCAGTTCATCTGCTAGTCGCCTAGTCCTTTCCACTCCTCGCTGTGGCCTGCCCGGTGAACAGCTAAATTTACGTTGATTTCACTTAAGTGCAAGCCGCAAACCCTAAACATATTAGGCGTGTGCAGCTCCCCGAGGCGCCGACTGGTCGTCGGCTTATGCCGCATCATCATGAACCACTGCCCCCTCCTCTTCTGTCTCGTACATTCCGTTCCAGGCTTAACTGAGCCTTCTTGCTAATACGTGCACGTAATGCCTGCTGTGGGCCTCACAAAGCAAAAACCAAAACCAAAAAAGAAAAAAAAAAAAGAACCTAGAAAGGAAAAACTTTTCTCATAGGCTTACATTTCATTTTGGCACGATTTGTCAAGTCGGCAGGAAATCGTGCAATGCCCATCAGCGTGGCATCAAATTGAAAAATTACCTTGCGTGCCCAACTACTACAACAACAAAAACAACCAGAGCAACCACAACAATAAACAAAAACAACTGTGAATATTGTGCAAAACTTATGAAAAAGTCACAGAAAATGCGACTCAAGACTTCCGACGCGCCTTGATTTGTGGCCAGGCGAAACGCCAACTCGCGTTTACGGCCAACTTTTTTTGTCTTGGCCAACAAGTTGAAGCCAGGCCTCGCCTGTTGAAATTGTTGTGCAAATATTTCTGTGTTGTACTTCCACTTAAAACTGTTGGCCGGGTTAATTAACGGCAAATAGGCAACAATTTTCGGTATTCCTCTGGCTCCCATAGACTGGCTTTTGACTACGCCTATATAGTATGCAAATAAATATACTCGTTACGCCCCCCCTCCCTTCGGCTTGTTCAAGTTCAGGCTATTTAGATAAGCCCGGCTACTGCCTAATGGCACTTTCAGCTAACGGGGAATGGAGCTGCTCAGCTGAGGGGGAGCCACAAGTAAGAGTTTGAATTGAAACAATTGATAATTACTTCCCTAAGGGGAGGGGCTGCAGATCAGGTTGTCTTCCATTGAGTCTTCATAGATATGAATTGAAATCTTTTCGCAGTTCAAAAGATTTCAGTTTCATAGTTTTCTTTTTTTTTTTATGGCTTAAATATTACTTTAATATATATATACTTGATCCCAAAATCCATCACAGTGTCTCTTCAGCTGCTTCATAGCTTTTAAAGCTGAAATCTGTTCCAGAATTTTATGGCTGTATCATCGTCTCCAGCCCTCGACTAGGCCTCTCTAAAAGCCGTAATTCTGAAAACTTGTTTTCCTTCCTTGTCATAAATAATAATTTATGAAATTTAAGTTTTCCACTTGGCAAAAACAAATTTTACATCCCATAAACAATTTACAAGTGCTATTTTGACTGTACTTTACTACAGTTCGCTTTAAGTGCTTGTGCGTGTGTGTGTGTGTGTGGGCCCATAAACAAATAAAAATCCTGCCAACTGGCAGCGCTTCGGAATATGCCTACAATTTGCCTATTTGTCGCTTCTCTCTGCCTATTTTTTTTTTCTGTTTCTGGTGCGTGTTGGAAAATAATTTCCCCAGATAATTTGTTGGGCTGGGCCGTGCTCCCGCTAATAGCATCAGCCGAAACTTTGGGCTGAAAAAGTTTTAGCTCCCCACCCAAAAAAAAAAAGGAAGAGAAGAAAACTTTCCCTGTTGTGATTCTTTTCGGCTGAGCTCTGTTGATGTTATTCTTGTTCATTGTTTATTTATTTTAATGCAAACGGTCGTGTGTTGATTTAATTGAGCCAAATGTGTTATTGGGCCATCAACATAATTGGCCGCAGGGCCAAGTTTCGCCTGGGCCCGGCTCAAGCAGCCGCATCAGCGGGCAAACTTGAAGCGGAAGTTAATTATTCGTTCGGCTCGTGTGTCGCATAAAGCGGCTTATAAACTGCCCCGGGAAGTAGGCAATGGAATAATTTCAGAACAATCGAATACGTGAGCAAACACAGCTGTAGGTGGGCCATTATTGCCGGGGCTTTCATATTAATTTTACATTTTGCGGCGCAGGCACAAAAATAATAATAAATAAAAGT
Organism: Drosophila nannoptera; assembly: GCA_020883555.1. Lineage (NCBI taxonomy): Eukaryota > Metazoa > Arthropoda > Insecta > Diptera > Drosophilidae > Drosophila > Drosophila nannoptera. Next base: position 5,312,113 of record JABVZY010000278.1, on the reverse strand, counting down.
ATCGCTTAAATTGTTGATACTGCCCTCAGAGCGAGTCGCTCTCCGAATATGTATATTCCCCTCATCCTCTCTCTCCCTCTCTCTCTTGCTGTTTGGCCCTTCGTTAGGCTTAAGCCCCGGAACGTGACCCGGACGGGCGGCACACTGTTTGTTTAACTGTTGTTATTATTCCCTTTCAATATTTGTGTGGGCGTCGGGCGAGTCGTCATTGTCCCTGCTGCTGACCCAACATAGAGGCTGCGGCATATCCTCTGCTGTCACAACACTCTTTCCGATATCTGTTTCTCTCTCGCCCCAGGTCCATACGTTACGTGTTTCATTGCGGCCCTACTCTGGCCATAGCTGGAAAAAATGGAAAATTTCGTTAAGCTTGGCGGCAGGTTTTCGGTTGCTTCCTCTCGCTGCCAGCGCCTATTTGTGTAAACAAGTGAAAGTGATTTATGCAACAGAAAAAAGGCAGGCAACCCAAACCGAAGGACCTGTCGCAGAGACACGCAGTGAGACAGGGAGAGAGCTGTAAAGCCTCTGCTCTCTCTCTCTCTCTCTCTCTCTCTCTCTCCATCTCGTATATAGCTGTTGACTCAGGCGTATGATTGTTTTGGAGTGCCCGGATTTATGGCCCTGCGTGGGCATATTGAAATAGATTCTCACATGAAGTGCTCTCTGTGTGTTGTGTTCTGTTGCCTGATTTAAATAAACAAAATGGAAAATTGAAATACTCAAATCGAATAGAGGCAAGGCCCGAAATGAATAAAATGTTGTTCGCAATGTGAGAGAAATAAATTCAAGTTACATTTGAATATGGTTTGGCCTCGATAAATTTCGATCTCAGTCTCTCAATCAACTGATATATAACTGGAGCATTTCACATCTGTCTTTGGCTGGTGCCTCACTTCAAACAACTTTTTTGAATATAATTAAGTACACCCTCTTCAGCCCCAAATGCAACTCGCTTCGTCTTGTTAAGCTCTTTGATTAGCTGCCCTCATTTATCCGGGGGGTAATCAAGTACGTAAAGCGTTCCATTTATATACGTAAGACTCGTGTGTGAGAGAAATCCCCACACGTAATATCCGTAACCATTCAATGTAATCAAGTATCCACTCCCGCCAGCCAGCTCTGGTCAAACAAAATTTTCGCCGTTTTGCCCAGTCCGAAAAATTAATTTAACGCTCAAGTGGGGTTTACGGAAGGACTAACCAAAATCCACTTCAGTGGCACTGCATATGACAGAGAGAGAGAGAGAGAGGGAGGGAGAGAGGGAGAGGGGCAGAGCAAGGGGCGTACGGTTGCCAGCGAACATTATAATAAAATTAATCTCCATTTGTTGAAGGGTCGTCGACGTCGCTTTATTAGCGTCCAAAAAGCAACTGGAGCCAAAAAGTGGCAATTATTCATTTCACGAGCTTCGCTGTGGGGCTTGCAGCGCCAGCCAGCTCATGTGAGCCATAAAAATTAAAAATTAGCCCCGGCAGCTGCAAGGGGATTATGTAACACCCATTTGATGGCTGGCCAACCCCTTGTGTTAAAGTCAAGAAAATGAATATTTATGCGACATTTACCCGCACACACACACTCACACACACACACTCACACACACGAATCTCGACATGGGCATTGTTATATAACGAGCACATGTCAAAATTTTCATAACATGAGACCCGACCGCACATTGGGCCAGATCAAAAGAGACGAGCTTAGCAAGGGGCGAGAATCCCTTTCTCTTGGACATCCGGGGCCTAGGTGTGACTATCCAGGGGTCTGTCTAATGGGCACATGTTGTGGGGCGAATGCAATTTCAAGAGGGGACCCAAACAGGATGCTTTTGGCAACGAGCTGCTCAGCTCTTTCGCTGCCTGCTCAAAAATTAAATCCAATTATCAGTTTAAGGCCACTCGCAACTCCGCTGGGGGCCAAACTT
>JABVZY010000278.1:5244764-5258244 GCA_020883555.1 Drosophila nannoptera | reverse complement strand
AGATGGTGAATCGGTAAGTCGAATAAAAATATTCCTTTACAATCAATTAAGAATAAATTGTGTATTAAAATTGAAATTCAAATGTGAACTGAAAGACAAGTGAACAGTGACATAGCAGACAGCTTGTGAGCTGCAGCAGGGGTTGTTGTCTGCGCTAAGCAACTTGACGCAGCCATTTGAATCAGCACTGTGCTGACCGTTGCGGTTGCTGTCTCGACTAAGAACTTAACGAAAGCAGCTATGGGCTGTTAAGTTGATGGGAGTGGAAGAACTTGCTAGAATAGTGTAAGCTAACATTTTTCTGTTAACTTAAGAGCTGTTGTCGTTAGGCATGTTAGCTCAGCAGCTTCTCACTGTTAATGTTCAGTTAATGTTAATGCCATGTTAGCTTAACATTTTCCCGAGTTTACAGGGATCTAATTAACTTTTACACTGAATTCAATTTGTGGAAAGTTGAGAAAAGTCAAGAAAATTAATCTGACGAAGAATTTCCAAGTCTTCTCGGCTTACACATTAAATGGCATTTCGCCTGGCTTCCCATCCGTTAACGCGCATTTGCAAAAGAGCAATTTCGGCGCCTGCCCCTGCTCCTGGGCAAACCTCAAACGGTGTTTATGTCAATGGAAATGTCGCAGATTTCCTTTGCATTTGGCATACACCCGCCATAAGACTTCCGGCAGAGACTTTATCTGGCGAGAAAAATTCCAAGCAAGTTTAATATGATTTATTGGTTTGTTTGCCGGAAATTACAGGCGATGCAGCGCCCTTCCCCAAAGCATCTGTCCCCAAGTCATAAAAAAAGAAGCAACAGCAGGAGCAGGAGCAGAACCCCAAAACTCCGCTCTTAGCCCAAGCTGAGACACTAAGCAAACAAAATTGGCATACTATGAGCAGGAAAATCCGCGTGTTTGTGTGAGTGTGTGGGTGTGGGTGTGTTTGAGCTCTTGAAAAGCAGCTGAAAAATTCAAAACACGAGAATGGAAAATTAGAAAACTTTATTTGGTCGAGCAAAGCCCCAGCGAAGCGAGAGAGTCTGTGTCGCCAGAGTCTCGGGAGGGTTTTCTTGTGTTTGCAACCCTCGGGGAAATCCCAGCAGAGCAGACAGGAAACGGAAGCTTTTGTGTAGCGCTACCCAAAAAACTGGCGAGAGGGGGGGGCCAAAACATGGGTCATAGACCAGTTGCCGTTTACCGCTTGCTCGTTCTTCGAATGGGGGCGGACCTCAGTCCCCACATACATTCCCTCACCCGCTTCCCGTTTGCCGCTCTCTCGCCGTGTGTTGACGACTTTCACTGACTATGAAATTTAAATGCGTAACGGAAATGTTTGCATTTTCTTCCCATTCTTGTGTCCTGCACACAGATAGACATTTTGGGCGACGCGTTGACTAGCAGACAAATAAATTACAACGGATTTTTATGGTCGTCCTTGCGCCTAGTTTGTGGTAGGCAACAGCCGCTTGGGAGGGCCCGACCGAACGGACAAGGGCTGAACGGTAGAACAATGCGGCAAGTTCATTTAAAGTTGCCATGAAAACTTTCACTGCCGACAGGCCGAACGAGGCGGCCAGCAGCTACCCTTCCGAGAGAGAGAGAGAGAGAGGGAGAGAGGGAGAGAGGGAGAGAGGGAGAGAGGTAGAGAGTGAGAGGGAGCGGCAGATCCAAGTGAGAGCAATTGGAGCGTAAGGGAAAGCATTTGAGATAAAGCTTTAGCTGGCCAAGCTCAAGGGTATTTGCCAGTCGGCTATGCCTGGCTTCATACGAATCAAAGAACGTTCAATGGGAGCTGTTGAATTGGATTGAAGTTTTCCAACTTTCGCTCGACTTTCTCACTTTTAATGCTCTCATTTCAACAACCCAAGAATAAGCGTATTTGCCAGTCGGCTATACCCTGCCTAAGGCTCTGAATAGGGAGAGTCTATTGAAATATATAGATATTAGGAATAGATGCTAGTGAGAGGGAGAGTTTAACTTCCTCCCATTTTCGTAGCATTGTTCGACTTGGCCAAGCGTTAGCGTATTTGCCTGTCGGCTATGCCCTGCCCCGCCCCACATTGGGCTCGGGCGTTGTTTATAATGTCTGCGGTCTGGCGACCTAGACACTGCATCCGAGTTTCAGCTGCGCCACAGCAACCCCCCAAAAATGTCAAGCGAACCATTAACGAGTCCAGGCATGGGGCAGGAGCAGAAAGAAGGCGTGAGGGGAGGGGGGGGGATGGTGTGAGGGGGTGCAACATGAAAAATTCAAAAGGAAAACGTAAAGCCGAGCAGCTGGTGCAGACAATTTTCGCTGGTTCGCAGTTGTAGCTCGTCGTGATTCGAGCAGCAGCCAACATGTTGCATATAATTAAAAGCCAGCAGCAAGAAGTGCCCCCTCCCCTCCCCCTCCTCTGTCTCGTCTCGTAGAGACGCCGCGCGCAACAGCTGATGACAGTTTCAGGAGCTGGCCATTTACCGGAGACATTGCAACAATATGTGCTCCCAAATGTATTTATGGCTCTGCTTTAATGGCTGCCAAGTTAAATTTGTGGGCGTGGCAGCACACATAATACAGAACGGGAAGTGGGGGGAGGGCGGCAGATTCCAATGCATCCGCACGAGCAGGCCATTATACAAGGAACTAACCCCATGAGGTGCAGGATGGAGAAGGGCGGGGAGAAGAGACTGAGTGGGCGGGGCAGCCGCCCATGTGCGTTGGTTGTCTCTAATTCGCATGCATTTATGCGTGACCAGGCACAGCACACACAGCCTCCCCCACAGGTCTGGCTGCAGTCGTCCTGGCGACGCGGCAGGAGGAGAGAGGACAGTTCTCCACAACAACCACACCACAAATTGACAAGTTGTCAGGTCCTTTTTGGCCAAAAAGCTGTGTGTCTCGCTTGTTGTCTGGCTTAACTTTTGCCATGCTGCGGGCGCTGCCGGAGCAGTCCTTGAGCAGCGGGTCCAACGAGGCTGCATGCGTGTCCTGGCAGGGTATCCCCGGGCTGTGGTGCTGGCTTTGCGTTTGCGTCTGCGTGTTGAATTTATAATTCCATTTGTGGTTTTAATTTCGTAAATGTGAAATTAATTTTATTCAATTGGATGCTCGAGGGGGACGAACGAAACAGATTATTCGATTGTTTGAGCTCAAACGAGACTTGGTTCGGTTTCGGTTTAGGTAAATACGCTTCATTGACTCTCAATTGAAGGGCAGGAAATTGGCCAACACAAGTGTGAGCAGTAATTGGGAGCAGTTGGACTCCACTTGGACTCCACTTGGGCTCCACTTGGGCTTGGCTTGGCTTGCCCTGAACCTTGACTTGGCTCCCTTTCGATTTTCACTCCGATGAGGCCGTTTCGTGATTGTGATCCTTGCGTGCCTTTGCATTGCGTTCCGTTTCGGCCAGCATTTGCTCGACCAACAGCTCGTCCCGGGAACTCAACGCGGACACGAATATATCCCGATGTGCTCGAAAATTACCGCAATTATAGAGATGTTCGTTCTCCAGCCGCAGAAAGTTCCAAATGAAGCGTCTCTGAATCTCACAGATGCTGAACAATGTCTTGCAATGATAGGGCAGCAGTAGATTGTTCGCCACGAGATATAGCTCCATGACCCAGAACAGGCGTATCGAAAAGTCCGCTATGATGGCGAAGAAGTAGAACCACTAAAAAAACAAAGGCGGAAAGGATGAGAAATGATGAAATTGAGGATTCCCGGGGCTTACCCTGGGATAGATTAGACGTTCGCGTAGAAACACATTCTTGCCCTTCCACACCTTGAACAGGCCGTAGTCCTGCAGTAGCTCCCAGCCGGTGCAGTATAGAGTGGAAATTGTCGAGCTGACTATATAGCCCCAGGTCCAGGGATTGGCAAATAGGCTATTGTACGCGTCTGAATGAAAGCCGGAGGAATGATTTATATGAACCGACTGCCACGGCTGGCTGCAACTACTCACGGCTGGTCTCCATCTGGACGGTGGAGATGATGGCAACGAGGAGCATGGACAGATAGGCGACTGCGTTCACCATATACGAGGAACGTTTCTCTGAGCTATCGAAGAATCGCCTGATGCATTGGGCAAAGCGAAACCAGGCGGGCAGGCAACGCAATGCGCATATCGCATAGTCCGGCTCAAAGTCGAAGGTATTCGCCTGATTGAGAGCGTAGCGTACATGAAACCTTATCATGTGATAGAAATCGACGCTGCATTGAACCATCGAGGTCAGCTGATCGGCCAGCCAGAAGTCGGCGAAGGTAACAAAACAAAAGGGCGCGGCCAGAATGCAGCCGAAACGCTGCAGCAGCCACATGCGTGCCGGGAACTTCGATAAGGGTATAGGATTTATGAGGAATATGATTGGGACGGCCAGACCAATTAATGGGAAATACAATGGATCCTTGACACCAAAGTCCTTGTGGTGTATGAAGAGCAGCATGGCCACCATACAGATATAGCCGTACGAGCTGATTATGCAGAGCAATTTAATGGGCATCGTATGATTGCGTGGATTCAGATCAAAGATTAGCACATGATTAATCCCCACACGTTGCCACACATACACATTGCACACCAGACAGAGGCCATAGATCAGCAGTCCGAAAGGACCTCGATATAAGCGGACGAAGAGCGAAAATTGCCGCGGGTCACTGTGCAGGTTGTAGGCTGAAGAGACAGACAGAAAGAAATCAAAAGAGAAATCAGAGCCTGCATATAAATGTGAGCAGGCCGAGCTTACCGGATATTATGCAGATTATAATCGAGACGAGAAAGAGGCCGAGAAAGAGGCCCGACGAGAAGACATAGGCCGACGCTGTGGGCTGCCCGAGGGGCGGTACACGAAGCTTGTCCATTGCCTTGGCCCGATCCCCGTCCGCGAGATGCTGCGTGTAGAGATCCTCCACCTCGACGATCATGTTGCGCAGCTCGAGACCATCCAGGCTAATCGAGCACACGTCCAGATCCCTTTGCACCCAACGATTGCCGATGGAACAACGGAAATACTTGTTGCACTTTTCGCTCAGCCTATAGAAGCCCATATAGTTCAGCTGCTGGAAATTATTGAGCAGGATCAGACTGAAGTAGAACTCGGTGTAGGCACGATCCAATTTCCGTAGATTTCGTGGCTGATCCGAGAACGTCGGCAGACCATGCATCCCGCCCGCATTCGATTCCTCATTCTGATGTGTTATATGGAGTAATTTCACTTTTAGGGTTACGTGCTTACGTCTCGCCTCGGCCATTTTTTGCTCGTAGAAATCGTTGACTCGATTCAGTTCGTCCGTTAGCCGTGTGAAGAATTCGTCCTTGAAGTCCAGGCAGTACTCCCTGTAGTGGATGATGTCGTTCGGATTGGGCATATTCCTCAGCGACGAGCGTATCATTTGGTTCATTTCCTATAATCAAATGGGAGGGAGGGAGGGGAGGGGAGTGGTGAGGGTGAGTTAATTGTCCTTTCGATTCGGGACCAACCTCATAGTTCATGTATTGCTGGCGCCATTCGCTTGTCAAATGGCTCTCAAAAGGCTTGCCGAATTTCATAGTTTTTTTCGAGAGTGTGTAAGCGTGTGTGTGTGTGTTTGTGTGTTTGTGTGTGTGTGTGTGTATGTGTGAGTGACTGATAAGTTCGGGACTGCTAAGGATCCCAAGGGGGAACATGGAACAGTCAACTCCATTGAGAAGGAGATGAGTTTTAAGCTCTCTCTCTGTCTCTCTCCCTCTCTCTTTCTCTCTGTGGCAACTTTCCCCAGGAGCTGCTCATTGTAGCCAAACTCGAGACGCCTTTAGTTCTCCATTTTATTAGTCGAAGAAAGTAGAAATGAATTTTTTTTTTGCCCGTTGCTTCTAGTCCACTTTGGTTCGCAGCAGGCTGAGCTTATGCTTCTTGCCTGGCACTTCCCCATCGACGTCTATAGTCTCGAGGTATATATCTCGGGTGGCTCGGAAGCTGCCGCAATTGTTCAAATGCTCGTTCTCCAGCCGTACGAAATTCCAGATGAATCTTCGTGTCACCTCCATTGCGGTGGCAATCGTCGTGCACCTGTAGGGCGAGAGAATATTGTGGTGCAGCAGGAAGAGCTCTGGCACCCAGATGAAGCGCAGCAGGACATTCGAAACGATGACAAAATAGTAAAAGCTCTGCAAAACGTAGATATAGGATAAAGTCTGGAGAAATCTTAAGGGGTGGGAGCACCTTTCGAAAGATGCGATTCTCGCGCAGAAATCGGTTTTTTCCCTTCCACACTCGGAACAGTCCAAAGTCATAGTACAAGTCCCAAACGGCGCCGTAGGTGCTCGACACGCTGCAGGCAACGATATAGGCCCATGTCCAAGGTCTCGCAAACATGTTGCTATAGCTGGCTGCAGATTGGAAAGATAAAGGCTCAGATATAATGAGAGATAATTGAAATCAGAAGCTCGTCATACGATTGACCATCCGCAAAAGTGTGGCGAAGAGCACCACGACAATGTTGGAGAAGTACTTGAAGGCATTGAGGAGATACGAGAATGCCTTATCGGAGCTATCGTGATATCGTCTCACGGACTGGGCAAAGCGAAACCAGGACGGCAGCAGGAGCAAGACGGGAGTCATAAAGTCATGATTGAAGTCGAAGCTATTCGGACGGCTCAGATAGTATCTGAAATAGAAGCGAATCAATATATATATATCCACCAAGCACTGGGCGGACGAGGTCAACTGTTCGCCCAGCCAGAAGTCCACGAAGTTGACGTGAAAGAACGGTGCCAGAGCCACACGGCCAATGCTGCGCAGCAACCACATGCGAGCCTTAAAGTTGAGCATGTGTATGGGATTGACGAGGAGCAGCACCACCAATCCAATGCTGATCAGCGGGAAGTGATAGGGCACGGCCATGCCGAACTCTTTGTGGTGCAGGAACATTAGCGTGGACATGGTGCAGATATAGCCCAGACCGCTGGCCACCTGCAGAAAGGCCACCGGCGGCACATCCTTGCGCATGTCCAGCTCGAAGATGAGCACATGGTTGATGCCCACGTTCCGCCAAACCCAGACATTGATGGCCAGATAGAAGCACCACAGCACCATGGTGTAGAGGCCGCGATAGAAGTGTTCGAAGTTTGAGTTTATACTCCCCCAGTTGGCCAAATAGATATCTAGGTAGGGAAGGAACGGAAAGGAAAGGGCGGGATTAGGGATTAGGATTAGGGATTGGGTCTACTCACATGAGAGCAGCGCGATGATGGCGCTGACTACGAACAAGCCCAAGAGCAGGCCGGCCAAGAAGACCTGAGCGGGTGGCGAGAGGCGACGTAGGGGCGGCACTCGCAGCTTGGCCATAGCCTTGGCCCGATCTCCGTTGGCCAAATGTAGTGTATACAAATCCTCGACTTCACGGATCATTTTCAGCAACTCGTCCTGATGACTGAAGGGCGCATCGCGCACATACTCCTTGAACCATGCCCCGCCCTTCTTCGATCTAATATACTTATCGTACTTTTTGCATATCTTATAAAAGGCCGTATAGTTGAGGCTCTGAAAGTTCTGCAGCATTATCAGGCTCAAGTAGTACTCGCTGCAGAAGAGTCCCAACGTCCATGTACTATGCAGGCGTCGTCGATCCGATGTCAGCTCGATTCGAATGCAGTCGAGCTTACGTCGTCCCTCTGCCAATTTCTGGGCAAAGAAATCGTCAACTCGATTCAGCTCCAGTTGGCATACCGCAAAGAAATCTCGCTCAAATTGTTCATAATACTCCCGCACAAGAGGATCTCGGGTCATCGATTGTTCCTCATCCGTCGTGCTGGTCGTCTTGTTAAGGTGTACGTCCGGTGCATGCGCCACAGCTTGGCGTATCATAGCACCTAGGCCCTACACATATATATATATATATATCTATATGTGGAGGCTAGTAGAAGGCTTGATTTAATTTACCGTATAGTTCATGTACATTGTCCGCCATTCCGGGGTCAGATGGCTCTCAAAGGTCTTGCCAAATTTCATGCTCTTATTTTCCTGCCTTTTCTTCTCTACAAGAAAATATTATCTTATTGTCATGAACGTATTCAAATCAACTAAGCTACTTTGATCGGGCTATATAATTTCCGAAATCTTTTCGATTATGGGGTTTTATGATATTCCAATGGCATTCTTTATCTCAATTACTTATTGGCTTTCGCATATTTTCAAAAATCCCCATTAATAAGCCTCAAGTGCTGCGGGCTCGCTCTTGAGTCTGTCCACTTATCCGTCGCACACGCACATCCCTGCTGCTTCACATCCCCCAATGTCACAGCTGAGCTGGCCCGGCTGTTCCACCTTCATACACTGCCAGGAGAAAGGTCCACCTGAAGACAGATTTATGAGGTATACGGAACCCAAAAATTTGGCCAGGAAATGTGCCTCTTACTCAGGCCTCTCTGTGGGTAGAGTATTCTGCAGTCGGCTATTTGCTGCTCTGCTCTGCTCTGCTCTGCTCTGCTCTTGACTTGCTCGCCTTTGTTTTGGTGGACAGTCGCCCGTTTCCGGCTTTGGCTTTTCATGCGGGGCTTTAATACACATTTTTTCGCATCCTGTTGAAGTGGCAGTCGAGTCCCCATTATTAAAATTTGCAAAAAAAGAAGAGAAGAGGAATGGAGAGGATGGAATTGTGGGAGCTTTAAGCAGGGTTGTAGTAGCTGTACCTAAGGGTTGCAACCTTCGAATGCTCAATCAACGCGTCGCGCTGCGCAATTCGATTTCGATTTCAAGTTCTGTTGCCAACAGTTAGTCATATTTCTAGTGGCAAACAAAGAAAAGGGCCAAGCAGAGGAGGGCCAAGCTGGCTAAGGCGGGGGCGAAAATGTCGTCTACAGGCATGCCAAGGGCTTCCCCCTCTGCCGCAGCATCAAAGCGAACATTCATCTCGGCTAACGTGAAAAATGTGAAACAATTGCAACGATGATTACTCTCCCCAAACTTTGTTGTTGTTGTTGTTGTGGTCGTAAAGGAAAATTGAATTGGCAGAAGTTTGCCACGGCCCCGGGGAATGCTTGCTTTAGGCCGAAAAGGGGCTGCCCGCAGCGAGAGAGAGAGAGAGAGCGAGAGAGAGGGAGGGGAAGTCAGGTGAGCCTGGCTCATAATTATATGCTAAGTACTCTAGTAATTAATTCCCCAGGGCCGAGCGTTGCCAGAGCTGTTAGAGCTTGATTATCCTGTTGACTGAGGCCGCATCCGAATTTAAGCCTTTGCGTGGCGGGCGAGGAGGGGAGAGGGTTCAGAATGGGCAACATGTGCACAACTGCGAATTTCCGCTTGGATAAAAATGTGCTGCCGTCAGCTATACAGCTAGATCAGCATTTCGATGCCCTGGCAAACCAGGCCAGCTGGTCGTGGGGTATGCCAGAACTGAGGGCAGCTATGAGACAAAGTGAGATCTGGGTACTGATTAGGGTCAGCTTGAGTGCAGATTTCCAGAAGAAGCCTTAGCATGGCTGCCTTAGCTATTATCTAGCTAACCCTTTCGATACCCTGGCAAACCAGGCCAGCTGAACTTGGGAGAGACGATGCGAGATGTGGAGAGAAATCGAGAGGCCTCGCCTGAATGCCCATTTCAAGCCGACGCTTAAGCATGCATTTTCAGGGTATTGTCCCGCCTGATATGCCCGATGCGTGGCTGCGGCTTTTGTGTGTTTTACTAGCATAACGAAAGGAGCAAATAAAAATATTTGCATAGACAAACTGCCGGACAATTGGATAGACTAACGGCCAAGTGAACAGCCGGGTGTAGATTGCCAGCCAAGAGGCAGGGGGCAGGATGAAGGGGGGTAGGGGGCAGCGAGCGACAGTTGGCTAGTTGGGCGTTTGAAGCTGCACAAAATGAAAAGTAAACATTGCAACATTCACTGCCATTGAAATGATAAAGTGCGCCGGCTGCCAGTACGACAAAAGGCAATAAAATGCATGCTTAGTGCAGCGGAGAGGAGGGGGGGCGGACGGCTGAAGGTGCTGAGGGGGTTGTGCTTAATGGCATTAGTAGTAGTTGGCGGGCAGTAGCAGTCGCAGTAGCTGCGGTCCAGCTCCAAGCTGTGCAGTTACATGTATGTCCGTCTGGCAATTGTTTTCCTTCTCCGCTCAGTTTTTCCTTTCTCTCCTCTTGTTTTTTTTTACTCCTTTTTTGTTGCGTCTGTGGCATGCGAATGGAATGGCTGCAGCTGGAAAGCCTTTCGTGCCTTTTTGGATTTGTATAAACAAAGATTTATTGGGTCTGGCATTTGGGCGGAGGGCGTATAAGCTTTAAAGGTCTTTAATCGCGCGGCGAAAAAGCTGACCAGAGTTGCCCTTGCGATGGAATTTTCGCCATAAATTGTAAATTCTCTTGCAGATGATTTCCATTCAGAGTTTGTTCAACTTTTTGTCTAGAGGGGGAAGGAGTCCTTCCAACTTTCTCTCCTCACTCTGTCTCTCCTCGGGCATGCAGCTCCCTCCCCTGCCCAGTCTATAAACTCTTTAGTGTGCAAGCGCATAGCTAGTTTTGTCTAATTCCAATTGCCCATCACGTAAATTGGACTCATATTTCGACAGGCGGCAATAAACTTCAAAAAAAGAAGAAGAAAAAAAAACCAGACCAGCTCCATAAACTAGTAAATCGGCCAAGTGCGAAGAAATCGCCAGCGAGCAAAGCCGCTTAAATCAAGCTGTGGAGCAATTGCGATTGCCCCACCAGCCCGATACCCTGTGAAGAGCAGGCAAATGGAAGCAAGGCAGCAGCTCCGCTCGAACGAGTTAGATATAGATATAGATGCGAGATACAGAAGAGAGAGATTTAAAAGGTTTATCCATAATTAATTTATATATATCGCTTATCGTTTATCAATAGCTGAATGATGTCTGGACAGGTGGAAAAATGCACTTTAAATAATTATGCTGGAGTAAAAGCAGGCAATTGCCTGGAATATATATTCGATTAGTCTCATAATATCTGACTTCCGTCCATCATGCCTTCTCCGCCGCGAAATGTAAATCTATTCCAGGGCATCGAACGAAACAAGTTTTGAACCAATCAAATGGAGTTATGGCCCATTAGAAAATTAAGTTGCAATGATTAAACAATTTAACAACTTTTCTTCTTCTTCTTGTTGTTGTTGTTGCCCGCTCGGCGACAATTCCTAATACTTGTTATGGAAGAAGTTGTGGAAAAAAAGCGTGTCGAATAATTTGCGATAATTGCCGCCGAGCCACCAACTGTCGTTCAATTACAACGATTGTTTGGCCAATCGCTTTTGGCTAACTTAATTGTTGCTGCTGCATGTTGTTGTTCTTATTGTTGACCCCGCGTCTGAGCATTGAACTTCAGCTGCAACAGATGGGAGAGAATACGAGAGAAGAGGAGAAGCGCGGGGGGGCAGGGCTGGCTGGTGCAGAAACTATTTATAGCCGGCATAAATGACAACACAGACAAGTTTGCAACCACCCCCACCCGCAGCAACACATGACAGCCAGCTGTGCGGATCGAACACGTTCGAGCAGTCGGCGGGGCCAACATGTTGCTTGCTTCGCCCGCTTTTGCGCTCAGTTTGCCAACGCAAACGCGTCGAGTGCGGAACGTGTGGAAAATCGAGCGCGCGCGCGTGCCCCTCGCCGGCAGCATTCACTACGTTTTTTCTATTGTTTCCGAAAAGCGTGCTTCTGCGGAAAAGGCGGCAAAATATTGTGAAGTTTCTGAGTTTCCACGTGGAAAGCGTTGAACTGATGTGCGAAAAATTTCATGTGTGTAAAGGGAATTCGTTCTAAAGAATATTAAAGGCGGAATAAAATAAATTTAAATATTATAATGGAATTTAATAATTAATTAATGAAGTAATATATGTGATTAATAATTAATGAAATCATAAAATAATATAATATAATAAATAATCAATGAAATATCAAAATAAATCTGATAAATTCCATATAAAGAAAAATTGAAAAAAATCCTTATGTAAACTTCATTAATTCTGCATAAAATATAAATCTATTAATAAATAATAAATACTTAAAAAATATAAAATTTAAAATAACAATATATATAAATAAAATATTTAAAATTAAAAAAAAAAAATCTAAATACAAACTTCAATTATTCTACATAATATGTAACAAATTCTATTAATAAATAATAATATTTAATTAATATGAAATTTAAAAACAAAATATATATACAATATTTAAAAAATAAAAAATAATCTAAATACAACCTTCAATTATTTCTGCATAATATATAACAAACTCTATTAATAAATATTTAATAAAATATAAAATAAATATATTGTGCGTAAACATTTTTCATTCTCGCTCCCTCTATATCTTTTTTCTAACTTTTTTCAAATTCCTTTCCTTTCTGTCTCTATTCAGGATCTCTACTCTTTCCTTTCCCTTTCTATTCTTTCTTCCCTTTCTATCTCTGTCTATATCTCTTTAACTCAATCTTTACACTTTTTCCCCTCCTTCCCTCTACCACTCGTCCAGGCTCCCTTGCTGTCTCCCTCACACACACATAGACCGTCTCCCACTGTCGATCTCCAATCCCCTTCCTTGTTTTACGCATAATTAACGCCTTATCGCATTGCACACAAATTAAAAGGCTTAAATAAAGCCAACAGCGGATGCAGCAACAACAATAACAACAACAACAACAGCAGCAAAAAGTGTTGCCAACTCTGTGCAGACATCCTCAATGGACCTGAAACCGCCAGACAAATTCCATTTTAGATAAGCGCGTATTTTATTCACATGCCGCAAAGTTGAAATGCATTAAATTGTTCTGCAGTCGAGAGCCGAGGGACTTCAAAGTTTAACAAAACAACTTTTACTGCAGTGTTTAAAAGCTTACCCAGCTCTCATTTGAAATAGTTAATTTAAATGAAAAATATGAGTAAAAGAGTTATAAAGGGGTTGAAGCGAATATTCGCCATAGATTTGCCAATTCTCTTGCTTAGAATCCAATTATCTGATTAGACCCATGTCCTTGCCCTTTGTCCTTCACGGAGATACTCCATCAACAACTGTTCACATTTAGTGTACTCACTCCTTTCCGCTTGGGCATTTTCACTTCCATTTGGCTGGCTTTTGGGGTGTTAACAATTTAGCGGGAATTTCGATGCGAGCACAAGTTAATTGGGCAGAATTTAGACATTAGGCAATTAGAAGTAACGCGGTCCCATTACACCAGGTTTACTTACTTATCTGCATCGGCGTCATCAGCTCGATGAATGTTTGCCTACCCTCCAGAGATGCCGGATGATAAGTCTAACCGGTTTTCCGAGACATTCGACATCGGCGCGTGTCTTCATTAATCTCTTTCTGGCTTGTGCTCGAAGTCGGCCACAGCTGAAAATTTCGAATTTAATTGTAGTTCGAGCGGCAGCTGTGTCCGTAAAGGATTGCAGCTCCTTCGAGCTGACTAATCGCGCGAGAGAGAGGCAGAGGGGAGGGGAAGAGATTCGACCAGCTTCAGTTGTGTTCACAATTTAAAGCACGTCTAATTGCAAAGTCTGTCTCTGACA
>JABVZY010000278.1:5195167-5209696 GCA_020883555.1 Drosophila nannoptera | reverse complement strand
TTTATAGTTCGGTTTCGTTGCAAAATCGAGAAAAATGAGCCAAACCCTCAAAAGCGTTTTCAAAAATACGCTGAACACATTTGATGAATCGGTAGACATAGAGCAGTTAGCATAAGGGGAAGGCAAGTGAAGGACGCCGGTATGGCTGTAGCTGCCATAAGCGAAACGCTGCAAAACAGAAGAAAGCTAAATGGTGAGCGAAAAGAGTAGGCCAAGAAACCTTTAAAACTGGTTTCATAGAAGGCCAAATGCGAAGCGCTTGGTGTTGATGAAGTTACAAACAATTGAAAATAAAAGAACTACCAATGTGTATGTGTTGGACTGCGTGTGTATGTCTGCATGCATGTCCGTCTATGTTGCACGAACTGCGTTTAATTTGCCAACAACAATAACAATGGAGTGGAGCAGAGCGGACCAAATGGGCACCTGTTGGGAGGTTTTTAAAAATAACTACGTTCAATGAAACAAATAGAATGTTACACAGCCATACATATTCACTTTAGTCATATATGTATGCATATAGTATACTTGTGATTGCTCTTGTATGTATTGCGGGCATGTTTCTTATTTTGCCTATCATTAAAAATATAGCAACAAAGTCAATTTTTGCCGCCAGTAGGTAAGCGCCGTAATAATTGTCTGTGTGCCGAGTTTATCATTTGTCATATTTTGTATTTTTCTTTTTGTATACGTATTAAATATTTAACGAGGCATTAACAATAATACGTTAACATGGTAAGCACAGAACAATAAGCCAAGGAACATATTGAATAGTAGAAGGATAAAAAATTTGTAATTGTAGTTATGCAATTATTCCATTGTGTATCCAAAATTAAGTGGCTCAGCAATGCGGGCCGCTGCTCGAAGCAATAATCAACAGTTGAATTGCTGCGACTATGGGCAAACGCCCACTCGTCTAGCCAAAAGAAATATTATGTTTATATATACACATATAGAAAACCCGTTTTCTTGAATTCACCCACAACAATTTATTGAATAATTTCTAAGGAGGCGTTAAATGGGTCTTATAGTACATTACCTAATATTGTGCGCAAGTGGCGCAGACGGGAGGCCGAATCCTTTTTGCAATCTTGCAATTTGGCCGTCGACTTTTTAACATCAGCGTGTGATTTTTTGGTAAACATTTTTCACTTTGGCGCTTACAGTTCTCATAAACTAATATTTGAACATAAACATTCTTAACTAATACTAATTCGTTTGCTTTCGTTGCTAAACAACATGCATAAATCACACGCTACACTCACGCACACATCTGTAAGCACTTTCTTTTCCCACTTTGTCTAGCGGAGCACCATTTACGAGAGAGCCCCTGGAGAATTTATTAGCAACAACCGCCTTAGAGAGCGACAGCAGCAACCATCCGTACCAGTGAAGTTCACGTTGCTTTTGGGTCCTCTGTTGTTGGCACTTCTGCTGCGTTTCGCAGTTTGTTGTAAATTTTTGCTTTTATTTCATGTCTACACATTCGCTGTTCCAGCAGCAAATTGCACATACACACATCGGAGACGCGCAATTGCCAGATTGCGGTTAAATTTATTAATACTTCTTAAATATACTACAGCGTTAAACATAATTGAACATTTTTCACTTTAGCGCGGCCATGGAAAAGCAGGTTTTATACATTTTTACGAAATGAAAATTCATTTGCGACGCGTTTTTCTTGTGTACTAAAAAAATTCGGACAATCAACCAGGTGGAATGTTATTAACATTTAGCTTAACAGACACAATTCCTTAACATGTGACTGGCTGTTGTTAACAGGCAACGATGTTTAATAGGAGTGTTCGAAAATCGAATAACCGGACAACTTATGTATATTTTTCAATATATATATTTTCAATTATTGTCGGTATTATACTTTAAGATCTTTTACAAGAACTAACGAAATTGTTTTCTACAAATAAAATTATTTGGTGATATGCGCATATATCGATAGTTTTAAGTTTGCCTGATAAATTTAACTGCCAAATTCAAAATTTTGTTTGTACTGCCCTACATTTTCGTTTTTCGGTAACCTTGTTTTTGATGTCATTTCCGCTGTCTCAATTTGTCTCGATAATTTTTAGACGTCAAGTCACTATACGTGATTAGCAGTT
This sequence comes from Drosophila nannoptera, assembly GCA_020883555.1. Classification (NCBI taxonomy): domain Eukaryota; kingdom Metazoa; phylum Arthropoda; class Insecta; order Diptera; family Drosophilidae; genus Drosophila; species Drosophila nannoptera. Next base: position 5,207,579 of record JABVZY010000278.1, on the reverse strand, counting down.
TGAGGTTAAGTAAAACGCGCTATATTAAACTCCAATTGAAATTTTATAGTCAGCGACATAATGTCAGCACAGCAAAATGATGAGCGTACCAGTGCATTATCTAGTTATCGTACGAAACTACTGGAACATTGCGAAATTGAATCCCAATTGAAATCTCTACGTGACAGGCATAAGAAGCTGCAGATTGAGTTTCAAAAATCGGAAGATGATTTAAAGGCACTGCAGAGTGTTGGCCAAATGTTGGGTGAAGTGCTCAAGCAGCTGACTGCGGACAATTTCATTGTGAAATCTGCCAATGGTCCACGCTACGTGGTCGGCTGTCGCAGGCAATTAAACAAGGCAAAGTTGAAGCCGGGCACGCGGGTCGCTTTGGACATGACCACGCTGACAATAATGCGGTATTTGCCGCGTGAGGTGGATCCCCAGGTTTACAATATGAGCCACGAAGATTCCGGAAATGTAGACTATTCAGCCATTGGTGGTCTAGCTGATCAGATACGTGAACTACGCGAGGTTATTGAGTTGCCCCTCATGAATCCCGAGCTGTTCATACGCGTCGGCATCAGTCCGCCTAAGGGCTGTCTACTTTACGGCCCACCCGGAACGGGCAAAACGTTACTGGCTCGCGCCATAGCATCCCAATTGGATGCGAACTTTTTGAAGGTCGTCTCCTCGGCCATTGTTGACAAGTATATTGGGGAGAGTGCACGTCTCATACGTGAAATGTTCGCTTATGCCCGTGATCATCAGCCGTGCATAATTTTCATGGACGAGATTGATGCTATTGGAGGCCGTCGCTTCTCGGAAGGAACCTCGGCAGATCGCGAAATACAGCGCACCCTCATGGAGTTATTGAACCAAATGGATGGCTTTGACGCCTTGGGCCATGTGAAGATTATAATGGCCACTAATCGTCCAGATATCCTGGATCCGGCATTGCTTCGCCCCGGGCGGTTGGATCGTAAGTTGGAGATTCCGCTGCCGAACGAAATTGCTCGACTGGACATACTTAAGATTCATGCAGCTCCGCTGACCATAAAAGGCGAAATCGACTACGAAGCAGTGGTCAAGTTATCGGACATGTTCAATGGTGCTGATTTACGCAACATATGCACCGAGGCGGGACTGTTTGCTTTGCGCGAAGATCGAGAATACGTCATCCACGAGGACTTCATGAAGGCCGTACGCAAGACAGCCGATAACAAGAAGCTGGAGACCAAGCTGGACTATAAGCCACTTTAAGTCAAAAAATTTCTTTTGAAACAAATATACTTTAGTTTTTACAGCTCAATCGTTTCTGATTTATTCAAAAATACTGGAATCATGATTAATTACAACGATTGAATGATCTGATAACTAATTACTGTTCAATATTCGTTCTTCATCAATCTCTGCTAAATTTGTGACTTCATTTGTTAAGTGCTCGGCGATTAAATAGTAATTAAATGTATATGTTCTAGTGCAATGCGAAGCTTCAAAGCGGTAACACGAAATATACGAGCGGCCTGGCGACTACCAGGAGCGCAATTACGCAACTCATTGACGCAGGCGAACAAAGTGTTGTTTGCCGCTGTGGGATTTACCATATTGTTTAATGTTATTTATGGCATCTACCCGGCTCGCTTCAATTTTAAGAAAAATAAGTTTGAGTTCTCCGTGCCTTTAGCGATTTACTGTTTCAGTGTTTCCACCTTATTTGGAGCGTACTATGCACATCATATATGGGATGCATACACCGAGGATCAAATCAACATGCGGGATCCTATTCAGGTTTATTGCTATATGTGCGCCACACAAGCAGTGATCAACTATTTGATTCAATGGATCATCATTCCGGAGATCATTCGTTTTCAAAATAGTTTACCTCTATTGAGTACAATTAGGTTTTTCGACATTCCAATACGGGTCATAACACGTTTTTTGTTTCTGGGATGCATCAAGATGTTTGGATGTCCGTTACTAATGCATGTGACTCTGTTGATGTATCAGAGGCACAAAGATCACGAGATCAACTGGATGAAAATGAATAGAATAATGTTACCCATATACTTGGGAAATCAGTTGAATAACTGTTTCTATGGTAGCCTGCTTTTAGTTAAGTGTGTGCTACTAGAGATGAACAGGCGTGTGCATGTTATTCTGCTCGAGGTGAATAGCCTACAGACCCCGCAGGAGATGCTGATACAGAAGCCATACTATCGTATGCAACGTTTTTGCGAGCTGGCTGATCGCCTGGATGAATTGGCCTCCAAGTATAAGTTTACTACTGGACATTGTATGGAGTATATGGATCTAGTTGCCTCCTCCCTTGTTATATCTATGACCATCATTTTGATTAGTACAACTTTTGGAATTTATACTCAATATCAGTTTGTTGCTCAATATTTGATGATGGAAGAGCCATACGACATACTGAAAGCATTGGCGAACATTGTGTTTGTGGCTGTTCCGATTGCGGATATTTATTTGATAGCTCGCCTCTGCCAACAAGTGGTTGATGAGGTAAACGTATTTATTGTATCTTAGTATTTACATAATATAGCAATAACTCGAACTTCTTTGGTAGGCTAACGAAACGGGCAATTTGTTGCAGCAAATATGTTTAGAAAGCGTTGATATTCGATTTAATCAAATTGTGGATGCATTTTGGTTTGAAGTACATACAATCAAATTCAAATTAGAGCCAATGGGATTACTGGAATTGGATGGCTCGCTGATCAACATGGTATTCTCAGCGGTTTCTGAATTTCTTTTATTTTTAATACAAAACGACCTAACTCTAAGATTCTCATTAAAGTGAATTATTATTTTTAAACTTAACCGTTACTCAAATCGAACTTGTCTATCGATAAAAGCCAGTTGCACTGTGGAAACTAAGCAATATTACTTTGATTTTACCAACACTGCTTCATATCGAACGGCTGATTGTAAATAAAGAATTAAAATGCAAATAATAATCTTTCTTTTTGAATAAAAAAGTTGAACAACAAAAAATGGCGCGAATTAAATGGCGTACAAATTTTCTACAAAATCTAGTGTAGGAGTACTGTTCAGATTAACCATGTGTATCTACCTAAATTTATTTTTATCGACAGCTCTGCAGTTCATTTGCGTTGGAATTATATGAAACATAGCTGGCACTCGCTCACTTTCAATGCACACATGAGCTCCAGCTATGCAACGGATGTGTGCCTGACACCTATCTTCTGGATAGTGGACAATTATACACACTGTCTGGGTCCCGTATGTAAAAACTATTGGTTATTGGTATAATGAATCACACAACCTACGATTTTCAACCCAAGTTCTTCGTTGTGGGTGTTGCGATATTAACCACTGCCATTGTATCAATCGCCTACTGGATTGGTCTGCCCTTTTGGTGGGCCACAAGCCGTGCGACCACCATATTGCTGCTTATCATCGGAAACTGGCTGCTTCTTAACATTATTTTCCACTATGTGATGGCTGTGATCACTCCCGCGGGGCAACCACCAGAAGGAGTTTTCCAAGTGGAGGCTGTCAGCATGTGCAACAAATGCATATTACCAAAGCCCCCTCGCACGCACCACTGTTCAGTGTGTAATCGCTGTATATTGAAGATGGATCACCATTGTCGTGTGTATAGGCTTGAATCCGTAGAACACCATAATACCAAATATATTTTCAGCTTGGCTTAATAACTGCGTGGGATATGCTAACCATCGGTACTTCTTTCTCTACATGCTGTACACCACACTCGGCTGTCTTTTCCTTATAGTGAGTGGCCTAGAGATTGGTTATGTCGGACTATGGCTGGATCACAGCGAACACTGGACGGAGTTAGAACCGTTGGAGGGGCATCCAATAAAATTTAATCTAACTGGACACGTTATACCAGTTGTAAGTACAATAAACAAGAATCACTCGTTTGCGCTTTCTGTTATAAATCACAACAAATATCAGACGCATCCGAATGAATATGATGATGTTTTGCTGCCAGCTGCAGTCCATCATTTGCCCACCCCAATGGCGGACACGGATGACTCATCTCCCAAAAGACGTCGTATTCTATGGTTTATGGCGGTAAGCAATGTTTCAGTAGTCATTGCATTGGGTAGTCTTTGCATCTGGCACGCCAAACTTATATCGCGAGGCGAGACTAGCGTGGAGGCGCACATTAACGAGGCGGAACGGAAGCGTTTGTTGAAACTCAATCGAATCTACATAAATCCTTATAATTTTGGCACTAAAAAAAATTGGAAACTATTTCTGGGCCTTGTCAGGGGAAGGTGTGAAATTAGCAGTCTTGCTTTGGCGGAACATTCACTCAATGCATTTACTTCTCAGATCTTTTTGGCGAACTGTTCTACTTCCATCGTGGCACAAGCCAGAGGGAAATGGTCTCAGTTTTCATACTATACACGATGCGCACTTCGATGATGAGTGGCCATAGCCATTGGCCTACATTTGTGCGCTGGATTGAAGCTTTGTGATGTCACCGTAGCAAATTAAGTTCTATTAGCAATTCCATTATCGTAATATTTATTATAGCTTAATGCCTCTTTAGGTACTGTGTTTCCATAGATATTTTAAGCTAAGCAAATAAATAAATGGATCAGAAAACTGACAAGCCGCAAGCCTGTTGAGTGATGGTGTTGCTAGGAGGCCTTGTGCCGGTATGGCAACCTGTTAAAAGGCTTTTGGTTTTGTCGATATTTGGAACCTCGTTGAAGTCAATTTAATTCAAAGAAAGCAAAATGTCAAAAGCATCGGGTTCGGAAGATGAGCCGTTGGTGCCGGAGGATTTCGACGATGACTTTTATAGGGAACTCTGCGAAAAGATTCCCGAAGTAAGATTAGGACCCCTAATAGAACTATGGTCTCCAGTTCAATGTGTTGAACAATTCACAGGCCACTAAAGCACTGCGCCAGAAGGATACTCCTAATAATGCGGACAATGTGCAGCGTTTGCTCATATGTGGGTCGCGCTACAAGAGCGATCTGCGTTTGGAGATGGACCGCTCACAGGAGCTACGCGAGCAAATAACAGCACTGGAGGATCGTCTGGAGAATGCGGCGCAGCAAAGAAAAATAGATATGGCAACCATTGACCAGTTGCGCGGAGTAATCGGTGAGTAATTTGCTTGGATTCAAGCAACGAGTAGTTCCTGATGAGAGGTTGTCTGCGCAGAGGGTGCCTGGAAGCAAAAGGACGCCTCGCAGATACGCGAGCAATCCGCACAGGATGAGGTGTTGAGTTTGCGCCAAAAACTTGATGCCGCCGAGCAGATGGTGACGCATCTCAACGAAAAGGGGCGCGCCAGGAGTAGCAAACGAGATGATAATAAGGAATGCGAGAGACTAAATGATGAAATTAAAGAACTAAGTAAACGCCTCCAGTTACAGCGTGCCTACGCGGCTGAGGTAGAGTCTACCATCCAATCACTAGAGTGCAGGAACAAGGAGCTGCTTAAGCTACTGGACGTAAGTCAAATCTGAGTGATTTATTTTGATATTAGACATAAGCTCTGCCGCAGGAAACCTCTAGCGATGCAGTCAATTTGAAGCGCAAGTGCGATGCCCTGTCCAAAGAGGTGGCCACCATGAAGATGGAGGAGGCCAAGTACCTGGAACAGATCGCCCACACTAAGGCGGCCAATGACCATCTCACCAAGGTCAAGGTGCGTCAAAATCTACAAATACTCTCGCTGAAGACCAATATGGAGCACCTGAATACGTTGCACAACAGCACCTGCAACAAACTGGCAAAGCTGACGGTCGATCTGGAGTACACGGTGCAAGAACGAGACAAGAACAAGCGCACCTTGAATCAGCGCATTAATCTGCTCAAGGTGCGCGAGGATGAGCTAGTCAAACTGCGCCAAGACAATGCCAAGCTTGCCAAGTCACAGGAGACTATCGCACGCAAATACGGAGGCCTCGAGCAGGCCAAGCAGGAAGTGGAGCAGGAGAGTATTCGACTCAAGTGAGTATTATTACTATCTGAGAGGAGCCTACACTTGTCAATTCACATGTCTTGCAGAACGCAGATGGGAACTCAAGATAAGGAGCTGGAGTCGATGCGTCGCGTGGTGCATCACTTTGAGAAGAGCAATGAGAATCTGGTTAAAGAGCGGGATGCCCTCAAACGGGATGTGCAGATTGAACACACAAACGCCGAACAGAACAACGCCCTGTACCGGGATTCGCAGCATGAAGTACGCGCACTGAAAGACATCGTAAGCAGCACGGACTTAAAGGTAAATAAGCTGCAGGAGGAACTGAATAAGCAAAAAAAGGAGAAGGCCAAGAAATTGGACGAGATTCAGCATGGCCTGGACAAAATCGATGTACTTCAAAGTAAGCCCATTGAAAACCAGTCTACTGAAAAACTGAATCTCTGATCATTAACTCCCCAGACGAAATACATCTAAAGGAAAATTATGAGATAGAACTGAAGCGCACCATAAGCGACCTCGAGGCGAAGTGCTCCAAGTTACAGCAAATGCACGACCTGGTCACCAGCGACCGTCAAAGCTTGCAGCGCTTGCTTCAAGGCGCCGACGAGGATCGCCAAAAGTTGCGGGACCAGTGCGGCCAGCTGCAGGCGCAGATCGAGTCATTGAAGACTAAAATCAGCTATCGTGATGGCGAGCTGAGTAAGCTGCAGTTACAGATCGATCGCATGGAGAAAGAACGTCGTTTGCTTCGCAACGATGTGCGTCAAGCCCAGCTTGGCCAGCAGCACACCAAGGCGGAGCTGCTGGACAAACGTAAGGAGAACGATCGGCACGCCAAGTCGCTGCAGGAGGACGAGCAGCGTTTAGACCGGCTGCGCAAGGATGTGGACAACCTGATCAACGAGAAGAACAGCATTAGCGCAGCCCTGACTAAGCGCAACGAAGAGTATGTGCGACTCCAGCACAATCTGGAGGGCATGCAAACTGCCTACGATCAGACAGAACGACAGTGTAATCAGTGCCAGGATGATATGCGTCTGATGGCCATCGAGATCAAGAACTTGCGCACCGAACGCAATGTACTCCGTACGGATCGCGAGAGTGCCGCCGATCTGCGACACGAGCTCCTCCAGATGCAGCGCCTGCTGAACCAGGAACGCATCAAAGCGCGTGCCCTGCAGGACGAAATGCTGACACCCATGAATGTGCATCGGTGGCGTATGTTGCGCGGCAAGGACCCTGAGAAAATGGATCTGCTAGAACGCATACGGATCTTGCGCAAGCAGCTGCTCAATCAGAATGTAGCTGCCCTGGAACAGGAGCGGGCCCTCAACGAGGCCCAGCAGCTCTACACAGCTCTGAAAGAGTTCATGCTCAAGTTGCCCAGCCACAGAGTCCAGGCGGAGCTCAACACAGTCAAGGCGAGTACACCTTGGTGCACACCATTATTACAAAAAATATAATCTGTTCGTCAATAGTTAACAATAAATTGATTCATATCCTACCAACGTCTTCGATTTTAGGCCAGTTTGTACGCAAAGGATCGAAAACTAAAAGTGCTCAAGGCCGAGCTGAGTGCCCGGGAGGCGGGCGAGCGCAACAATGCCCAGCAGCTGGCGGAGGTGCGTGGCAGCCTGGCGCAGGCGAAGACTCAACTGCTGGAGGAGAAGCGGTGCAAGCAGAAGTTGCTGGAAGAGCGGCAGCTGTTGGAGCAGATGCAGGCACACTGCTACTCGGCACCGGCGCAACTACCGCGCACCCTTGGCGCTGGCTTTAAGGTTATCAGCACGTTAATATAAAAGGTTATCCTTTCCTTCGCTCTTAACAAATAAATGCTCATTTTGTCTCAGCAACTTCAATTCCCGCCAGTCTCCGTCATCCTGCATTGCCTGCTACTGTTAAAGGTGAGGCTGGCGATTGTGCTTGTCGGATTTTATACGGAATAGGGTTGTAACCATATTGCTGTAATACAGCCGGGCTTGTCTGGAGGTTCGTTGCTGGCCCTCATGCTCCTTTCTGATCACATCCTGACACTCGCCGATGATCAGATCGCGTGATTTCAATCGATCTCCTTGATGGACAGCTCCGCCTTCATGGCGCGCATTTTGCGAATTTGTTTGTTGTTAATGTGCTGCTCTAGCAGAAGTCGTTTCTTCACATCTGGATGGGAAATACGCTTTCATGTCTGCTTCAGCACCTCGCATTGCTTCTGCGATTCCGCCACCTGACTCTCGAAATTAATCCGATCCGCGGTGAGCTTAACATTGCGCTTGATCAGCGTCTGGACCTTACGTATCAGCTGATACTTGTTCGGATCCCGGCCGACAAGCACGCGCCAGTGCAAAATGTGATATGGATACTTCAACTCTTCCAGGAGCGCGGCCACGTGCAGCGTTCTTGCAGGAGTTGACTTTCGAGTTTTATTACATCCTGGCGCATCTCGGCCGTCGTGCCGATCCCCCGCTGCATGCACGTGTTGCTCATGCGCAGATTTCGGATCTCTGTTTATCTGGCAGTTACCCTCCAGTGTTTCGACTTTTTTATTCAGCTCGTTCAACTCTAGCTGCAGCTCGAATGACTTTTGCAGTTTTTCGCCTAGCTGATGTCCTGCATGATGCAAGTCAGTCATATGATGATTCTGCAGGAATAGATCGTGCCGCATTGTATCTATAGTATCCGCCTGCACTGAGAGATCCGTCTTCATCTTCTTTTGTAGCCGCTTCGCTTTATCCCTTTGGTTTGTGATATCGGTGAGCTTCGATGTAATTGTCGCGAGTTCCTTGTCGAGCAGTAACACCTGGTTGCTGTGACCCAGTCATGCATACGGATTAGAGAGGAACTATGCCAGCGGGAAAGGATCCATTGTAGACTTACTTAAGCGTCAGCTCCTTCGAGGCCAATTCAGTATTGTTCTTGCACATCTGCTTGGATCTACGATTAAGTTAAGCATAGAGACCAATTTTATCCTTCGTTTCGATCTGATCCATTTGAGTCGCACGTTGCAGCTTATCTCGTTCCACCAGAAGCATTTTGTTGGTGACCTGCAGGTTTTTAATAGTTACACGATTGACACGCTGCTCAGCTTCCAGCAGATGAGCGGTTTTGACTAACTTCGAGTTTGTTTTGCAATGTAATTCCGGTATTCATGAAATTTCGACTCATTTATCCGCAAATTGTTAGGGGCCTGGCTTATCTGTTGTATCTCTTTTGATTTCGCTCTAATTGTATTCTGCATCGATTCCTGGTTCTCTCTATTTTGGTGGTCTAGTTTCTATATGAGCATCTCATTCTGTTGAAGACGTATTCGCTGTTTGTTGATCATATCATTTCTTCCTACAATTCTTGTCTCTACGGCAGCTGAGTAGAAGCGATTCAATTCGAGACGCCTTCGATATTCGATCAACCCTCTGGCTAAACGATCGCGTTCTCGGAAGACAATCCCACTGAGGTCCAGGGCCTTGCTAAAGTAGACGAAGATGCGAGTGAGTGAAAAACATATATCTGTTCTAAATCTCTACTTACATATCAATTCCGGCATAGAGCATTATTTCGGAATGATGTTGCGTGGCGACAAACTCGGAATCATTTTGGCGAAGAAAAGTTACGCGATAGTTGAGGGCATCCGTTGTATGCCATGACTCTTCAATAGACTCATGCAACTTCTCAATGACACTCGACTATTGCACTCAAATCCAATCTCAGTTTTTTGTCAGCCTCATCCACCACTGTCTTTAGATTGCTGGAGGTAGCGACCTCCTTCACGTAGAACCCATGCAGCCGTGAGAGAATATCCACAAAATACTTCACGTTGATGGCCACAGTATTGTCCATCGGCAGCAGTATTTGCACCAACCATAGGCGCGAGCAAAGAACTGATCGTTCAGATCACTAAACAGATCAATCTCTGCCGCATTCGTCATTTCTCCCAAATTATTGATGGTTGCATGGCGTATCGGCTTTTGAGCCTCTTCGTGGACTTTCCTTTTGCGCATTTTTCGATTCGACATTATCGCTGGTTGATGTGAAAGTAACTGAAATCTGACCAAAAGTGGGCTAACTTAATTGGTAATCGCAACAAACTGAACACTGAAAAGCGTGTGGAGAAATTTAACACGCTTAAGAAAAATTGAAAACAAATGTAACGAACAGAATTAATAGCAAAACTAAAACTACAGTCAATAAAAATCATGCTCTATGACTTTTTTCTTTGGGCTGTCTTGATTGAAAAACAGTCTCGATTTTGTTTTTTGAATATATTATTTATTATTATTATTTAGTTTTTTTTTTTTAAGTCAGAAATATATATTTTATAGATATAGATTTATATATATAGTGATATATGTATATGATGTGTAAAACTTTTTACTTTTTTTTTTTTTGTTTGAGGTTTCAAATCAATTTTTCGCTAACTTAAAGAACTGTCTAACATAAATTGGATCTCGTATAAACTAAGAGAACACAATAGCCGATCCGATTCCGGCTATAAGTATTTATAAGCCCTGTATACAAAGTATATGTAAGTGTAAGATTACATTGTTGATTTGATTTGGATTTGGGTTCGGTTCTACTAGAGCTCGAACTCAATTGGATTGGACAATGATATATGACTCCATCTTTCTTACAGGTTTGCACTTGCAGGGTATATAAATATCAATAAATCACAATAATCGTTTTGCAAATTTTCGCTAGAATTCTTGTCTATTCGTTCTGCTCAGTTTGCTGCACATACTATAAAAAATATATATACATTATATGTTATATTACCTAGATCTGAAATGTTACAGAAAGTATTCAATTAAAAAGCCACGATCCGTTGCGCATTGAATGCAGTCCCAAAATCAAAAACATCTACTTCAAATGCGCGTCATCATCTGACATTTGGTCTCTGTTTGCTTGTGTGTATTATATGCGGCATGGATATATATGTAAGCAGGGAGTAGATATTTTGGCATATGGATAGAATATAATGCATAGATCGAGGCTGGATCGAGTAAGGGTTCTATTCACACATTCTGTATATCTAAATATATATAGACAATTATATATAATAGATGAGGGTAGATGTGTGAATTTCCTTGGAAATCTGTTGCGTATGTATGTACCACAAATAAATTATAAAAAACGTAAGCAATTTGGACCAAGGATTCGGTTTCAGATTTTTGCTTTGCCTTGTATTTGGCGGGCACCGCAGTTGGGCGTATTTTCGTTCTCGGCGTTGGCGGCGCCAAGGGCCACTCCTAAGAGGCGCTCGCTGCCTGCGGTCTGTTGGCCTGTCTGTGTGCCTGAGTCGGCCGAGAGGAGGAACGCACCTCGCGCACGTAGCAATCCCGACAAACGCGTACAGCTTTGGTCAGACCATATTTGGGCAATGGGGCGGATGCATTGGAGCAGACGCCGCAGAAAACACCGCCGCAGTTGCGACAATGATGACGTCGGCGGAAGGCAGTGAATGGCGTCTGGCAGGACATGCAACGTGGCGCCTTGCCATCCGGTATCCAGGCCGGCGGCGACATGGTGGTGGTTGCATTATTGTTTTGTGCCGTTGCTGTAGCAATTCTTGCAAGAGGTCCAGCTGTTTCTCCGTGACCTATGGGCGAGTCGCTGTGCAGGCATCGACGGCTTCCGCTACGCGTGGTTATTGGCGAATTGTGCTCAGAACTGGAGCTGCTCGAAGAGGCGCTGGACGGTGAATTGCTTCCAACTGAATTGTTGCGTTGGCGCTGCATTTGGAACTGCAGCTGTGGAGGTTGCTGCGGCTGTACTTGCACCTCCCCCTGGATAGTGCCATCGCTGGCTGCCTCCTGATCACCCAAACTACGACTGCGTGCCACATTAATGCGTGCCGTGGCGTTGGAATTGGCGTTGTTGTTGTTGCCAGTGGACAAATCGATGGTATTATTGCGCTGAATGGCAGCACCTCCTGAATGACGGTCTGCTGTGGACGTGTTGCTCGTAATGAACACATTGTCTAACTCTGGATTCACTTCTTCCGCTGAGTAAATGCTTTGATTGGAGCCAGCACTTTCGTGTATCACATCATTTTCAGAAGCACGAAACTCGAATAGCTCCGATTCCTTTGCCTTTTCTGGTATATCGATGTCCTCCTGCGACGAGGACATATTTATAAGGAACACGCTGCGCAATATCTGTCGCAGATCAGAGGCAAAGTTCGTCTGCAACTGATCGGCGACACCGGCTATGCAAACAAACAGACGATGTAGCAGATTTTCAGTGCTTCTGCAAAGGAAAAGTACAGCATTAAATATCAATCTTCTATGAGTGATATTCACGGATACCCACTTAAACTTCAGACGCGCTGTCGTGCTGCACATGGCCAGGGACAGATCGTCAGAGTACGAGGAGGCATTGCTAGTATCGCCACTGGCCGGGCTGCGGTATGTTGGTTGCTGTTCCTCTTGTACCGTGGGATTCCAGTTCTCCTGGCTGTGACTCTTTCGAGTGCTGCGCGTTGT
>JABVZY010000278.1:5169299-5184870 GCA_020883555.1 Drosophila nannoptera | reverse complement strand
GGGCAAGCGCAACAAGCCGAGTACGCCATTCACTCGACGATACACACAAACACACACGCGCACATATATACACTCTCAGAGTATAAGATAACACTTTTAAGGTCACACATACTTATAGGCACTGTGGCAGTCAGCTGCATCGAGCTGATTCATAAAGCCCATTTCTAGTTTCAGTCTGCAGAGTAAAAAATTTCTAGAAAATTCGTAACTTATCTTATGTTATAATTTTCCTATGCACATTTACGGATAGCATGGAAATTATGGACAGATTTTCTTATAGGGGGTTCTGCTACTCCTCAACATAGCTATCTCACTTTGGATTTCTATCTTTCTTTCTCATTGTCACGCCTTGGATTCCTCGCTAGTTACCTGTCGTTCTCTGAATATCTCCGCCTCTCTCCCATTTATTTATTTTATTGCATTGCGAAATTAATTTCCAACTGTAAATCAGCTTCTTTTTATTTGTAAGAGCGCCATGCACTTCGACCTGTAGCGGTTTGTCTTGCCATCCCCTTCTGTCTTTTTACAGCTGCCTTTTGCACCGAGAGCTTTCTTTGGGCCGTAGAGATTTGTGTCAAAAATGACTGTTAAGTGGTTTTTATTTTTTAATTTCAGTTTTCTTTATAGTCTCAAATTGTAATTGCAGCCATTTTGCTTGCTCATGTCTTTTTTTCTTTTTTTTACTTGAACAAGCCGCAGAGTTTACTGTGTTAATGGTCGCTTTGCGCTGATGAGAGGCACTTAAATGCTTTAACCTTGCAATATACTTCGAAGGCGGAGAAACCCGAGTAATTGTGGAACAGTTAAATGAAATATTTCGCCACAAGGCTGCATTTTGAATGGACCTTATATAGAAATAGGGACATTTTGTGGAATCCAAAGAAAATTCAATGCTAACTTTAATCGACCTGACGACAATTGTGAAAGACACGCAAAACTCCCAAGAACAATTCAAATGCCATAAAAAAAACAGCTGCAAGGCTATGTAAGCCGTATTGTGCCGGATAATGAGGCGGACAGCAAAAATAATGAACCCAATAAAATTGCAAAATTACGCTTGTTCACATTCCGCGTTTCATAATTATATGAATAACAGGTAGCAGAGGCATGCAAAGACTTTCAGATTGAAATGGCGTGTATGTCTATATTTATATACATATATGTATATGTAAAGATACACGGAAATAAAACGTCATGGAAGCAGATAAATAAATATATATAACTATTTTGCATATCAGCAGACAATATAAAGGCCAAAATTAAACAAATCTTAATAAGCTTTAGTAGTTTAAAAATTCAGCCCTTATTTCAATGACCATGCATTTGGCTAAATGGAAATTCACCATACTTTCAGTCTTAACTTATTACACAGCGACAGTGTTCAGAATGGCATAAGCAAAACAAAAGAAAGTAGCCGCAAAGTCATAATCACAAATATACGCCCGTACATACAGGGAATGAAACAATAACGCCACCAGGAAGCAACCGACGTATTACCCATGTGTAGTCAATGAGAAAAAGAAAAAAAATTGACAGGGTGAAAGGAGAGGTACAAATAGACTTTGCGAATAACTCTGGTTTTTTTTTTATTTCATTCATTCACTTGGAGCTTTGGTGTCTTCTTCTATATCGTCTACTTCGCTGCTGCGTAACATAACATTATTTACAAGGCAAGAAGCTAGCAAACAAAGAAGTGTCTTAATGAACAGAGAAAAGACTGAAAAGAAATGGCAGCAGCGACAACAACAACCTTAATGAAGCAACCGGAAAATGAAGCAACTTGAAAAACTGCTTCACTTTATTTGTAATACATGAAGAGATATGTATAGTATATATTAGTATATATGTTTGCATATATATATGCTTGGCCGCAACAGAGAGAAGGAGCTTCAAAGGGGTATATTAATTCCATCATGGCATAACATGCGCACACATATATACTTATGTATATTGCCGGTGCCACTGTAGAGATAAAAAAAAAAAAGTTAAGTGGAATTTATTGCATTGCAGTGCAACGGGCGTAGAAATTTCCAATTAAAAACAAAGCAAACGAAAATTGCACACTTTAGTGCGGCTAGAAAATTTGGTTAAAGCTTAAGTTAAACGATAAATGGGAAATGGGAAGCATCAAAATCATTTCTATCTATGCTTGGCTGAGCCAAAATAATTTTAAGTGCATATTACACTTAGAATGAAGATACAATTTTATTTTTTTAATACCACACAAATTGGTCGAGTAGCATAATACTTTTACGTATTTTAACAAAGACTTTATCCACTTTGAGAAATGCCTAAAGCAGGCCAATCAATTAGAGAAATCTTTTTTTCGAAACAAAAAACAAACTGAGCAAGCAGATAACTGGGTATTTTACACTTCCAGGCAACGCTGAGTGCATATGTGAATTTATATGTCAAAGCAGATTTGTTATAGGACTAATTTTAGAATTCAATGAAATCGTATTGGGTAATTTATTTCATTTGAGTGATGTAGTTTGCGTTCTAAAAATAGCGTAAAGCGATCTGTTCGATAAACTACGGCCTAAGGGTAAGAATATGGTAAGAGTATTTATTCAATTGAACTGAATAACAGACATTCGATTAGAAAAAATCTGGTTACATTTCAAAGAAAAAATTGTCTTATAAACAAAATTCCTTGTTTCCGCGGCCATTTTCAAATTCGTCTAAGACAATTACTTATGTATTTAATTACAATTAAATACACACATGTATGTGTGTGATGACTTTACTAATTTCAAGAACAGAACCAACATAACTACGTAAAGTTCGTAATTTACAACACGAACATACTGGCAGCTGCTTTTTTTTGTATTCGTTTTTGCCATTGTTCTTGTATTTATTTTTGTGTGTGTTGTGTTCCGCACATGCTGCCATTTCATATAAGGCAACGTATGCAGTTTTCACATGTTAATGCAACCAAGCGTGTATTAGTGCTGGTAAATGTTGATTTTGCTACGCTTGTTATTGTTTTTGTGCTAGCTGTTTTCGAACTTCTGCCAACGTTAGCGAATTAATCATACAAGCCCATGTGCTAGCAATTACAATAGTCAACTGCGAATGAGGAAAATAAGTACTGCGGCTCAAGCTCGCCTGGGCGTATGGTTGTGTGTGACAGAAAAGATTGAGATGGGGAGGCTTTGAGGTGGACAGGCTAAATCAAACACAATACCAGCACCAGCAGCGTAGCGATGACGTCACAAACGCAGCTCTGTTTCTGTCAACGTCTCGCTGCCTAACCCCATTCCCGATTATACTCTTAATTAGTTACAGGTCCGCTTTATAGCATTTTTCTTTATATTTTTCTGTTGTCGCCTATTTATAAAAGACATGTAGAGAGATCAACACAAAGAGAAGGCGAAGTCCGAAACTATATAGAAACGTACTTCAATTTAGGTAATAAACTTATTGTTTTAAGTTTCTCTGTTTGCGTACACACCTTTGGTTTATTTAACCACTTGCGAAATGTATCCATAATGCAGTCGTTCCGTTCAGTTACCGTCAACTGAACAACTGATATAACGTTAGCTCAGCCACAGTCGTACTCCGCTGGACAGTTCGGCACTATTGACAATTAATCTGCGTGTGTCAAATGCCAAGATGATGGCGTCGATTTTCTCCAATAGATGGTGTCGTTGTCGTCCTTGCCTAACGCGCGCGAGAAACTCGCAACAATAACATACACGAATTGGCGCGTACTACATAAACCAAATAAAACAAAAACCAATATGCAACTAAGAGAGCACAAAAGCAACTATGTGTCTGTCAGTGTGTGCGTCTGTCTGTTTTGCAAATGTACTATATTCAGCTTGCTGCTAGGCCACACTGCTTTCAATACAAGTACATAAACATGCGTCACTCTGTCTGTGTAAGTCTGTATGTGTGCTTGATTTTGTACGCTACTGTTGCATTCCCGTTGTAGGATTTTTAGTATTTAATCATTTTCATTGCACTTTATCGAATTTTAAACGTTATAATGAATTTTAAATTGCGTCGTCTTTTATATTTTTGTAACTTTTAGGAATTTGGAAGTGGTATTTTTTTTGTATTAAATGCCTATCGCAGTTCGCTTCACTCAGGCTTTGCTTCAATTATTCGTTGCTTTCAATACACAAACGCGTGACAATGGCGTACTCTTCCACCACTCACATTTCATTCAAACTGCATTTCTTTATGTGGAAATTGCGTCGATTTATTAAAATTCTTAAATTTAATTGAATTTATAACAAGACACAGTTGGAAAATTATTTTTTAATAGGCGAAAAAACCATTAAACTCGCGCAACACTTATCCGCCCCCTCCGTTGAACAATGCGAAGCCCGTACGGAGCGTTCAAAGATTTTTTTCGACTAGCAGCTGTTACGTTGCTTTTTGTCGCTAATATCAGGTTAACATAATGCTAACTTTCCAGAATAAGTATCGATATACTATCGATGACTTTATCAGCTGTAGAAAAGAAAATGCTTATAATATCTTTGTTTATTATAAACTGCTTAAAATTAAGGGAAAAAAAAATCGCCCATTCTCTATGATATTAAACATTTCGGCTACTCCACCTACACGTTAACATTAACAGAGTGTATTCGTTACTTCTCTATTATATTAACGTCAACAAAGGGAGCATATTTTAATTAGAGCTACCATATCCGTAAATCAGTTTTTTATACATCTGGTAACGTTACTTCTGATGCTGCGTGAAACTAAAAAATTTATATGTTTTCGCGCCATTTGAAAAACTAACAAATTGAATGCGTAAATTATATAGATTTATTTTTGTGCGCAAATTGGTTGAAAAATTTATATTTACTGCAGAGCAATACGTCGGAAGTGATTGTTGAGTGGACCCTCATCTGAATAGCCAGCGATCTCCTGGGGTATGATGCCAGACTCCTCAATTGAGGTGCACGGCCGGCACATGCACTCTAATGGGGCCTTGGTGAGAACTTTCTTGAACTTGCGCTCCCCGTGTTTTACCTTGGGACAAAACAGCGAAACCGCGGCTTCACGTTCGCCAGACTCCTGGCAGCACATGCATGATCGCTCCATTTGCCAAATCTTGCTGCCAGACACCTGATGAACACTATTTAGGTACGCTAAAAATATTAACAAGCTGGCTATCTTAACTCACCTGTATATAGCTAGCACAGCGACCAACACACGCGAATGAAGGTATCGGCTTTGGAACACAGCCAGGATACTGCAACACATGTATGACGGGCGTCACCTGGCAATCATCTCCCACATGTCCAATATCTGTAAATACCAAACAACCGGATCCTCAGAGACATTGTTAGATTTGAATTAAAAGTGTTACCGTTATCGTTGGCAGTCACCGAGCCGTCCACCTGGGCCATGCACAACTTTAGTAAGCTGACCAGGACACAGTATAGCATGATTATCACGAATATTCTGTTGTTCTGGTGGCTTAACACATGGCGCAGCATTTTGCCTATAGGTGCTCAGTTTAGTCCACTTTAGTTCAGATCGGAGCGATTCCAAATGGAAAACAATTTAAGCAGAGTGACGCTTTTTATATCTTTGGGCGCTGCCGGTCGCAGCTGTTGCCCTAATGTCTTGGCCGGCCAACCAAGTGACTTATAGCCTAATAAAGCCACGCGGCCTGAACAAGCCTTTTCGCCTAGTAATTGCATACATGAAAAGAGCATTTGTCCCGCTGCGACTTTTATTGCCTTCAACTGCAAACACAAATCATAGCTTAAGCAGAAATCCCATCAGCAAGGATATCATCATCAGCAGAGTCGTGGACAACGCCATTCCAGCAACTCCATTCCTCTGGGCCAGAAAGCTCAGCAGCTTGTCCAGTCGTTGCTCTCCCCATTGCACATTCCTGTCTACCTTCGCCTGAGCCTCTTTGAGCGTGTCAGCGGAACTGCCGAATTTCGAAGAGTTTTCCTGGCAGAACTTGGAGAAGAGCTGCTGCTGCTCCCGAGTGGTAAAGTATTCCGCCATGTCGCTCAGTGCAACGGCCGTCTTGTTCCAGCTTTTCAAGCTGATGAATATGACCTGTATTAGTTATGGGTTCACAATAGGAATAACCTCGCCATGACTTACGCATCGGCCAGTAGTGCAATGTTCTCGGCTACCATTTGAAAGATGTGCGTTACCAAGTCGGGATTCTGTTCATAGAGCTGTGCGAGACCAGCCATCTTGAGTGCCACACTGTTGCCTGTCTCTAAGATTTCGTTCTTGTAGTGTGTGCGATAGTCCCTCGTACAGCTCGCAGCGCGCCAGTAGATCTCTCGGTTAATCTGATTGGTCTCCTTCTTATAGTACCCCAAAACAGTGGCATAGCCTTCCATTCTAGCCAGTGCACAGTAGAAGGTCTCTCGATAGTCTGGCGTTGGCTTCTGCCAACCAGCTGCAAACAATGTCCGTACCTTCTCGTTGCAGTCGGAGCTCTGGTACTTGCAGAGCCAGGCCACCTGTTGATTGCGATTGTAGACATCGAAGACCTTGTCTGCGTCACTCCAGCTCACTCCTAGTTTCTCATGGACCGCAGCAGTGATAGCGCTTAAGTACTTGCTGAAATTGGGCAGCTGGTTTGTGGGCAAGCGCTTAGCCACCTTCTCCAGGCCCACATAGGCAGCAAACCAGGGAATATAATCAGTTTCCATGCTCATGTAATCCATGAACTCGAAGACATCGACATAGTCCACAAGATCGGCGTCGGCAAAGTTGAACAGATCGTCGATTAGGGCCGCGCGATTCTCGACGGGAATGCCGCTGTGATTTTGCTTGGAGAGAGCCACTTGTATACGTTTAAGTAGGGCCTCTTCATAGAATACTCTATGGTAGTTTGCCAGCTTCAGATTAACTATGACCCAGTCGATAGGCTCGTCTGACCAGCGCTGATAAACATCGACCAACTTTGAAAAGTAAAAAGCTGGCGTCAGATTCTCAAAATTGGGAGCGACGTTGGTTGTGTAGGTGATGGGGACCGTGTATCGCAAATTGGGGTCACTGCCATCGGTGACATTGAGCAGGAAACGTTGCTGTTCGAAGTTCACCCTACGCTTATCTGAAGAGAGGCTCACTATGATCCGTGGATAGCCCACCTGTACGGTGAAATCCGCAAAGAATCGATTCAATTCAATATATATGTCTTCCGGCCAATTTTCTTGCAGTTTACGAATCAAATTTGATGGCAAAGTGTTACCCAAGTAGCTGAATGGGAACGGGTTGATATTTTACTTTAAGCTATGCAATTGCTACTTACTACTGCTGCAGGTAGCTACTAATGGACTTGTCGAAGTTCTCCTCGCCCATGATCATTTGCCACATACGTATTATACTCGCGGCCTTGGCAAATGAAATCCTGCCGAACTTGTAGTCGATATCTGCGGGTGTGTTAATATTCGCCTCGGAGCTGGTTAGGGGCTGTGTCAGATTAAGTGAGTCCGTTTTAAGGATGTGTTGCAGCTTATGCACAACGAACTGCTGGTCCAACTGATACTCCGGATACAGCTATGGTCGATATACAGGATAGTGTTAAACTCAGCTTTCCATAATTGACTACTTCTCTTGCCTTGTGACCCATGAAAAACTCGTAATAGCGGGCGAATCCTTCTTGAAGCCAAAGGAAGCTCCACCATTGACAGGTGACGCTGTTGCCGAACCACATGTGCGCGCTCTCGTGGACTATGTTGCGAATCGTGAACTCCTTCTGTGACCAGCCATCCGTAACCCCCGCCTCTTCCAGAACCACCTTGTCCCTGCGAGAACGAGCGTGGGACAAATGATTCAGAAATCACATAAAATATGGTTACTCACTTAAATATGACGAGACCCCAATTCTCCATGCTATTATGAGGAAATCGAGGTGTGGTCGCAAATTGTAGAACATCGTTGCCCAACTGCTGATAAGGCTGCTGGAACAGCTCTCCGAACGCTGGCAGCACACGCTCAGCCACGCCGTAGCTGAACTTCGTGTAATTGAAGTAAGCAGGACGAGTATGGATGGACAGCTCGCTGTTGCCTCTGACTTGGTAGTCGGACACGACAAAAGCTAGCAAGTAGGTGGACATCAAAGGAGTTACCTCGAAGAGAGCCGTTAAGCGACTGTCACTGCAAAAGCGCTTTTAATGAGGGTTCACCCAAAAAAGGACTCTATATAGGCTCACCCTTCGTTTGTAGTCTTGATCAGCTTTGTATTGCTGATGGCATTGAGGCCAGCCGGAAGAGTAATGCGCAGTTGGAACCTGGCTTTAAAGATGGGTTCATCAAAGCAAGGAAACACCAGGCGCGCATGGATGGGCTGCAACTGAGTTAAGATAATCCACTTGTTCTTCATATCCACAGCGTCCATGTAGCTGGCGGAGAACAGGCCCCTGGTATCTGTCTGAGTGGAACCAGTATACTTAAAGTACAAGATGTAGCTGACATTGGGGGCTAGAGCCTGCTCCAGTTGCACTGTTGCCTGCTGGGTCTCCGCCACAGTCGTGACCATAGAGAGATCGATGCTCTGGACGTGCTGGCCACTTTCATCAAAAAGCGAACACTTTATCAGTCCAACGTCCTTGTGCAGCGTAATTTCCTTCACGTTCGCTTCTATTGAATGCAGCGTAATATTTACTTCGCCATCGAAATATATGCCCGGAGCCTCAGTGCTGAATAAGTTGTCCCGTAGTCCAATGCTAAGATTGTAGAACGTCGGCAAAACATTTCTTTTCAACCGATAGTTGAGCTGCTCGCATTCAAATCTACCGATCCATGTGAATGCAAAGAATACCGCTATAGGCCAAATGTGAAGCCGCAAACTTTTGATCATGTTAGTTAATCGGAAAAGACTAATTTGCACTTAGCTGTTCCTCATTGATTTTTATATTATTTGTCTTGTGATATTTGCAGAAAGCGGTACATTTTGGCGGACTGATAAGATTACCAAAAGAGATAACTAACGATTTATTTTTTTAATATTATTTCCAAGCGTGGAACTGTTCTGATGCGTAATCATTTTGTATGAATATTTATTACTTAACTCTTATCAGAAAGGGACAAGTTGATAACTGAAAATTATGGCTCTGCAAGCTTCTCGCGCAACTAAATTTATTATGGTCTGATCCTTCCGATCCATTGGGAATAATCGAATTAATATTTTTTGATTAATATTTATATTAATATTTATATATTATTTGACTAATAATTGTAGTTCTACTTAAATAATGTAGTGAACAATAAACTCATTATCAAAAGAGTCGTCCCCAACGCCAGTCCAGCAACGCCATTCCTCTGGGCCAGAAAACTAGTGAGCTTGCCCAGTCGTTGCTCTCCCCATTGCACATTTCTGTCTACCTTCGCCTGAGCCTCTTTGAGCGTGTCAGCGGAACTGCCGAATTTCGAAGAGTTTTCCTGGCAGAACTTGGAGAAGAGCTGCTGCTGCTCCCGAGTGGTAAAGTATTCCGCCATGTCGCTCAGTGCAACGGCCGTCTTGTTCCAGCTTTTCAAGCTGATGAATATGACCTGTATTAGTTATGGGTTCACAATAGGAATAACCTCGCCATGACTTACGCATCGGCCAGTAGTGCAATGTTCTCGGCTACCATTTGAAAGATGTGCGTTACCAAGTCGGGATTCTGTTCATAGAGCTGTGCGAGACCAGCCATCTTGAGTGCCACACTGTTGCCTGTCTCTAAGATTTCGTTCTTGTAGTGTGTGCGATAGTCCCTCGTACAGCTCGCAGCGCGCCAGTAGATCTCTCGGTTAATCTGATTGGTCTCCTTCTTATAGTACCCCAAGACAGTGGCATAGCCTTCCATTCTAGCCAGTGCACAGTAGAAGGTCTCTCGATAGTCTGGCGTTGGCTTCTGCCAACCAGCTGCAAACAATGTCCGTACCTTCTCGTTGCAGTCGGAGCTCTGGTACTTGCAGAGCCAGGCCACCTGTTGATTGCGATTGTAGACATCGAAGACCTTGTCTGCGTCACTCCAGCTCACTCCTAGTTTCTCATGGACCGCAGCAGTGATAGCGCTTAAGTACTTGCTGAAATTGGGCAGCTGGTTTGTGGGCAAGCGCTTAGCCACCTTCTCCAGGCCCACATAGGCAGCAAACCAGGGAATATAATCAGTTTCCATGCTCATGTAATCCATGAACTCGAAGACATCGACATAGTCCACAAGATCGGCGTCGGCAAAGTTGAACAGATCGTCGATTAGGGCCGCGCGATTCTCGACGGGAATGCCGCTGTGATTTTGCTTGACAAGAGCAGCTTGGATCCGGTGCAGGATCTGGGGATCATAGTGAACTCTGTAGTAGTAGGCTTGGCGGACGTTCACAATGATCCAGTCAGGCTGTCTTGTCGAAGTAAAAGTTGGGCGTAATATTTTGGAAATTCGATTCATGACTTGAAGTAAATGTAATGGGGACCGTGTAGAGCAAGTTAGTATCGCTTCCATCGCTCTCGTTCAGCAGAAAACGTTTCTGTTCGAGTTGGAAATTGCGGTCGTTGCGCAGGTGGACTAAAATCCGAGGATAGCCCACTTGGATGGTGTAATCGTAGTAGAATTGATTGAATGAAGGCGGTTTTAGGTCAGGCCAGTTTTCTGTGATGTGTGGAAACAGGTCAATGTGCGCAGCATTTTTCAAATGGCTGCGTGGAGGAATCAGAATAGGATCTTTGCAAGGCAACAGCGGAATGTGGACTCACTATTGCTTAAGGAAATTCGTGATTGCTGTATTAAAGCACTCCTCGCCCATAATGTTGCGCCACATCTGGATCACGCAGGCCGCCTTGGCGAAGGCGGTCCTCTCATGCTTCCACTCAATGTCTGCAGGTGTAAAGATGGTCTTATTAGGGCTGGTCATGGGTTGAGTAGAGTTTACTGAGTCAAATACAAGCGCCCGATGCAGCGTGTTCACCACAAATAGCTGATCGAACTGGTACTCCGGGTACAACTATAAGATAATTGAGGAACAGCTAAGACAAGTTTAAATATTATCTATTAACGGGGACAACCTCCTGTGCCAATGAGTACTCATGGTAATGGGCAAATCCTTCGTGTAGCCAAACATAGCTCCACCATTTGCAGGTGACGCTGCCGCCGAACCACATGTGAGAGTTCTGTTGAATAATGGTGCGAATTGTGAACTCCTTCTGAGTCCAACCATCCGTAACGCCCAACTGCTGGTAAGGCTGTTGGAACAGATCGCCAAACGCGGTCAACACTCGTTCAGCTACGCCGTGGCTGAACTCTGTGTAGTCGTATTGGGCCGTTGGTGAGAGAATGGAGAGCTCACTATTGCCTCTGGCTTTATACTGGGAGATTAGGAAAGCTAGCTGGTAGGTGGACATCAGAGGAGTTACCTCGAAGTGATCTGTGAAGCGTTTGCTCCTGGAAATATACTCTATGATGGGTGTTCATTTATAAAAGGACTCTCTATAGCTGCTCACCCCTCATCTACACTTTTGACCAGCTTCGTATTGCTGACGGTATCGAGGCCAGTTGGCCGATTGATGTACAGCTTGAACTGGGCCTTGAAAATGGGCTCGTCGAAGCAGGGAAACACCAGGCGCGCATGGATTGGCTCCATATGAGTTAAGACAATCCACTTGTATAGCATCTCCGCCTCGTCCAAATAGCGAGACGAGAATAGACCCAGTGAAGCTGTCTGCACTTGCCCAGAGTACCTGAAGTACAAGACGTAGCTAACATTGGCCGTCAAAGGCTGGGCCAACGGTAATTGGATTTGTTGAGTCAGCGGGTCAGGGCTGAATCGCGAATGGTCGATTCTGTCAATCATATCGCCTTCAGAATTGTAGAGTAACAATGTTTCTATTGAGATAGATGAATCCTGATGGAGTGTGATTTCCTTGACGCCATCCTGCACTGCATGCAACGTGATATTGACTACTCCCTTGAAATTTTCTCCGGGTTCCTCGCTAACTGAATATTGCCACACGCTGATATTTAGACTGTAGAATGTAGGCACGACGTTGTGCTTCAATCTATAGTTTTCTTGACACTCATATCCGCCAAACAGTTCTAATGCTAGAAGGATGACCAAAGCCAAGATTCGTGGGCGAAGACCATTCATATCGATGGCTGTTCCAAACTGATTCTTATGGCTATTCCTATCCTATTGGAAGCCAAAAGAACCAGCTTATTTTTTATTTTTACTTATAAAGTTGTTCACTATTAGATTGTATACTTTGTTGACTGATTAGATTTTATGGTTCTTATCAGTGAGTGTTCGTATGTTTGGCTTCAACGGAACAAGGGTGCGCATTGAAGAGGTTCGCATTACAATTTGATCTTATTATATATTTTACATAAGAACTCTATCTAATTACAAAATTCAGGATTATGGGTAGCATAAGCAGGGTTGACAGAAACTTCACTTCAGCAGCTCCGTTTCGGTCTGTCAAATAAACAACTAGTCCATCCAAGTGTTTCGCTGCCCACTCCAGATTCTCGTCGACATTGTCTAGTGCCTGTCGCAGTATGGGTGCAGAATTGCCAAAAAGTTGCTTGTAGTGGTCATAGAATACAAAGAAGAGTTGTCTTTGCTCCCACGTGGTAAAGTAGTCTGCCATTTCGCTTAACACCTCAGCAGTTGTTTTCCAGCTTTCCAAGCTGTAAGTTAAAAGGTTCTTATCCTTTTTGAGCAATTCTCGTGGAAATATCAAAAATATCTTACGCATCAGCCAATTTGCCTATGTCCCAGATTATGGTACGGAATATGGCTGTAATCAAGTCCGGGTTTTGTACATAAAGCTGCTCTAGACCCACCATTTTCTGCGATACGGTCTTAGCCGGCCCGACCAGGATCTCGTCATGGTAGTGAGTTCGATAGTCCCGCGTACAGCTGGCAGTACGCCAAAGTAATTCCCGTTCGGCAGGATTGCTTTCGTTCCTATAGTATTCCATGATGTGTGCATATCCACCTGCTCGGGAAACCGCACAGTAGAAGGTCTCCCGATAGTCTGGCGATGGTGGCTGAGGGCTGTCTCTAAACTTTTTCAGAACATTTTCATTGCAGTCGACGTGCTGGTATTTGCATAGCCAAGCGACCTGCTCTTTGCGGTTGTACACATCCAGAACTTGGTCAGCGGGACTCCAGCCGACACCAAGCTTGGTGAAGACCGCCCTTGTGATGTCATGCAGAAAGGCATTGAAATTGTGCAACTGGGCTAGAGGAAATCGCTTTGCCACCTTCTGCAAACCCACATAAGTTGCGTACCACGGAACATAGTCCAATTCTGTACTTAAATACTCAAGGAAATTAAAGACATCTGTGTAATTGATCATTCCAATCAAAGCAAAATTGAACAGATCATCAATAAGTGCTGCCCGATTCTCCGGCGGGATGTCGCTGTGACCCGGCTTGATCAGCGCCTCCCGAATCCGATCTAATAAAATTTGCTCATAGTAGACACGATAGTAATTCGACTGCTTCAAGTTCAACACAATCCAGTCGATGGGTTTGGCGAAGCGAATCAACTCAGAGCTATGCTTCTTGTCGAAGTACAGATAAGGAATTAAATTCTCAAAGTCAGGCGACAAATTTGTCGCAAAGGTAATGGGCACTGTGTAGCGTAGGCTGATATCGCTGCCATCCTCGGGGTCCAGAATAAAGCGTTGCTGTCGCAGACTGATTGTATCGTTCTGAGGACTCTCCACTATTACTGTTGGGAAGCCTACCTGCTCGGTAAAGTCGAAGAAGAACTGATCCAAGTCAACATCACCTGTCCAGTTTTCTTTGAGATGCTCAAATAAGTCCTTTGGCTCTGTGTTGCCCAGGTGGCTAGGATGTGCAGAGTTGATTGACATTTGGCTTATTTAGCATATGAATTGGACACTCACTGCTGCCTTAGATAGGTCTGTATGGCTCTATCAAAATTCTCATCACCCATTATATTACGCCACATACGGATTACGCTCGCGCCCTTGGCATAGGTCACACTACTAAATTTATGGCCTATTTGGGATGGACTTTGAATTTCTCGCTCTGGACTCGATAGCGGCTGGGTGCTGTTCATGGAATCGACCATAAAGATCTGCTGCTGCTGACGCACCACAAACTGCTGATCCAATTGGTACTCCGGGTATAGCTGTTGAAAGATAACTACTTTATGGTAAATACCAAGGAACGTCAAGGCTATAGGTTCACCTGATGTCCAACGAAATACTCGTAGTAACGTGCGAAAGCTTCGTTTAGCCAGAAGTTGTTCCACCAGGCAAAGGTTACGCTGTCACCGAACCACATGTGCGATGTCTCATGTGAAATGATACGTACGCTCATCTCCTTGTTGTGCCAGCCGTCCGTGTAGTGAGGTTTGTGTACGAGAACAGGATCGCTGGAAAATTTGCGATACGATCAGCTAAGGCAGAGATGTTTTCAGAAAATCCAACCTGTAAATAATAAGACCCCAGTTCTCCATGCCGTTGTGCGGAAAGCGCGGTGAGTTCGCGTGCAACAGAATCTCGATGCCTAGCTCCTTGTAGGGATGCTGGAAGAGTTTATCGTAGGCATCTAGAACACGCTTCGACACATTATAGCTGAACTCTGAATAGTTATAGTCCTGTGGTCTAGTTACCACAGCTGTTTCGCTGAGATTTCCACGTGCTTGATACTCCGATACAATAAACGCCACGAGATAAGTGGACATTGGTGGTGTGATAGCAAAATGATCCATAGAGCCTGTATTACTACAATCAAAGTTTTCCATGATAAGAACTAGGTCCAACTTGTATACAATCTTTAATGGCTTACCCCAGCTTAGTTGTTTCGATTAGCTTTGTATTGCTGATAGCTTTCACGTCATTCCGGCGGCCAATATGCAACTGGAACTTCGCCTTGAATGCTGGCTCATCAAAGCAGGGAAAGAGCAGACGCGCATAGATGCGTTGCAGCTGTGTTAACACCATCCACTTGGTATTTCCCGAGTGCTCCTCCACATAGCTAGCGGCGTACAGACCCCGCATATCGCTATGTACCTTGCCCATGTATTTTAAGTGTAGCGTATAGTTCACATTGACCGTCAAGCTACGTGTCAGTGGGACCGTCAGTTTGTGTGTGACCTGATCGTAGCTGACTGAACTGTTTTGAATTGTCTCCAGCAGCGTGCCAGCTTCGTTATACAGTCCGACAGCTGATGTTACCACAATATCCTCCTTGTGCAGCGTGATCTTAGTCACATTCGCTTGCACTGCTTGCAATGTTATTTTGACGTCGCCGGTGAATGTTGGGCCCGGCTGGTTGGTATTAGCTGGAAGATCTATGGTCAGATTATAGAATATGGGCAAAACGCGACGATCCAGCCGATAATTAACGCATTCGACGCCCACTGTCAGAGCTAGTGATAAAGTAACTGCCAGCAGCCATATTCGATGTTCAATACCGTTCATGTCGGGAACTAAATCAATACTAAGCATATAAGCTCGGTGGGAACAAAAATAAAATATAGAAGTCAGCAAAGGTAGATGATGATGATGTGCTTTTTGTTTATGATGATAAGATAACCCGGACCTAAGCCGTTTATGAGACGATTACGCAGCCACGCCCCATTGTTGATATTCACCCATAGCTCTTCCCTAAT
>JABVZY010000278.1:5152907-5168831 GCA_020883555.1 Drosophila nannoptera | reverse complement strand
TTAATATCCAGGGTATATCTGAAAATGCGTACTGCAATATAGATTAGATGGCGCATTACTATAAAATTCGTTTATTATACATTTTAACTGATATATTGAGTTGTTCAAAAGCCTTTTAATTTGCCGGTTCTTAATAACCGCCGGGAAAGCGGTTTTTGTACAAATACTTTTTATGATAGTATACCAATCGCTATTTGGTAATGGACTAATTTGAATTTTAACGCATGAACGTAACCAGAGCCACCAGCAGCAGGGTTAGCAGGCTGAAGCCGCTCAGCATGGCGCTGCCATTACGCGTGGACAAATAGGTTCGGAAAGTGACCAGATTTTGCTCTGCCCATTTCAGGTTCTCTTCGACAGTAGTTTGGGCTGCGAACAACGTGGATGCTGAGGCGCCGAACTTGTTACTGTTAGCGTCGTTGAACTTCTGCAGATCATCATATTGTGATTTCTCGGTGAAGCGTGCCGCTATGTTTGAGATGACCGTGGCAACCGAGGAGTAGCCACCCATGCTGTATTTAAGTGGATGGATATAGTTGAGCCGAATTCCGGAACATTTACAATTAACTACTTACGCAACTGCCAGTTCCTCATATTTATCGGTGACCAATTTGAATACGGGACTAACATTTTCATTGTTCTCGGTGTACAGGGTGGTGAGCACTGAGGATTTGTCCTGCCGGCGAATCTCATCGCTCAGTACCAAATTGAAGACGCGTTCGATTAGCTCCTGTTGCTTCACACAGCCAAAGGAATTTTGCAAAAGGGTCTCCTCAGTGGCTACCTTTTCTTTCTTGAACTTCTGATATAGAGCATTCAATTCTGCGCTGCCGCCTTCCCGCAACGACACACAGTAAACCACAGACCGAATATTCTTCGGCACTGATTCAAGAGACTTGAAGTAGCTCTTAGCACGACTGATGCAGTCGGCATTGCCATAGCGACAGGTCCATGACAGAATCTTGGTGCGCAAATATATTTCGAGAGCACTATTACTACTGCTCTCTTCAAAGCCCAACTGGCTGTAGGCCTTGTTGGTTAGCTGTTGAATATATGTGCTGAAATGGGTGGTATCTGTGCCCAGGCGAATGGCCAAGTAATTAAAGCCGTTGAACGCCGATGTCCATGGTATATAGTTGGTCTCCGTTTCTAAATAGTCCAATACGTTTAGTGTCAGATCATAGCTAATGTCCCCGGCGCGTGCCAAATTGAGTAAATCATCGACGATCTGGGCGCGATTGATCTCATGTACACCACCCCAATTGCTGGACATAAGTGCCGCATGGATTCCATGCCAATTCCTTTCAGTGTAGTTGACACGATAATAGCCTGTCTCTTGAATATTCGCCAGCACCCAAGTAGCCGGCTTATCCAATCGAATAGATGCTGTCCTGTTGTGTGGCAGCACCAGTTTCGGCTTGGTATCGTTGAAATTATTGTCCACATTCGTCGTGTAACTAATGGGCACTGTGTAGACAAGTTTGGTGTCGACGTTCGGGTTCTGCTTGAGCACGAAGCGCTTTTGGCTGAACTCAACGTCCTGGCCATCGTCGCTGAGCTTAGCATTAATCAGCGGATAGCCAACTTGAGTGGTGAACGAATTGAAGATGTCTTCGGCGTTGGCTTTGAAACGATCTGCCGGCCAGTTAGTAAGCCAGGCATCTAGCAAAAACTCAGGTACAGATGCTTGGTACTGGCTGTGGAAGCAAATAAGTGTGTCAACTATTTGAAGATGCAATGAACTATAGTATAGTATTTTCTTACTATTTTTTAAGATATTCCTGCAGAGACTTCTGGAAATTGGCAGAGCCCATGGTATGCTCAATCATGCGAATGAACGATGCGCCCTTATTGTAGGATATGCTATTGAACATGCGGCTGAGATGAGCCGGCGTGAATGTGTTGTTATCGCTCATCGGATTTGAACCGTCAATCGAATCCATGCCCATAACCGATTGGATTTGATCCACCACAAATTGTTTGTCCAAGTCCCATAGCTTCTCAACAAAAGCGGTGCCAAAGTATTGGAAATACCTGGCGAAGCCTTCATTCAGCCAGGTGTAGCTCCACCACTTACAGGTGACCAGATCACCGAACCACATGTGCGCCTGCTCGTGGGCGACAACAGCAGCGATCGACTGACGTGATGACAGAGTTGTGGCGGATTCGTCCACCAGCAGACTGCGCTCTCTGTACGTGAGCAGACCCCAGTTCTCCATGGCACCAGCTGAGAAATCGGGTATAGCAGCCATATCCATTTTATCATTGCCCAAAGTATAGTAGTCCAATGCTAGATATTTGCTCATCTCAGCCAAAATTTGCCGGCCCACATTGAAGCTGTACTGAGTTTGCGCATAGAATTCGGGTCGCGCTAGGACACCAAACTTGTCGTCCTTGCGAATCGTGAACTCTGATATGATAAAGGCCAGTAAATATGTGGACATGACAGGCGTCGTCTTATAGTGATCCACAAAGTATAGACTAGGCGAAGCATACAATTAGCTAAATATATCAGCCAAGGTCTGCTCGCAACTTACCCATTGTCCTCGGGTGTCGACGATACCAGCCTAGTATTGCTGATAGTGTTGTAGGTATAATGACGCTTCAAGCTCACATTGAAGGTTGCCTTGAATTGGGGTTCGTCGAAGCAGGGGAAAGCGCGACGTGCATGGTTTGTCTGGAATTGTGTGGAGCCCAGCCATCTGCATTGGACGAACAATCGGTATTGAAGCAAAGCAGACGCCACGCTTAGACTAAGCTGCTAACTCACTTGGTCTCATTGTTGTCATTAACATAGTAGCTCTTGTAAAAGCCGTGCATATCATCTCCCATCTCGCCCGTATAAACAAAATGTGCAATGTAACTTTGGTTAGCAACTAGATCTGTCTCTGTAGTAAGATTTTTAATATCTGTCTCTGAATTAAGGGACACCTGAGGTAAGAAAGCTTTTTTTTCTACCACACCGGTGGGCGTTTTGCTCCAGTACTCTTGCACTGTGTAGTTCAAATTTTTCGTATGAATCGATAAAATCTTTGTCGTCACTTGTGGCTCGATTTCGATCCAAACTTCACCATCGAAAGTAAAACGTTTAGCGCCATCGCTTTCCAGCAAATACGGTCGCAGCCAGATGTCATAATTAATTGGTTTGATGTCTTCCGTTAACCTATATTCCCACAACTCTGGATCAGCAAATGTAGCTGGTGGCCCCACCTCTAGCATCTCATGTTCCAGCCGTGGTGCAGCAATAACGCCGCAAAGGCAAGCCGCCCAGAGTACAGCCAAACGCAGGTTGAACATTTCAGTAGAAACTTCAGCGGGATTTCGTTATCCCTATTTTAGCACGTTACGCAATCGAGAAGCACTCACTAACTTTTTGCTCTATATAGATATAGACGCTAGTGTAGTGCTGGACTAGACTAAAATGCGCACTCAACTCGAAAAGTAGACTAAAGTGAGCTCTTACTTCACTATGGTATATATGTTGGCTATAACGATAGGTTTATCTCTAGCCTTAACACGTTTTATTTGAATCAAGATAATGTTGCATTGCATATAGATTAAACCGCGATTGTGATGACTATCCGATAAGAGAATCAGGCGGTGATTTACACCCACTTGCCAATCTTAGAAGTTTAAGCGTGGCCGTCAGCAATTTATATTGAGTGGTTTACTGACGGACTTTTGTTCAGCGGCCATAGCGGATGTGATTTATACAATATTTATATATAATAATATATATTTTTTTTATAGTAAAGTGCAAAAGCTTTATTTAATAAAATACTGTCAATAAAGATAGATTTTTGATTTTTTTTCTATTATTAGAAAACTCTTAAAAGCTTTTGAGTAATAGGGCATTAAGTAAATTACAGACGAAAAAGTATGACAAACTAAATTTAGTGACTGAGTTGCTCGGACGGTCGAGTCACTTCAACAGCACACTGGCCAAATAGAAGGCAAATAGAAAGCAATTTATTTAAATTACTTCATTAATAATTGTAGTATGAAATGTGAAAAAAGAAAATTTATTAAGTTTAGTTACGCCCTGGCGATTGGCCAGTGTCCATTTAAATTTTGAGTTTTGAGTGTTCCACTATCTATGAAATCCGGTCTTTAACCAAAGAATCGATCATTCTGCCAAATGCTTTTGCTTTTACGCCAGTCTTAACTTTTGACTCAACGTTATCTAAACGCTGCGATCGTAAATTGAAAATGGAATGGCATTACATGCAATTTTTTCTAATAATATAGGGCTCTAATAGCCAATAAAATGTTTGCGATAAATTTTTTATTGCTGGTCAAATAGCTACAGTTAGACCATGCAGTTTCATTAAATGGAATGATCGCTGGCACTCAGTTTTTAAGTGGCTCTGTTCCTAACTGTAATTCAATTGATAAGCCCAATCAGCATATTCGAAACGATCCTTCGAGCCTAAGCACAAAATGGAGGTTCTCACATGGGGATTAACCATTTGCTGCGTGTCGCGGTATCGCCATTATTATCGATAAGCGTCATTTAACGGTTATGGTTGCCATGTGATCATATTGCGCGAATTGATAAGTGTTTCAATTATTTATGAGGGACCTAACATAAACCTTCCAAGTAATCCAAAACGTGCGCCAAGTTCTACGAAATATATAATTCCGGTTAATAAAAACTGAACTATTGTTGGCTATCGTATTGATAATTTTCATTAAAATTTGGATGACAGAACTTGGCGGATATCTTTGGATTTTTTGTTTGTTTATTGTTTGACTGTAATTTTTCCACAGAACTCGTTTTACTCAATATTTATAAACTACGTAAGAACTAGAACTGTAACTAGACCCACTTAGCCACCAAGACGCATAGAGCGATGGCAAAGGCAGATGATGTCAGCGCTGGGCTGGCATTGCCGCTGCGGAATCGATTCACCCATAGCATGATAGGCTGACGGTTCTGTGTCAGCCATGCCTGATTGGCCTCAAAGCTAGCATCTACAGTTTGCTGCAATGTATCGGATACATATTCGGTATTTTTTACGACGTCGATCAGTTGTTGGAGATGCTGCTTTTGGCTATCTGTATATACATAGCCAGATATGCCCTCAATGTCCGACTGAAGCGGGCTAGCTCCCCCGAAACCTGGATTGAGCTTGGCATATTCCTCATAATGCGCAATCAGGAAATCAATGCTGACCTTGACACCCACAGCTCCCCGGGAATAGGTGGGTGAGAGTAGCGTGATGCGCTCCTGGGTGAGCAACTTGTTGCCCAAATCTATGCTGCTGGCCACGTATTTCTCCAGCTGCTTCTCATCCTGAGCGCAGCCTAGTGCTGAAATAAGCAGGCGTCGTTCTGCCTGATTCGTGGAGTCCATCAGCCTATTGTAGACATAGTCGAAAGTCTTTTGGTCGGCCTGCTTTAGGCCGTTGCAGTAGATTGGTGTCTGAAGATTGACTTCAATCTCAGTGCCGTGTGTGACCAACGCTTGCAGCTTGGCATTTGTCTGTTCCAGGCAGCTCTTTAGGCCAGCCAAGCAGGCCAGGTTGATGATCAAGTTGCGTGTAAACTTGGCTAAATGCTGCTCTCCATTGATGTCGTTAATGCCAAATTTATCGAACTGTTCGCTAACTAATGCTTCGACAAAGAACTGCAAGTCAACATAACGCTCTTCGTTGCTCAGATAGTTATTCAAAAGGGTGATCACCGTACTGGCCGCCGCCCATGGTGCATATTGATTCTCATGCGGCAGGTAGGTAAGCAGCTGCAACAGAACACTGTGCTCCTGGCGTTTGGATGTAGCCAAACGATACGCATCAGCAATCAGTTGGGCACGATTCCGTGGATGTATCTTGTGGGAGCGAGTTACTAGTCCATCAATGATGAGCTGCCAATTTCGAGGATCGTAATTGATACGATAGTAGCCTGTCGACTGTTTGTTCAATATCAGCCACTCGTCGTTGTTCAGCTTAGCATCGCCGACGACCAGCTCGCTTGTGTTGAGCAGATAATGGGTGGCTTCGGTCTGACGGAAGTCAGGATTCGACTGCACTGCATAGTTTACAGGTACATACCAAAGCTTATTGCTCTGGTAGGTGTTGTTGTTGGTAAACTGCTCCTGCTTGATGGTGAATGATCCGTCATTGTAGTTGCGCTCCACAGTTAGCAGCGGCAAGCCACCTTGGCGGGTCCAGCTGGACAGCATATCCTCGAGGATATCTACCTGAACGTACTCCACTTCGCGTGCAGCCAAAGATAGGGCCGCAAAGAGATCCGTCTCATTGGCAGCCGAGTAGGCTCTGAGATGAGAGCAGGAATTGGATTAGAATGAGATCATAATGGGATTTACCGCTTACTTTTTCGTCAGATAGTTGTTCAGTCCCCGCTGGAAGACGGTGTTGGTCAAGGCATGACGCCACATGTCCAGTACGCAGCCAGCCTTAGCATAAGCAATCGAATCGTAAAGTTTCGAGATCTCCTGCGGCTTCTCCACGTAATATGTCATGGGGCGCATATTCGGCTGGGCATCAGCATTCATAGCGCTCTGATAGTAGCTAGCGTGGAAGACTTGGAAAATATCCCACTCTGGATAGGCCTATTTATAATAAAACGATTGCAATTAATATATTATGTTAGTCTATGTTGAAAGAATTGATCACCAAGTCGATTGCCAGGTCCTCGAAGAGCGTGGCAAAACCTTCCTTCAGCCAAAGATAACTCCACCATTCGATGGTAACCAAGTCGCCGAACCACATATGCGTATCCTCATGAGCTTCAATAGTGGCAATGTTCGTTTGCGTACTGATCGTGGAATTTTCCACATTATATAACAAATACTCCTCACGGTATGTAGCCAGGCCCCAGTTTTCCATGGCGCCGGCTGCGAAATCGGGCAGAGCCGCCTGATCCAGCTTGGGCAGAGCGAAGGGCACATCGAAATAGCCAGAAAGACGCTTCTCAACAAGCATGCCCGTGGTTAATGCCCATTCCTGCTCATGCTCCGTTCCCTTGCGCGAGAACACCCTCTGCGGCAGACCGTTGAGCTGGCCCTCGGAGTACACAAACTCGGACACTATGAAGGCCACCAGATAGGTGGGCATTTTGACAGTGGTCTTGAAAGCTGTTACACCAGACCTATATAAAGATAAGATACGAGCTGAATAGTCGGCCCTGCAAATCGAGTGAAGTCCTCTTGTAGTGACGAACTAACCTTGTTTTAGTCTCGTCCACAGGCATGTTGCTGATGGCATTGTAGCTGGGATCGTGATTGATGGTGATCGTAAAATTGGCCCTTTTGGCTGGCTCATCGTAACAGGGGAACGCGTGGCGGGCATCGGTACTCTCGAACTGTGTGGTGGCCAGGTATTTGGTGACACCGTTCTCGTCCGTGTACGAAGACAAGTAAAAGCCACCGTTGTCTAGGCGCAATTGACCCTCGTAGGAGATGGTCAGCAGCCAGGTCGTGTCCTCCTCAAATGTAAGACCCTCTGCAGACAGCTTCAAGAACTCACGATCTTCATCCTGTGAAATTACCAACGGCCGCTCAGTTGTCTCAGCTGATTCCGACTGCCTGATCGTCGCCACGAAGCTCTTCAGCTGGCGTGCGTGTAATACAATCTCGGTAGTAGTTATATTGACGGCCAGCTTGATAATAACCTTGCCCTTGAAAGCCGTGTCGCCCGTGTGCACATTTGTGGTTAAATCAATATCATACTCCAATGGTTCCGTATTATTGGGCAACCGATATGTTGGCTCGTCGGATCGTGGACCCATACGTAAATTGGGATGCTCGATCAGTCGCAATTGTTCATCGAAGGGCGGAAACCTGCGTACAACGGCAGCCTGGACGGTGGCTACGGCCAACAGCAGAGCCAGGATGGACCCAAAAACGCGAACCATGTTGTCGACGCTGCGTTGACTACGGGACAACTACTAATAGGATTTGCCGTCTCTCCACTTATATTGCATATTTCAACAACCGAAATGTAGCTTATCTAGTAGAGATAACTATAATCAGAGGGGAAATTACCATTCCAAATCACTCTTGCCCCATAATAAACATTATTCATTGAAAGTGGAATAGATCCTTAACTAAATTGTTCGAAAGACGACTAATAGATAACGATATAAGATGGAGTATCTGCGATTAGAAAATGTACCTTGTGTACTCAGAGGCAAATTAATTAACATAGAAATGATTGTTTATGGCCTCTAACTATTTCGGGAAGTTCCACAAAGTCATGTGCTGATTGGGCATATGAAAGAATTACTATAGAACTTCTATGAAGCCCAAGTAGGATCCGACATTGAGTAGTAGATGTACTTTAGTTGGGTGTAAAAAAGAAGTATCACACTATCAAAATAAGATAAGAGCTTTAGAGAGGCGAACGAATGCTACACATAGAGCTTTCAGTCCTAACAAAACATGATCAAGGAATATAAGATATCTGGTTCTAGTATGGAGTACAGAGACACCTGTACTTAAGGGAGATTCAAGTATAGAAAGAAAGTCGTTCAAAAACCTTTTACCGTTTGGAATCAAAAGTGAAGATCAGACTATTCTCAGGTAAAAAATAATGCCCTGGAGTAGCCAGAGTAATTGCGATACCCGCATTCCACTTCGAATGATAGCTTTGGCCTTAACAACAGTGTATCAAAATAGGTGCTTGGGACTTAAAAATTTCGCAGTTTATCGCAATAATGTCCAAAACAGGTATACATTTGGTATCGATAATGTTTTGTTATTATCCAGAACTATCACATCTTTAAGATAAGCGATAATATTGATTAGTCAAGTGGTAGCAATAAATCTGTATTCAAGGTATTAGTGTCTAACTTGACTGTTCATACTGGCCCCTCTTCAAAAAACCACACAAAATTTCAATACTGTGTTTTAATCGGTATTAGGATATCAAAATCAGAGTTTAATTGAGTCCAACATACATCGTAGCTGCCACAGCTGCCAGGACGGCGTAAAGCGGGGCGGAGAGCGAATTGCTGCCATTGCCACGATAGACTTTTAGCCAATCGATTATGGGCTCACGATATACAGCTAGCCAATCGAAGTTGACCTTCATATTAGCCTGAACAACAGTATCGACGTCCTCAGAGACATATGAAGGGCCTTCGACACGGATCTTGTTCACCAATGTCGTGAGCTAGAAAAATGGACATGATTAGATCTGGGACGCAAGAAAGAAACCATAACTAGTTGGAGCCTACGCGATTATTTTGGGACTCGCTAACCACAGAGCTGGCGATGCCGCGCAGTGCCTGATCCAATGGGTTGCTTGAAGTATTCAGCTCGGCATAAGCCTTCCAGTTCACTTCCAAGAAATCCAAGCTAGCAGTCAATCCGGATTCACTGCGCGTGTATGCGGCATTTAACATGGAAGTGCGTTCGTTATAGCTTAGAGTGATCGTAAAATCGATGGAGCTCTCAACGAGTTTCTTCAGCTGAATCGGATTCTGTGAGCAGCCCAGCGAGGAGATATATGTGCTGCGATCGTTGGCATTCTTGGAGGCCAGCAGCTTACCGAAGGCCGTATTGAAAGTCGAATCTTCGGCCTGGCGCAGACCCGCACAATAGGCCACCGTCCGCAGAGTAGGCTCAATGGGTATGCCATCGTTTAGGAACTGCTGCAGCTTTTGATGCGACTGCTGCAGGCATCTGGGGCTACCCACCTGGCAAGCCAGGCTAACAAGCGTCACGCGCAAATAGTTGTTTAGATAGTGTTCCCCAGGTATTTCATTGACGCCCACTTTGGCAAAGATGTCCTCGATCAATTCGACGACAAACTCCCGGAAGAGCACGTAGTTCGCATCGCCGCGAAGATATTTGTCGTAAATGGTGAAGATGTTGTTAGCTATATACCAGGGTGCATATTGATTCTCGTTACGCAGATACGCCAGCAGATCCATCAGTATGCTCGGCCGCAGGCGATTCGTGTCCACAAAGCGATATGTATCGTGCAGGAGCTGAGCACGGTTTCGCGTGTGGATGTCATAGGTCTGGTGGCGCAGAGCCTGGGCCAGCAAGCGATAGTTTTGCTCGTCGTACAATATGCGATAATAGCCAGTGGACTGCTTGTTCAGTAATAGCCAATCCTCTTTCGCTATCTTCGCATCGCTCATCACCTGCTCCTTCACATTAAGCAGGTATGTCGAGGCAACTGTGTTTCGGTAGTCGGTCTTCGACGCAGTCGCATAGTTGATGGGCACATACCAAGTTGTCCCATCTGAAGTTTCTTTGTTGTTCAGATATCGCTGCTGCCTAACGGTAAATGTGCCAGCCTCATAGTTCCGCTCAACGGTTAGCAATGGAAAGCCGACTTGTGTGGACCAGGTCGAGAATATGGCCGCAACTCTGGCCGGCAGCTTGTGGCCGAGCTCATCTGCAGCGTCCTGCAGTGAGGCAAACAAATCCCATTCGTCGGTGGAGTTGTATTGACTGATGAGAAAAGATGAGAAGACTGATGTGTCATCTATATATGTATATACCACACAGTTACACTTACTGTTTGGTCAGATACAAATTGAGGCCACGCCGGAAGACAGCGTCCGTGAATGCGTTCTTGAACATATAGAGCACACTGGCGGGCTTGGCATATGAGATGGTTCCATAGCGACTAGAAATTTCTTCGGGCGTCTGGACATAATGTGACATAGGCGTGGTTAGGGAGGCATCATTGATCAAGGCGCTGTTGTAGTCGCTGACATGGAAAATCTGATAGGTGTCCCATTCGGGAAACGCAATATCGTTCGATTCATACGAGAAGAGCGTAGCGAAGCCCTCCTTGAGCCACAAATAGGTCCACCATTTAAGTGAAACCAAATCTCCGAACCACATGTGCGCAAACTCGTGACCAATGATATTCGAAATGCTCGTCTTCAAATTAATGGTCGAGCTTTGCTTGGTCCACCACATATACTGCTCGCGATAGGTTGCCAGTCCCCAGTTCTCCATTGCTCCCGCCGAGAAGTCGGGTATGCCCGCCTGGTCCAGTTTGGGTAGCGCAAATGGCACACCAAAATATTTGGCGAGGCTCGATTCAACTACGAGGCCGGACCACAGAGTCCACTCTTGCTGATCCTGCTTGCCCTTGCGCGAGAAAACGCGCTGCGGCACACCGTCCAACTCACCGCCCGTGGACTCAAAGTCCGAGATAATAAAGGCTATCAAATAGGTTGACATTCGTGGCGTTGTCTGGAAGACCGTCTTGCCAGGGCTTCCATAAAGGCAACTAGATTGCAACTAAGAACTTTTGGTCTTTATAAAGATAAGACTCACCTCGACTTGGCCAAATCGACTGGCATATTGCTGATGGCATTGTATGACGGATCGTGGTGTATGGTGATAGTGAAATTGGCTCTTTTGGCCGGCTCATCGTAGCAGGGGAAGGCGTGACGGGCGTTTGTGCTCTCGAACTGTGTGGTGGCCAGATAGCTACAGACGAAGCCATCAATTGGAAGATCTCCAACTCCACACACTGAGTCAATAATACTTACTGAACAGTACCGTTCTCGTCCGTATATTCTGACATATAAAAGCCACCCATATCATCACGCAACTGACCCTTATAGTTGATAGTGACTGTCCAGTTGGTAAGTGCCGCTAGGTTTTCCGTATGCCTGAGAGTAAGAAACTCACGCGTGCCATTGCTCACTTCTAATTTAATGGGTATGCTTCCAGCCAGATCTTTGCTCTGAATGGTCGCCTCGAACCCTTCGGTTCGACGTGTATGCAGGGTGACTGTGTTGGATGTCTCAACTACCTGCAGATCAATCTTCACAATGCCCGTGAAGTTGCGTTCTCCCTTGTGCACCTCAGTCCAAAGCTCCACATCGTAGGCTATGGGAATCGTATTATTGGGCAGCCGAAAGTTATCCTCGCTATTGTTATCCGCACGCGATTCTGTCAAGCCATTTAATGCTTGATTTCCCTTCGTCTCCAACTGACCATATTCCACATTAGAGGGCGGCAGTATAAGCCGAGCTTCGTGACCGGCCACGGTCAACAGAAACAGGATCAACGATTTACTTAGCCAGCGCGCCATGTCAAGCGCTTTGCTATCCGATCTATATTTAAATGGAGTATCGAGTGCGCAATTCAAACGTATTTATAGTCAAGCTCATATCTCATTCTGCACATATCGCTACAAATACATATATAGATAATGATTTGAAAAAAGGTGCGCCGGTTCGCATAGTTCTTCGATCGTAAAGTTAATCGAGTGTTCATGCCGTATTTACTTATCTCTAGACATGGTCTATAAACCTTTTAACTATTCGCTGTTCACATCCCGCACTGAAAGCGCTCAGTGCAGTCGCAGTTATCAATTTATAAATTACAGGTAATGCTCAATGACTGTTAGTTTCAATGGGACTTCTGCTATATAGCAGAGAGAGAGAGAGAGAGAGAGAGTGAGAAAGACAGAGAGAGAGAGAGAGAGGAAGGAAAGGCCTGCGTTCTTTGCTTACATTCTTTTATAATTGTTCTACTTATGTACAGTTACGTTAGATAAACATAGACTTAAATATTAGGATTAATACGAGGAGCTATGGTACCGCTAATCGGTAAGCGCACTGCGAATCATGTCGCTGGCCGTTCTTAATAGACTCGTGGGCCGATTGGAGCCGTTGCGAGCGCTGAAGGATGCGGCATATGTGGCTTCCTTATCACCGGACCGAAGTTCGTTGACCAGCCAGCTGTGGATTCGCTGCTGAAATTTGTCCAGAAACTGTTCGTTGTTGCGCATCTTTTTACCTACGCGATGCGAGTCAACGGCCAGCAGAGTGTCCTTTGGAGTGAGGTGCTTCTCTTGCAGATGGGTCATAATGTTTTGATGCAGCATCGCAAACTGTAAGCAGGCGTCATATAGACTCAAAAATCATTTAAATATATACGAACAACTTACGGAGGCCCGCTGGCGATCAGGTACGAATTCGGCAATATCATTAAAAAGCTGTGCGAAGTGATCAGAGCGAGCGAGATGCTTGTAGTTATGTTCAATGAAATGCCAAATCGGGGCTCGGGTCGCCAGACTCGACTTATATACAAAGGCTAAATACAGCATGAACTCTTTCTCGCTTAATAAGCTGTACGTAAAGTTCTCGCCAGCCAAAACGGTCAGATAACGGTACATGTGGCGATGATCTTGCATGCAGCGCATTGAGTAGATCATATCGTCGAAGAGCATCGAATCGCACTCCGTCACATTGAGCAAGCCGATGAGTTTATCGAACTGCTCATCTGTCTGATAGCGCAGGCCCATGCATGTGAGGCCATCGTGTATCATATGGCTGTCAGGAAAGTCTTTGTCTACGTCAATATTCTTAAAAATATAGTCATGAGTCATCCGTTTTGCATAGTCCAGGCACTCTGGTAAGTCCGCACGGCATGCCATGCTCAATATCTCAGAACGACTGTCCGTAAACATGACTATATCATCAGTCACATGCTCATTGAAGACCCGTAAAAATGAGGGCATTACAAGACGGCGGAGAAACTGATTGAATAGCGAATATGTTGCTGTGCCGTAGAGGTTGTTTTGAAAGAATTGTATAATGTAAGAGACGACGCTCCAGACCCTTGGGTTCTCCTCGAATTCCAGATACTTGAATATCTC
Organism: Drosophila nannoptera; assembly: GCA_020883555.1. Lineage (NCBI taxonomy): Eukaryota > Metazoa > Arthropoda > Insecta > Diptera > Drosophilidae > Drosophila > Drosophila nannoptera. Next base: position 5,155,224 of record JABVZY010000278.1, on the reverse strand, counting down.
AAAGACCACTTCCATCGGCTCGAATTCGTTTCTTTCGATAAGCGGATCTAGATCGTGAAACAAAGATGCTCGATTCAACGGATGGATGACAGAATGATTGAGCTTCAGCTGGCGTGCAATCGCATGCAGATTGTCTGTATCATAGTGGACATAATAGAATCCCGTGTGCTGTTTGTTGATAATCAACCAGTCTCGTCCACCTAGCTTCAGCTGCAGCTCATCCAGGCTCAGTGTATGCTCTCTTACCGGTGGCATGAAGTATTCAACATGCGTCGTCTCAAAGTGCGGCGACTGCGAGCTGGCAAAGTTCAAGGGTATCCACCAGTATTCCGCTTTCGGGTGCAAGGATAGCTGCCGCAGTGTAATGGTATTGTTCTCATAGTTTCGAATGACAGAGACAATAGGTAGCCATTCGCTATGCATCCAGGTTAACATAATGTCACGAATCATACCCTTCCATGTCTGCCCCTCGAATCGGCTATCTTCTAGTATTGTTTCCTGTAAAACCTCGAATAAATCGAGTTCATTCGCAACGCTATATTGGCTGGAAGATCGTGAAACTTATGGTACATAAATTTGATTGAGCAACTCAGCTTCAGTTTCCCCGTGTGGGACTTACAATTTCTTGAGATAACGGCTAATTGCCGTGACAAAGGTCTCCTGATGAAACGCGTGATGAAACATCTTAATTATGCAAGCGCTACGCTTGTATGTAATCACATCAAATAATGCCATAATATCCTGCTCTGATTCCACGTAGTGTGTCGTTGGACGACCAGCGTTGAATCTGTTGTAGCTGAAGGCGTGAAGCGCCTCATCTCGGTTGAAGAAGTACATAGCATTCATTTCAGGGTATAACTGCAAATCGCCAAAAGAACCTTAGAATATCATTGACAAATACAATTCCATAACTGTCCTTACCATGTCAGCTATGACGTAAGAAAAGTAGGTGGCGAAGCCCTCGTTCAGCCAGACGTAGGTCCACCATTCCGGTGTTACCAAATTACCGAACCACTGGTGGGCCATCTCATGCAATTGAATAATACGATTCTTCAAGCTATTATCCTTGTGGTGTGGAGCGCCCTGCGGCACCAGACCATCGTCTTTGAAAGTGATGAGACCCCAGTTCTCCATAGCCGCACCTTGGCTTCTTTTCACCGCCACATAATCCAGCTTGGGCAGCGAGTAGCTGACATCAAGGACATCCTCGAAGGCGGCCAGGGCGCGTACCATATCTTTCAGCGTGGTGCAACCCTTGGACGCGATGTTTGGCGAGGAATAAATAGACTGCGAGACGCCATGGAATGTCTCCGATATATGATCAAAATCCGATATCACAAATGCCACCAAATACGTGGACATCGGTGGGGTAGTCTGGAAAGTTGTTGTTGTCAACTCGCTGCACTCAATTAGAATATATTACAACGAGTTCCTGAACAGGTATTAGACTTACTGATTACTTACCCCTGATTGATGACCTCCGCTACGGGCATATTCGATATGGCGGTCAGAGTGCCGCCATGCGTCAACCGAATGCTAAAATTTGACTTGAAGGCCGGCTCATCGTAGCAGGGCAAGAATAGGCGGGCATAGGTGGGCTCAGCTTGTGTGGCTGCCACATAGCTGTAAAAGATGAAAGTTCTCTTTAATTTAAATACACTCACCAAGGTTTTCTATGTGGCATGACAGGTTATATCAGTTATTCTTTTCATATTCAATTACGAATTCCTATATATTCCCACTGTTCGAGCCAAACAAACTGGCGTTCTCGCTCGAGAGCTCAAATCAAAACAAACCCAATGCCTTGTTTCCACTTCCATTCAACAAAAAAATTAATATACGCATACACACGCACACTTACATATAAGTACACATTTTTTGTTATCAACGCTTATCGAGGCTGGTTCAGCAATCGTTGTCGATAAGGAGCCAACCAACGTCGCAGCCGGATTTTGATTTGGCCACAGTCATGCCCCTTTATGAAGAAACCCATTGTCCATGCGGGAGCCGGTTCACAGAAGTTTGTTTACTTGCATCATGACTGAGTCTCAGACCGACTATGAGTACTCTTCCTATTCGATAAGGTTGCGCTTGACGTATGGCGACTGCCACTATCAACAAATGACTTATGCTTCAGATAAGAATGGCTGACTAGACAGCTGCCCTCTTTGATATCAAATAAATTGAATTTATTTTCTATAGACAATACAGAAAAAAAAGTCTCTTATATTTGTTAAACCACCACAAGCATCCAAATGTTATAGTCAGGATCTACTGAACCCGAAAAGATCAGGCTTTGTCTATACTATAGTTAGCA
>JABVZY010000278.1:5135335-5146426 GCA_020883555.1 Drosophila nannoptera | reverse complement strand
AATCAAAGCGAATGTCCGTCACCATTATGAGACTTTTAACAGCAGCCTGGAAGCTAACGACTACACACACTCACACTCACACACACACGCCCACAGACACGCGCGCACACAGGGCAAAGTGCCAACGGTTGTCGCTTTGTTTGCCAGCTGTGGCTTTGGCCTGGACAACGCCTGGTATTGAGTATTCAAACGATACTCATTATGCGGAGCATAAGCACTTGCGTTGCCTTTTCTTCTTTCCAGTCAAAAGCGCCCTCAGAATTTTCATTTTGAATACCCTGCACGTGGTACGTTGATTGACCTGTAGGAGATTAAGGCCAGCCAACTTAACCATTTCTGCACACATATAAAAAGTATGCAAAATCCCTCAATTCAGTTATTCGATCTGCACATCGTTTCATTCGCCTGCAGGATATCATTGAGTCGTGCAGTGTTAAAATATATTATAAACACATTTTCCATGCGCTTACATTTGCCAACGTTGAGCGGAACTATTTGATGTATAAAGTCAAAACCTTGGCGAACTTAATACCTCTGCCATCGAAGAAGTGACCTTAAACAGCCCAGCTTAAGTGAAAATTTCATTTATTTGCTTTTCAGGGCTAACCTTAAGTTTTAATTAGATTCGGGCCGCTTAATATGCATTTACTACAGTACATTTGCATATGTTTAGTAGATGAAGTCCATTGAAGACGTCAATTTAATGAGCCATTAGACAGCTACTCGCCTAGCTAGAGAGTTTGGCTCGATTGGAGCGTTTCTTGACTATTAAGCTTTGCTGTTTTTTGGCAGCTTACTTAAGCTATTTTCTTTGTCAACTTGCGCTAATTGAATTGGCCAGCACTGACAATGGTGGATGCGTAGTGACCGCCTTTTGTTGGTCCATGAACTGTCTGTTAAAAGCGCATACGCTTCGTGCGCTAAACAAAACTTTTGTGGATGCCGCTGCGAGGAGCCCTCGTGATTCTGGTTATTGTGGCACGCGCGCACATATACCCACGCGCGTGCCACGCCCACTGAACACTGTGAAATGCATACTTATGTATGCGTGTGTATATGAGCGTTTGCTGCAGCGCCAAGAGTTTCAACAACATTTATGCTTGTCGTAAACATTTCATTCAATCTGACAGTTTGACCAAAAGTAGTTTGACCTTTGGGAATTTACTTGGGCTGCTATTGAAACCAGTATGAACATGCAATAAATTTAATATCGCAACTTCTTTCTTAATTTCTCCATATATATTTGAACTCTATTCTGATTTAAGGGGGCTTAAGCTCTAGCTTCCGCAGAGGTTCAAATTAACTGGGGCTCAAAATCAATTGCAGAGGCTTGTCAAATACTTCCGTTCGAATAGTTAACTAAACGTCAATAGCAGAAGCACGCTGCTGTCACTATAAACGTGCGCAAAAGTATTAATAGCTTGGCTTGTGCAATCTAGCCCTAGGTCAATGCATGATTTGAGAGCTTAACCATGGCGAGCGCTTGCATGCTCCATAAATATTTCACCATAATCGGGCTGCAGGCGAGTCTATGCCACAAAGCATAACAAGGCATGATACACAAAAGCGACTGAGAACGACCGAAGGCTTCCAAGCAACAACAACAGCCAAGCGCTATATGGCATAAAAGGATTTTCTTGTCAGAGCCTATACCAAAAGCAAGTCAAAGCTCTGTGACAATACAGCTACAAGCACAAACAAACACACCCATATACACTTAAGCAAATACAGGACAAAGACGACGACAGACAGCCGCGTTGAGTATACGCAGCATGTGACCGAATTTATTCGCTTGCTGGCTTTAATGAAATTATGCTTACCGAGACCGATGAAAACTGTGGCGGTTAAAACAACTCATGTTAACACATTTAAGAAAATGTTTGTGGTAATCAAATTGCTAAAAGGTTGTCCAGGCGTGATATGGTATTCCATTACAGCTTCAAACTTCGATATATCTTCGAATATGGTCTAATTTTTAATTCCCGGTCTAATTTTCTGTTTTCCAAGAAAACAACCGGATGTTACATGGTCGGCGCCTGCAAAGCGTCCAACCTACGTGTGGGAGAAGCTGTCGAGGCAGCCACCTGTACTCCGCCCTCTATCTCGCTGCCACGCTAGCCCACCATCTCTCCTTCTCTCTGACGTTTGAAAGCCATGCGCTGCATTTATCAACGCAAAGTTACGCCATGCAATTAATGGGAAATGTGGCAAGTTCCTGGTGCACTGGTAGCGGGGCTTCCGCTTGTAGGCAAACGTGGGCCGTTGTCAACACTAATTAACCCTTCAGCTGGTTCAATTATCCACAAAATCACGTCTGTCCCAAATCGATGTGTGCTCTTTTGACAAAAAGTGTGAAAAGTTGCTAACAGTTGCATCGGGCCGAAAACGTCATGCCTCTCGATTTGCGGCTGCTTTTGCGCTGAATGCAAGAAATCTAATGATTCGCATTAGATGGCTGTTGTTGAAGCCACTCTTGAACTGCTCATCATTGCCAATGCTAGAAAGAGATTTTCCATTTCTGTTCAGAGTGGCGCTGAATGGCGTTTACAGTGCTACCAGCTGTTGAGATAGTTTTACATCCAAGATTATTTTCATTAATCACATTTACACACCCGCACAGCGAGTCTCATTTATTGTTGTTTGAAGGTAACTGTCATAAGCTTTAATTATATTTTCATCACGACAACGGCGACAACGACAATTCGATGCCATTGCTACGGAAGCGAATGCGGATGTAGATTTTGCATGCCACTCGCGTATACTTCCTCCTCCACGCGGCCCTGCAAAAGAATAGAGATATTGACAAAAGTGTGGAGCGATCGCTTGCGCTGTCTCAGCATTCGCTTCGGCCTGCTGAAATATTATATCTGACCGTTGCACTGACAGGCCAACTAGTTGCATACCACAGAAAATGCCAATTTCAATTGTTGTCGCCCTTGGCATGTAAGTGACAGTTCCAGTTATTTCATGCTATTTTCATCGTATTCTCCTGCTCGCTTCTCTTTTCCTATTTTCCGTTTTTGTGCGGTTTTAAATTAAAAAAAAGGGCACTTAATCCAGCATAGTCAGTGGCGAAGTCAATTAATGCAAGAAAAAATATATATGCATATGTTAAGCTTAAGGAGTGGGTGTGCCAGCACTCAAGATACTCTGGCATAAAGCTAAGTTCGAAAATTGGTGTACGAGTTGCGCATGCAAAATTCATTCATTTTCCCGAAAGTAACAGGGTATTACTTCGAATTCGATGTGCATAAAGGACCCACATGTGCCACTTTTTTTCAATTTCTACCAATTTCATTTTTTCATTTATACATTCTATTATTTTCTGTTCAACTTGAAATATATGCAGGCACATGGAGTACACATACACACACACTCATATATATGTACATATTTATCCATAAGCCGTGGGTCGGTATTGATTGCCATTTAAGTGACTTAATAAAGTTATTGACAGAGCTTGTTGCTCCAAATGCGTGTAATGGGCCTAACGAGTTTTTCCCTTGCTTTCTCCTCTCTCTTCTTTTAACTTGATCCAATTGAATCGTCAAATAAAAACGCGTTCTTGCAGATTATATAGTTGCCTCACTAGCGTAAATAAGGGCAGCAATGTGCGTGGTCATCATGGCGTGTACGTAACATTGAAATTCAATGAAGCGAACGAGGAGCAAGTCACCAACAACATGTCCAGCATAGGTGGGTCCTGCTGAAGCATCAGCATAACAAAATGTAATTAACGAGGAGTGCGACAAATAAAGGCCAAGAATTGGCATTGAGATTGGGGTCAGAAGTGAATTCGTTAATTGATTTTCAAAATATATACTGCGCGTTGCCAAACACACACACACAGAGAGAAGGTACTCCAACTTGCCTGTTGCCTGTTGTTTTGTAGAGATTGCACGAAAGATGCTGCACACAGCCAGAGTAACATGCGCCAATCTGTGGCATGTACAGCCACAGCGCAGGTTAATTGCTTTGGAAATTACTGACAACTCAACATATGGCAATCGTCTGTCCGTCTGCCGTCTGCCGTCTGCCTGTCATGCCAACGCTAATCGATTTATGGAGCAATTTCGAGAGCGTTTAACGGACGCCGAGAGTGTAGACAGAGACCAGAGCCAGGATGATGTGTTGACTGCCTAAGAAGTTTAGCTGGAAGCTGTTAAATAGTTAATTTAACTACTACAATTATTATATATTATTATTCTCTATATATTATATATACAACTAAGTCGAACACATGTTCGAATTTCTTTTTTTTAAGTTGCCCACATTTTAGTCGCAAAAACCTCTTATATAAATATTATATGTATATCTCAATATTTTATTATTCAATATTTCAACAATATTCAACAATATATATATACATATATATATAATTTTGGGCATCGCGCGGCTCGAATGATAACAGTCAGACAAGAAACGACTTACTGCTGCTGTTGGCCACGTTTGTTGATGCGTCGTTAAACTTTTCAGCCACACACATAAAGCTCTATGGGGCACATATCGATGCCTTACATGTGAGGCATATATGCAAACGCAGACACGAAGGCAACACAACGGCTGAAATTGAATTATGGCTCGCACTCACACAACCATTCACACATACACAATGGTGTAGATGAAGCCTGACATATCGAGCGAGTCGTAATGAAATATCTGACTCTCTAGTTGCATAACGCAACGACGTTGACGCTGGCATCGTAACGGTAACTGAAATAGAAAATGGCGACAGAGCAGGGAAAAGGCTCATAGGCAATAGATGCTACGCAAACGGCAGCAGCAACAGCCATGCCACATTGTTGTTCAGCTTCGCATTTATGTTGATGTAAGTGGAAAATATGGCTATGGCCGTGGAAAAATAACGGCAAATAAAATCAACAAAGGCAAGCACTGAATTCATGCGGCTGACAACGAATATTCAATACACTTGCCGCGGAAAATGATGTAAGTTAGCTCATTAGCCAACGTAATTTTATCGTAATATTATATTGTAATTCAATCATTATTTATAGCCCAATTATTAACTGAACTGTTAGGCCAACCCTTGGTTCAGTTGAGGCAGACTAAGTTAGGGCGGCTTTTTTAACTTTGATTTGTTAATTGGGAGAAAGTAAAAGTAAAAAGTTTCATGACATATTAACATGATATTCCTCGTTGTCTCGATGTGTGTTACATGCTGCCATTGACTCGTCCGCTGTTAGTGTGTGGAAGAAGCCAGCGTCACTATTGGAGGCAACAACCTCTCTTTACACCTGCTATACACTCATTATCAGCTTCATTTCCATCATCAGCATCGTCACCGTCATCATCAGCCTAAGCATTTGCATTGCTATTGGTATTGGTATTGGTGTTGGTATTGGCACCATCGTCATCGGCTTGGCTTTATTCTTTTGTTTCACTCCGTTTCATTTTATTGTCGTATGTCATACAATGGCGTTACATTTACATTTCCCATTAAACTTTTTGTTATCAGCTCTTCCACTTCTTGTTGTGCAATAAATTTAAATGCATTGTTAGCCGTTTCATGAATTATGAACGCACACATACACTTGTCAAAGGGAGAGTATGCTTGTACTGTGCGTGTATTAGGCACATACATATTTTAGTAACATGTATCTGCTCCTTATATAATAATGTACATTTGTAAATTGTGTGCCTTTTTTTTTGGTCATAAGGTTCGCCAGATTCATGAAGGTGCTTACTCCAAAAGATAGCCCGCAAAAGTATGCAACAGAAACAGCCAAAATCACTCCACAATTTCAAAACGCAAGGCGAGTAGGAAAAGTCCAAATGAAATTGCAAATGGTAAGCGGAATATTGATTCAAGCTTGTGCACAGCATTCCACACGTGCAGACACACACCCACACATATGCACACACCCTCACACATGCACCAGGTAGCTCTTTGTAGATGCAACAATTTGTCATTGAAATGCAAGCGCATGAAAAACAAAAAATTTAAAAAAAAAAATTGGAAAAACTAAAACGGCTGCCGACAACAACACCCGAAACGACAGAACAGAACTGTTGTTGTTACTTTGTAGCCGTTGCAAAGCTGTTGCTGTGCCCGTATCACATCAGCGAAGAGCGCGCACACGAAGAAGTCCGCGAACGCCATCTGCCGAACGCTTTATCGTATACGATAAACACACGACCAACAGTTGCTCGCCATTGGAGCTGGCTAATGGTTGCTGGCTGATGGCTCCTGGTTGCTTGGCGGTCTAAGCCACAGCACAGTCCAGAATCGTCCTTTGGGCTGCACAGACGCGTTCCATGGCAGTGTCGTAAGTTGTCCTCTAACGGTTAACAGAGATTTTAACATTTGAATTATAATTGTGGCAAGTGAAATAGCATTTGATAGCTGAAAGTGCCAAAGTCGGTTTGCACTTAATGGCCGTGACACCTGCGTTGACGGCAACTGTTGCTGCATGTAAGTTGGAACAAACACACCCACGCCTTTATAAAAATCAAGAAAAAAGAAATTTGAGAGTGCCCTATCAATTGTGACATTAAATTAGATCAATCAAACAGGATGTGCTAGGATATTTGTAGTTTTATCGATTTGCAGGCAAGCACACACATTTATTTAGCCGCACATCAGACATTCAGCTAGACAGCCAGGCTAAGGTACATCTGACCAGAAAAGTATGCTAAAAATATGCGCGCTCTAGGACAGCACACGGCAGCCGAGGACGACAGCCTCCTACTTGGCTGGCTGTTTGGGTTAAAGCCCTGGATCGAGTGCACAAACCAAGTAAATTACGGCAATCTAAAATTGAATTTTAAACTAAAGGCTTATAAATAAATTATATCTATGCGCAGCGCAAGCGATCTAAAAATAGGTTCACCCCAATAGAAGAGCTCAAATTTTATCTTATTTAGCCTTCCGATTTATCATTTATCTTTCCACTCAATTTGCAAATCAGCTTTATATTCTTATAATTAGACTGTGTAAGCTATTTTTTGTAAACTATATAACACTTGCACCTGCTTGCGGCTGCTTCCACTTGTTTAATATGTTGGCCAAATGGCCGAAGGCGAAAGTGTTTAAAGTGCTTGACCGCGTGGAACTTCACCTGTAACTGTGTCTGTACTTCGTATACTTGTGTCTCCCTCTTACTCTCAGTTGCTTCCGCTATATATTGTACGCTCTGTTGTCTGTTAAGCTGGCTGTCCACGGCTCCAGGCCATGCCCGTGGACTCCCGTCCCGCTGTGCGCCTAACGTGTTTCCGAATGGCTAAATCGCCAACTTTAGTATCCATGTCCATTGAAGTGACTGTCATTCCGACTATTCGTTCGGTGAAAGTTCTTAGAATTGAAGCCGAAATGATTTTTGTGAAATGAAATGTGCGCAAAGCAAGTCAATGTAAGCCATTGCAAACGCCCCTTTTTGTGCCGCCAGCCCAGCATTTAATGCACATCAAATACCGCTTTTGGGCGTGTCAACGCCCCACACTTAAATTACCACTTCACACACTTGTATAAAGAATAATAGGAACCAAGAAAAAAACAAAACAGCAAAAAAAAGAATAGCGAATAAAAAGAAGTAGCCCCAACACGAAAAGCGCAAACGGAAATCTAACTGCGAGTAGCTGACCAAGCGAAGGTCCGCGTCCTGTGCCCGTCAGTGCGACTGCCAGCCAGCAACTCATCGACATGGATTTTCAGCGCTTCACTCAAGGAAATTTCTCTGCCAGAGCCAAAAACAAAGCAGAGGTGCAATCCAATGCAACTGACTATTCAATACCCGCTCGGCCGCACATAAGACGCATATGCTCATCACACGGCCACCCTCAACCTGGCTTAAACTCTTCCCAGACCTAATACTCCCCTTTTAGCATCGCGACTGGGTCTATAAATAGACCAACTAGTTTTCTTTTAGGCGGAGGCCTGGACTGCCGCTTTACAGCCCCCAACGGCCTGATTAAAGTCGTAAGAGCCACACGAAAAACAAAAATAACGAAACGGAAAAAAGTGGCCAACAACCCAGCGTGATACACTGAAATGGCATAAGATGCGTTTTGTGCGACGCGCAAATGATGAAATAAACGAACGCCCAAAAAGTGAACGCAAAATGCCAAAATATTTACACTGCCGAACGCATCATCCACCACACTGTTATCCATCCGCCTCATAACACCTCTCCCTGGCGGCCAGCTGGCTTTCTCTGTGATAAGCATCTTTACGAAGTAAGCAACAATTTCGTTGCCCTAAATTGGGGTCTTCGTCTTCTTCATCTTTGAGGGTAGGGTGGCTGATCATAGGACGAAGCTTAAGCGCGTGCATGCAAATATTTTTAATGATTTTTCCATTGAGGCGTCCGGGTTTCGATCTGAGCGATTTGTTTTTTACGCTCCAGTTACTGTAAAACTAATTATTTTATTATATAGAATGCCAACTCAAGGGCAAGTGTCGATATGGTAACCATTCTGAGCTTGGACCAGAGCAGCAGCGGCAGCAGTAAAAATGCGAGGGAATGAAACGGACTAATTTCGCACTTCTTGGCAGTCGCCTTCAGCTCTCGTCAATCAACAGTTACATTGCTTGACAACTCATGAGCTATATGTGTAATTTGATCAAATCACACACAAACATATCTGTAAAGCTCTGTGCGAAATCTCAAAGAGCTGACGTTTACATACCCTAACCTTCAACAATTCCTTTTCAAATTGGTCTGTGTGGAGATGGGCTTTGGCCTCGAAATGCTGCGCGTTCCACTTTTTTAGATGAGAATTACTTGCAACTTTTATTTTTTAGTCAACTGCAGCGGCTTACGCTGAGTGCCTCGAGCGACATGTAGAGCAATGCGGGCGACGCGTGAATCCATTAATTCATTTCTCATTTTATTATTTCATTTCTTTTTTGTGTTCTTTCTTTTGGCCGCGATGCATGCAAATTTGTATCACGTTTGTGGAAATTTTCACTGAAATGTGGCGAGCAAAAAAAAAAAGGATGGCTTGATTCCGAGTTGCTGCTGCTGCTAATGCGAAATTATGGCTTTCAGCTGGAACACGCTTCTACATTTCCGCTTCCGCCATCGCCGCTGTAGTTTTAATGCATGGCACGCACACACACAAATATATGCAGACACACACGTGGGTGTGCCCGGGCACACGTGTGTTTTTGAATGAGAGAGCAACACGTTTCCTTTGACATTGATTCAATCGCGCGACAGCTGATGGGATAATGTCTGTCGCAGCGCTGGTCGAAGTCAGCGAAATCATGAAACAGCCCCTTAAACTAAGGAGCGAATATGCAGTTAAAGCGTATTCTGTACATGGGCTAAGCTGCCTGATGGCTTTTCCACCTGCGCATTAATTGGAGCAAATCCTCGGCAGCCCTTTCCTGGGCAACATAACCGCACATCCTTCACCTGGCCAGCCAATTACGCCAACACAAGTGGGCCGAACGTGTGCTCGGGCCTGGACAGCTGCTACTAAGCCCTTGGTCAAGCCTTAACTCCTTGACCAGTCTGCTGCAGGGGTAATTAGAAAATGTCGTCGACCCGTTTCCATGGCTACTAAGAAGTGCCCCCCGCGCCCTCCAGCATAACTTAATTATTACTTAAGTACATAAAGGCACGCCAATTTCAATGCAAATGCACTTTTAATTAAATTTGAGAAAAAGGGAAGTGAAAATTCCTCTGAGCCACGGCTCAAGCGAGCTAATAAAATGCAAATAAAATGTTCGCTAATATAATTTCCACTTAATTGTTAATTAAGGTGCAATAAAAAACCACGCTGGATTGCCGGGAAGTTTAGCTGTTCCCAGACAACCACATCACATCCAGCATTTCCGACATTGTAATCCCTCTCAAACATAACTTAATTCGCACATAACAAACTCTAAGTGCGATTTGGTATACGCGGCATATGTGTGTTACGCATGTCCCATGCCACATTCCATATGACGAGTGAATGGTGCCTGGCATCAATGTGAATTTCGTCAACAACAAAATCCAATTTGGGTGGTGAGCCACACCCACAAGAGCATGGTTCTTCCCCGAAAACCCGTCATATTGCGGCAGCTCAAACCTCTAGAATATCCATGTTTCCTGGATCCAGGTCTCAGCAAAGCTGATTATCTTTTCATGCTACATTTGTGTCTTTAAAAAGTCAAATGGCACTAATCCATAGTTTCAGAAAAGCCGCATACATTCTAAAACATGAGCAGACCGCAAGCCTGTGTATGTGAGTGTGCGTATTTATCTGCGCGTTAGCTGGGCCTGTATGTTGGACAGATTTCAAAATACTGCAGCCTAAGCGCTATAAAAATAACTGCAGAATCAGGATTTTGTTTTGAGCTTTCTCTGCCTCTCCCAGTCTCCCATATATGTTGACTACAAAAACTAATTCGTGATGTTAACATACTTGTACAGTGTTGTTCTTGTCCAAACAAATGTCAGGCGTGTGCTTTATATACATTTACATACTTTTTTCTTAACTAAACCTTACAAAAAGGTAAAAATGTAATGTTTTATATATATTTAAAAAAATCGTATATTTTAAAACATAAATATACTGTTGCTCAAGCTTCTTTTTCTTCTTGTCAATGTGAGAAAACCCTGGAAACTCGATGGAAAATGTAACCCTTATCGCAATCGATAGAATGCTTTTTGTATGCTTAACTTGATTTCCCAACACTGCCAAATATTTTAGCTGGGCTTAATCAATTATTGATGTCGTGCTGTGAGCGCATGCAAAAGTCGCTGCTTGTTGCATCTTTGTTGCTCTTTTGTTGAAGCTAACATTGGCATCTCTATCTCTCCCCAACCCCCGTAACCATACTCAGCCACTTCGTCCCATATTGTTTGTGGCCGTTAGCAGCCACACATATAAAGTTGAGTTTATCTCAAGAATGTAGATTGCCTGTAAAATATTTAATTACATACGGTGCGAGCCTGGCAAGCGACAGCAGCATCAGCAGCAACAACAGCTCCAGCACAGACGTGGCTAACAAGGAAGGACACAGCACGCATACGCCATGTTTGCCCTGACTGGGTCAGACACCTTGGGTGCCTTCTGCTTGTTCACTTGGCAATTTGCAAGTGTTGGCAACTGTGGAGTGTGCTACACACAAGTGACACT
>JABVZY010000278.1:4982928-5003222 GCA_020883555.1 Drosophila nannoptera | reverse complement strand
ATATTGGCATCTGGCTTTGCATATGAAATTCTGCCTGGCCACACGAGCCACTCGCGCAGAGGGAGAGACAAGATGCATTTGCCAGATTCGCACAAAATACGAATTTAAGTTCGAAATAATTGCACGGCACGGCGAGGTATGGTAAGGCACGGCTCGGCACGGCGGGGCAATGCAGAGGGCAGATCGTGTGTACAACATGTGACTGCCAGCCAGGCAGTTGCTGCTGCTGCCTGACCAATAACGACAACATCCAACAGGAACCACAACCTGAACAGCGACTTTTCCGCCTCCGACCGGTCTACGCTCGCCCGCTCGCTTGGCCCGCCCGCTGGCGGCCAGGAGATTTGCTTGCGACACGCTTTGGGTGGAAATTGTGTGGAGTGGAGCTTCTTGGGAAGGGGCAACCAAGGTTTCGCTCAAGATTTTGATAGGGCATCGCAATTTCTGAGAAATTGTATTTTGATTTATTTATAATGTTGCAGCGACATGCACACATGCCACATGCCACATGGCACATGGGAGTAGGCAACAACCAAAGGTGGTGGGGGGAGTCGGTGCACCTTGTCCTTGCCATGCCATTGCTGTTGTTGTTGTTGCAGTGTGGCTGCATATTCAATTTGGATTTATTGTTTTCGTTGTAGTTGTGAAATCATTTCGATTAAATTAGAAATATGTAAATTAGCTGCGCTGCATTAATTATGCAAATACAAGCCCAAGCACTCCTCCCACACATTCACGCATACACAAACGAACACACAAGCACACATTCGCAGATTGCCCACTGCTCTAAACATGCGCCAAAGCCCCCTAAACAGCATGGTCCTTGGTCAAACGCGGTTCGCTAGCGATTCCCTCGTGATTTTCAACGCGCGCAAGACGCGCGCAAGACGCGCGGCAATTAAATAACTTCACACCAAGCGAATTCTTGTGGGCGTTCAAAAGCAAAAGACTCGCGCGGCTTGGATTATTTTTTTTTTTTTTTTTGAATATGAAAAATATTTCAACGATTTGTAAGAAATCGAAATCGAGAGAGAGACAGCGCTTGCAATTCAGCCACAAGCAACGTGCAACGTGCAGCGTGCGGCAAATAAAAGCACAAAAAAGCAGAGCAAGCGAAAAGATATTGAACGGGGCAGCCGCAACAATTTAGCAATCGTTCACGCGTCCAGTTCAGTTCACAGGGCATATCATTGCGTGCCGCTAGAGTTGATAGAGGGGTAGGTGGTAGGCGGCAAGCGGCAGGCGGTAAACGCCCCGCTCAGCGGCTCACCCCGTTCGGGCCGTTTCGGGGTGGGCGTTGCCGCGGAGGCTGTGCAAAGTGTAAATTTATGATCATGCGATTTTTATCGAATTCGAATGTGAAAAAGAGTGCAGCGTTTTTTGCACTTTATAAAAAAGGCAACACACACACACACACAGAGGGGCAGCATCGGACAATCGAAATGTGAAATGCTGTAGCATTATTAATATTCGCCCGACGTTTGTCATGTTTCGTATTTAGTCGATTTTCGCTTTGAGTTTTATTGAACGCGATTTCCTTGCGTTTCTTTTTATTATTGTGTTTTCCATACAATATTTCTATGGCTTTGGGTGATGTCTGGCTGCCGAGGCTTCCACCATAAATCAAGGCAGGCGCGCGTTTATCAAATTTTCGCACACTTGGCTTTGGATTTCAGCTTTTGCCGGGAAAATCGGAAAATGTGACTTTCCGTGCGCGTTTTATGAGGCACGCCCCAAAGACAAAGTGCAACAGCAGCCGGCGGCAAGCAGCCGTCGCACGACCAGGCACTCCGTTAGTCAATCAGTCAGACAGTCAGTCGGCGAGTGAGACTCACACGTGGCTGAGGCTCCATTAATGCGATTATTTCTGTGCACTTTTGGCAGTCGCAAAGTTCATAGCATTATTTCCAAGTCAGTGAATGGCATGCGAGAGTGGCGCGGGGCATGCCACATTAAAGACATTTTAATGGTAGAAGCGAGCTGAAGACAATGGCCACCGCAAGTCAAGTTTCTCACTCCACAATCAAAACACGCTCGCATATTTCACACCATGCTTAGGCGCGAATTTGTTGGTCTAATCCTGGCCAGCGTCGCTGTCTCATTAGCGCCCCTGCCTGCCCCCACCTAGTCGGGGCAAGTGCGCTAAGCGCTGCGTGTTGCTCGTTAATCGCATTATTTACAGCAAACAGGATCAGCGGCATGACTTTTGCGTATCAACGAGCAGCGGGGACGACGGCGAGGGTGCGGCTAGCTGGAAACTCTCAAAAGTCAAGGCGACAAACACTCCCACGGGGATATCTCTGACATATGTAAAGTGTAAGCCCGGCCAAGGACGATTGAGCGAGCCACTGTCAAAGCGGCAACGCGTGCCGGCGTGCGGTTCGTGTAATGAATATCCGCTTAGCTGCTGCTGCAGCCCCTGGTAGCTGCCCGTGGATGCTGCAACAAACGGGGTTGCAAGTCCTCAAAAGCCCAATGCTAAATGCCTTTCCTCGCTCTGCTGTGCTGCCCAGGGTGTGTCCGCAGTGTCGGGCGTGCGATGGGAAATTGATCGGAGTGACGGGTAAAATATGTCCGCCTTCCCCCACTTGATTGACTGGCCGACAAAAATCAGACAATCTTTAAATCGGGTTTCGGCTAGTGTGTGAGAAAAAAAAACACATTAAAAAATACTTAGAAAACGAGGAACAAATAACGAACCGAGGTCGGAATGTAGGAATCGACTTTATAACTAGCTTAAACAAAGTATGATTGAAGAGATCGAATCTTACAAGTATATGATAGAGAGATCCTGTATAGTGTCATCTACTCTCACAGTTCACTAGTTCTACCGTGCAGCGATTCTTCAGAAATATAGGAACAATAAAGTATGATCAAAGAACCTTGGTCATATAACTTGTACAATTAGGTAGATCCGAAGCAAAGCCAACAGCTCTCTCGTTCAAGCTTTCAGCTTAGCCTTCATCGCGATATATAGGCAGACATATAACGATATATCTTCAATCAGTGTCACCACAACCTGATCTCTGTTACGCAACTTGGCTTAGAGCGTGCAGCAGCCACCAATCAAGGTTCGTTCAAGCTCTCTGCAGCCTGAACTTGGAATCCTCTCTCGGCTCGGCGCCATGTCATATGATATTTTTTTTTTTTGGTCCTCAGTGAATGAAAACAAATTAGAGCTTATTGTTCGCCCTTTGCCACTTTTGGTGGCGGCATTGTCTCCGATTACAGTTGCAGTTGCACTCAAGGTCCTTGGCCAGGAGCAGCGAGACCGCCCGCGTTGCCCCTGTCAGCTTTCGCGACTCGTTTTCAGTTTTCCGTTTATTCGTTTTTGTTTTTCGTTAAGCGAGTCACGTGCCACACTGACGACACTTCCGACGTATCCGGCGGACCACACGCCGTTCTCATTCTTGTTGCCGCCCACCTCCTCGACCCGAGTCCCGTTCTTATGCTTGCGCGAAGCTGCGGGCAAGTGTCAGGGCACAAAATTAGCGCATCACGTGCGTCTGTGCCGCAATATCCTTTAACTGGCTGCGCTTGCCATCCTCGCATCCTTATCGCTATCGATTTCGTTTAATATGTTAATCTCTGCCTCCTCCGCTTCTCCCTTTCCTATCCCGCGATGTTCATTAGCTGAGCACAATAAAGGTTTCCTTTCTTCTTTTATTACCCGAGCTCTCCCGTCGGCAGTCCATTAAAATAGCCATACGCATGTCCTGGCGTCCACTTAATGTGCCCCCTTTTCGGGAATGTTAAAAAAAAGAGAGAGCCCGAAAGTATCAAAAAGAAATCAAATGATAATAAAAATCAACGAGAAAGGCTTTAAGAGATTCAACTGCAATCGGAACACATTAACCGAGGGAAAACTAATTACTGCCATATCTCCCTCTCCTCTCTCACTCTCTTTCCATCGCTCTGCCTCGCTCAGGCAGACTGAAGCTCCCTCTGTCACGCCCTCTTTGTTTAATGCACGCGTTAATTACCTTGGGCTGGAGATTCTCACTGCTTGACTGAGGTTTTACGGCGTTTCCATGGAAAAACGCGTGAAAAGTTCTCAAGTGGACAAATGCATGGGAGTTTTCCAATAGCCAGCTGAATCAGTTGCCGTTTAAAAGATACCCTATAAATGGCTTTGCATTAGAGGAGAGTTAAAGTTAAGAGCAGCAGCTTAACATGGCTCAAAGGAATCTATAGGATCGTTTCGCTTCCTGCCTTATCGGGAACATGAACTATTTCGTATGGCCATAACTCATGGGAAGAATCTCCATATGTGTAGCCCCAAGTGTTCCTTCTTGTTTCGTATAACTCGTAATGGCAGCTGCAGCACGAGGGCGTTGTTTAGCGGGCAGCCAATCCCCTGGCCAAATGCAAAATAGGCGCAAAAATCACAGCAACAACTCGGGGCCAGGCCGCTCTCATAATGGACAAGAAATTGACTGTTCTTGTTGTTGCTGTTGCTGCTGTTGGCTGGCGAGGCCAATACAAGAGGATTGCGTCCGATTGGATCTGAGCGCGCAGGCCCAGGCACTGGCCAAGACGCTCGCACCAGCGGCGGCAGCGAATGGAGCTCGAATTGATGCAGATGCAACGTGATGCTTGTTGGTAATAAAATTGGTGCTTAAACGAATCCACTCACAGCCATTTAGCAATATCAGACATGGCTGTAAAATTAACAGAGCAACACACAGAACGAGCGATGGACCCGGCCGAAAGCAGCCAGCGAACGGCCTTTGCTCTTGTTGCAGCCATGTGCAATTATTTCTTTGTTGCTCTTGCTGTTGCTGTTGCAATTGCCTTTTGGCCGCGTTAATGATGCAGGAGGAGTCGGGGCAGCGGCTGAACGCGCGCTTCCAGCCACAGCAGCAGCCGCGGCTAAAAATGGCAGACTGGTTCCACGCGGCTCCACGCGGCTCCGCTCGGCTATGCGGCCGGGCCAGCCATTGAGTCTGCAGCATCAGGCACTTAGCAACACCCACTTTGAGATCACGACAACGCTGACAACAACAACAAATGCAATAACAAGGAGACGTGATAAGGCGGTGCATGCTCGACCAAGACGATACCCTGGGCAAACATACAGCGGAGCTCAGTGAAGCATCACAGCAGGCGATGATGACATTAGCTCAACTTCATTGGAGTCAACCGCTATGAATAAGACGGTCCAAGAGAGGGCGCGAGGCGGATTCCGGCTTTTTTTTTTGCGAGTCGGGCTCCATGGCCCTCCTTGCCCTATTCACTCTGTCCCTCTTCTGCAACGACTAACTGCACTAAAATTTGTGATAAAGTTTTGTGAGGTTTTCGATCAGGATGCGCCAAACAGCAAACTCAATTTTTCATTGAGATTTTGAAAATTCTGGCAAAATTCCGTTCTTTTTTTTTTTTTTTTTTTTTTTCTTCCCGCTTATAGGGATCGCAGTTGCAGCCGTGCACGATCGCATTAATTTATTAATTTAATGGCATAAGCATTTGTAGCAGGAGTTGCGCGAGAGAGAGAGAGGCTGAAGAGCAACTCTACCTTCAGGCGGCTGTGGGTACTCACGGGGCGTTTCTAACAATTTTATGCCAGATGAGCGGCTAAATGATCGCGATCAGTTACCTGCCAGCCACATCCATCCCAAGCCATGCCAGGCCGGGCCAAAGACTGTGGGAGCTGTAGCCGGGCTGGGCCAACGTGCGTCCACTTAAGCTGCAGACAATCTTCATTATGGCCACTGGAGGGCACACAGCTGCGGCAGTTCTGATTCCAGATACACGGTCAGATTCTGATGCCCGAGCTGGCTGGATAGCTGGTTGGCTGGCTACCCCACCCCCAACACTGTTGCCGCTGCCAGGTGAGGTGTTTATTAAGGTGTAATGCAATTTTTCATATTTCCTTTTATTCGTTCACGAAGCGAGTGGAACGCGCGCGTAGGCGGAGCGACTGGAAAATTGCAATAATATGTTTGTGTTTCTCTTTCTTCTTCTGCTTTTCATTTTTCTTGGCCAGCCGAAATGGATGCAGAATGCAATGTGCCGCACGTTGGTGGCGGCACGGTCGGGTGCAGCGGGCATGGCAACACGGTAACACGGCGCAAAAAGTGTGGCAACATGTTTGAGGTTTTCGCTTTTCCGACATAAATAATGGTCATAAATTGAGCATGGCCGGAGCTAAAAATTCAGTATTTATAGCCAAATGATAAAAATAAGATTTATTAACATTTTTGCTGCCCCGCGCGCCGACACACACACACGCAGTCCTTTTGCGATTTTCACACACCCTAAGAGAGAAAAAAGACAAAAGTCGTAGGTTTTCGATAGTCAGTGAACGATTAGGACATACCCTCTTGGAGAGCAGTAAAAGAAAATAATTTCAATGAAAATCTGCAGCAAAATTCCAAAAATCAAAATTCAAAAGTAATTTATTATTAATTAATACCCTTTCCACTCAAAACAAATATCAATAACGTCAGATCCCAGATAGTCATTCCTTCGTCAATAAAGGGTATTCGAGAGGATACTGCAGACCATCCGTTTCGTGGCGCCGTTTTCCTGATCCTGTGCCCACCGCTTTTCTTTTAATATCTTTTGTAATTCGACTAACGCTTGGCGCTAATTAGCTTTTTTGCTCTTCTTATTTTCAAGCACATTGAAAATTTGCCAAAGAAACTGACTTTCTGGCTGTGTTCTGGCCATGTTTGTCTTGGTCGCCTTTTATGGCGTTTCACAATTAGTGCAACGCAGCGCCTGCGGCTGGCTCTGCAAGAAACAAGATTTCAATAAGAAAAATCACAAAATCAAGCAAATGTAGCAGCCAAAAGCTAAACAGCACCAACAAAAGCAACTGCGACGCACACGCAGCCTGATTTTAATCAAATTCACAGCATTGTTTGCCTGTCAAGCAGCAAAGGGCGATTATCACAGGCGCAGGACGTAGCTGGGGACGAGGACGACGACGACTAAAGAAAAGGCCTGCATATAGATGAATACGTTGTTGTGGTTACTGCTGCCGTCGTTGCTGAAGTAAAGTCCATACGCATTTCAAACGGCACCACGGGCAACGAAAAAACCGAAGAGAAAACAACCAGCCATAAAGCTGCTCCATATTGTTGCAACAACAGCATCGGCATCGCGCGTGACCACAGCTGCCCCAAGCGTTGGCGGTGCCCACCCACTTATCGCTACATTGCTTTATGTCGTTCTTCGCTACTGACCGACACATTTAATATAAAACTCATGAATCTCATTAGATAAGGAAAAACAGGAATACACAAACGAAAAATATAATAATGGTTTTGCATCATAATAATATATAAATGAAATGTATAAAAATTATGAATTATGTTTTGAAAGTAACGACAATGCAACGATGAATTGCGATGTAATATTCTATTTATTTTTGATTAGGTGGCAATTTGTAGGGTGCTGCCACATAACAAAAATACTTCAGACCGTAGACGGTCACACTGGGCTTATCGAACACGTACTTTACGATAATCCTATGTGGCGGCATTCGATAGCCCTTATCGATAAAGAATATTCGCAAAATTTGTCGAAAGTGGTGTCGATGCTTCGCGCAGCGATTGTTTTATTGTTTATTAAAAGGCAAATAAATAATAATATAGCGTTTTTATGCAAATGCAAACGGTGACATATGTAAACCTAATACTTTGTGTTGCTATAGTATTAGCCTGTAGTGAAATTTCTTGAGCAGCTTTATACGTCGAGTATCAGTTTTCTCTTTTTGCTAACTGCTTTACTGTATAAATTGTGCGTCATCATTGTCTTCGATATTTATTGAAATATGTGTAAAATATTGTTGACGGGCTAAACAATTCGCTAGTGCACTGTACATCTTGCTTGACATGCACTTGTTTGATTAGAAAGTCGGCTGCTTACCCAATTTCGTGGATGTGCGTTTGGCGCACGGGACGCGAAGCGCAAGCAACGGTAGCTACAAAATTTCTCATTGCTTGTCAAGGCGAACATCGCGCTAAAAAATATCATAATATAATCAGCACTCACATAGAGACCAACAGCCGATGGCCTAGTGTTGTGCTCTCTGCCTCTCTCTCTCTCGCTCTGTGAATTTTGCCGCCAGATGGCAATTCCACGCTCAGTGACGAAATAAAGGCAACGACAAAGCGTCGGCACGCGTAGCGGTTTTCAAAGGTCACGGGCGGACGAAGGCGGCGAGCAGCTGTTATTATTGTGGCTCACTTTGTTTTGACCACAGGAAGAACGCGAACGGACTAAAATTATGGAAAAACAGTCTAATACATGAAACGAATTTTTCGCAAACCTTTATTGTTTATTCCCGTACTTAGCAAACAGTGTGTGAACCCAAATTTTTTTCTTTTTCACTTATCAGGCGTTAAGATGGATTTCGCCAGCGTACTAAATAAGAGCGAACCACACCAGCGCACCATCATACACCTGGACATGGATTATTTTTATGCCCAGGTGGAAGAGCTACGCGATCCAACCTTACGAACCCGGCCGCTGGCCGTGAAGCAGAAAAATTTTGTTGTAACGTGCAATTATGTGGCCAGAGCGAGAGGCGTAACCAAGCTTATGCTTATCGAAGAAGCGCAACGCTTGTGTTCGGATCTGGTGCTGGTCAATGGTGAGGATCTGGCACCCTATCGCCTTATGTCCCAAAAGATCTTTGATCTGTTGCTTAACTATACGCCTGATGTGGAGAAGCTTGGATTCGATGAAAACTACATGGATGTGACAGCTCTAGTGGAGCTGCGACAGGCACATGCAGCCGATGCACAGCAAAAGCCAGTGGTTGGCCATATTTATCCGTCAGATGGCACACCATTAACTGCCTGTAACTGCGGTTGTGCTCAGCGTCTGGCCATAGGTACGTACATAGCCCAAGAGATACGCGAAGAACTGCATCTGAGGCTGGGTATTACCTGTTGTGCGGGTGTGGCCTACAATAAGCTGCTCGCCAAACTCGTGGGCAGTAGCCACAAACCCAACCAGCAGACGGTGCTGGTGTCCACTTATGCGGAGCAGTTTATGCGGGAGCTAAACGATTTGGGTAAAGTTACGGGCATTGGACAGAAGACGCAAACGTTGCTGCTTGAAGCGGGTGTCTGCAGCGTGGAACAGCTGCAGCAATGTGACATGGAGTTCATGCGCAAAAAGTTCGGCTTCGAGACAGCAACAAAACTGCGAGACCTGGCACTGGGACGTGACAGTAGTTCTGTCCGAGCGACGGGCAAGCCCAAAACGATAAGCGTAGAGGATGCTTGCAAAACCATATCGGTTCATACAGATGTCACCGACAAGTTCCGTATGCTTCTAATGCGATTAATGGAGCAGGTAGGCAGAAACAGTCATGCCCCTGATTTAAGAAATAATAATGATCAATGCATAACTTTATTCCAGGTGGCCGAGGACGGTCGCATCCCTATTGCCATCAAGGTGGTGTTGCGCAAATTCGATTCGCAGAAGAAAAGCAGTCATCGGGAGACAAAACAGGCCAATATATTGCCTTCTCTATTCAAGACCTCGGTGTGCGCTGGCGAGACGGGGGTCTGCAAAGTTCAGCTGGCAGAAGGAGCATTGGATAAGCTACTTAAGATCATCATGCGGCTCTTCGAACGCATTGTTGACCTGAAAAAACCGTTCAACATCACACTGATAGGACTGGCCTTCTCAAAGTTTCAGGAACGCAGAGTCGGTTCCTCGTCTATAGCAAACTTTCTGATAAAAAAAGCCGATTTGGAGGTCCAATCTATTACATCTCTAACGAACACGAGTCTCACTAGTCCGAAGTCGGAAAATAGTCCGACACCGATGAGTGGCGATGAGGCAGCTTTCCGCTCCTCACCCACCACGTTTAAACCAAGCGATCAGTTTTATAGAAGACGCGCCACCACAGCGTCTCCAGTGCCCATGCTTATGGATAATGGATCCGAGTCTGCGGCTACCAATTCTGATTTCAGCGATTTCTCTGAAACAGAAGTAGAGCCCTCTCCCAAGAAAAGTCGCATTGCTCGTCTGCTGGTGTCCAAGCGAAGTCGGCTGGCCGCCGAGGTATCAGATACGGCAACAGATGTAGCTTCACCAAGTAAGCTTCGCGTATGTGATCTACGACTAAACTCTCGCGACAGTGAAAAGGATTTCCCTATGAGTCCGATCGCTGCGTCCCCTGCGTCATCTGGATCAACTACGGCACCGCGTTTTCGCACGATCCAGCCGCCCAACTCGCTGCTTAATCGAATCGATGGAAGCCATCGTTTCATACCAATGCGCACAGCTAGTCGCATCAGTTCCAATGCCAGTTCCACGGCTTCGTCGCCGCTGCCTTCGCCCATGGATGACAGTGTTAGTGCTCCCAGCACGCCGACTTTAACGCCCGCGTTACAAGTAGCTGCGCCTGCGCCCAGTGTAGTCAGCGAAGAGACCACAGAAGCCGCTACGGTAGATTCTCTGGCACATCTGGCTTGCCCAGCCGGTGTGGATACGCAGGTCTTCAAAGAGTTACCCGTTGAATTGCAGAACGAGTTGATTGCCTCGTGGCGCAGCTCGCTTGTTGTAGCTGCGGCCAATGCCGTAGAGCAGGCAACGACTAGTAGCAGCGCCAGCTCAGCAAACGGTGGCGGAGGCAACAGCAGCGGGAGTGGCGCCACCAACAGAAGGTCCACCGCCACGCAGAAAAATACCCTATATCGTTATTTCCTAAGGAACAAGTGATGTCGATGCGTCCAACGCAATTTCTGCCTAGCTAATATTAAGATTGAACACTTTTACATCAAGCATATAAACTACACACATACACATATATATACATATATATTTATGTATATAAATATACATATTTTTCTATAGGTTTGTGGTACTAGAATATATTTAAATGAGCTATTGATGAAATTCACGAATTGCATTATTCAGTAAATTTATTAATTCATATACGTCTACTTCATTAAATACTCACATTCAGAATTGTTTGGGTGCCCTACTTAATTGCATTAACTTAACTTCTCTTATTTTCTCTGCGTAAGGGAAAACATGAATGCTGAAATGGAACTCACATGAGCTCTCATATATTTATACAAAATCAAAAGCGTATTTTTCCTTTACTAAAAACCTGTCCGCTTGACTTGATACAAGTTAAACTTAAATCATACAAATTGCAGTTTTGTAATTCACCTCAAAATGGCAACGAAATCTGTACAAAAAAACGTATATATATTATAAAATTTGTTTAGGGCGACCTACTATCATACATTTTAACTATATAGAACTACATAATAAGATTTGAGTAAAGTCTTTGAAGCAATAAATTGTGTTTTCATCTTAGTGTTTGCAGCAGCAGCGGAAATAGCAACATTACATGTTCAGTGGCTCAGCCAGCCGCATTTTATAAAGAACTTACGCAACGAGGTCTCCATGGGACTGCCTAGCGATGGAGCTCCACTAAGGCAGACGGTTTTCAAAGATAAATACGTTGTGGGCGTTATGTTGTGCTTCTTACACAGGTCCAACTCGTTGTGTGTAAGCAAATTGCTGCCCAGTGGCTGTGGCAGACGTTTCAACTCATCTAACTGACTACGCAGTATATTGCTCATGCTAGTCGGCTGGTGCTGTTGCTGTTGCAGCTGGTCATCGACGGAACTATTGCTAGCGGCGGCGGCGGGATCGTTTAGCTGGAGCTGCATCTGCAATTTGGCGCCGCTTTGCAGCAGCTGCTGCTGATGTTGTAGGCTTCCCTTCGCTGCTGCTGTCGAGTGCGGCATGTTCGCCGGGACTGCCATCATCGTAGCCGTGGAAGTCGCTGCCGTCGCTGTCATCCCTGAGTCCAATATCATCCCTTGACCCATCTCCGCGTTGTTCAACCCCATCGTCGTTGCCATCCCCGTCACCGTCCCCGTCGCCATTGTCATTGTCGTCGGCAGCATCGTTGTCGTAGCTGCCGACGATGTCCGATAGCTATCCAAGTAGTTTCTGCTGGGCAATAATGCGCCGGAGCAGGTCGGGTCGCCGATGTGGAGCATGCTTCTTGGTGCGATTGAACTTGAACTTGCCTCGGCGCCGCTTAACGGTTCGCTGTAAATTTTCCAAAATTTACAGTGAGCATTCTAACTACCCCCTAGAGCAGAAGACACAATTCAACTTACGCCTTTCTGGGATTCGCTTGAGGGGAGTGCAAGGAAGAGCTTAGCGGCCGATGACTTCCATTGTAAGGATGTGTGTTGTCCTGTGGTTAAACATTGTCTTATACAACCATTCAAACGCTGCGAGTTGGGCGCGTTGATAATACAAAGGAGCTGAATATCGTGAAATTGAGACAAGAGACAAGGAGAACAGTTTCATTGCTTTGCGTTTTATCAAAATTAACTAACACTAGAGCTGGAAAGCCATCAGAGCAACCATCTACATAAGAGAATAGATCATAAGTCTAGTTTTCCAGTTGTCAATTATGTTTTCCAACTCTAGCTGACACGATATTCAACTCGCCATGCATTTAAATATGAGGAACCGAACACACAACATGGCAAACTTACGGTCTTTCCATGGCCATATGGTCCTGTGGATCGATGCGTGGCCATTGCCGCATGTTGTTCAAAGTGTCGGCAATCATCTATCTTCGTGATACCATTGTAGCGGTAACGATAAAGTTCTGCCTGCCTAATGCGCAGATCTTTTTCGCGCTCCAATGAATTCAAAAGGCGCTCGTACTCATTGCACGAGTAGAATTGTGCAAAGACACGGAAGCGATCGCGGAATTCCTTTTGTTCTTTGCTCAGTCCCGGATGCAACGCATAATTGCGATTTCGAAAAAAATTAGCTACCAGTTGATAGTCGCGTACCATGCGTTTCCGGCGTGCACGCTCGCGTAGTCGTCGGGTGTAAATATCAACATGTGCCAGTTTCAACATAACATCAACTTCCACATCCTCCGAACTGAATACTATGTTTGAAATCAATTGTTCCGCAGTGGGATCGTACTCGCGCTCAAAGCTATCACGATTGGGCATATAGCCCAGTTGTAGAGCTTCCTCATTGGTTATGTCTAACGGTGGCAGGCGGGCAAGTGCATTGGCTCCCAAGGGTCCAGTGTCGTCTTCTGTATGGTCGATTAGAATCGGACGCTGCTGCTGAGCTGGTATCCAGGTCGCTTTGCCAATGGTGCCATTGACAAACTTATTTACATACTCCTCTTTGGCATCCTCAGCTGACTTTGTTTCAATATGCTTGCTAATATCTTCCCAATTACCAAATCCATATTGTTCGATGGCATCCAAGAGACGTATTTCCTCGCGGGCTGTCCAAGCACCCTTCCCTCGGAATACGCTCAATATAGCTGTGCCTGTGTCCATAAACTGATATGCATGATTGTTTTGATGAGCGCCTATCTCTGCGCCAGTAGCAAAGCACTACAAAATAAAAACACAAATTTGAAATTTGAAACCCTGTGAATGCTTATGTAGTTATATTCCTTTCGAAAATACCGATAACTCATCATGTGAAGTCTAGCTCAAAGATATTGCTTCACAATGAATAAAATATAAGCTTTATTCGCATTCACGGACGTCATATTTTAGAGTTCTACATGCTTTGTATACAGAAAACAGCTGTTTAAAACATCATTGTGAAATCGCCCGGCTATATGTACAGTTTTAGATGCGTCAGCACAAATACATACACATCTAACAATTTTTTTGCGATTTAGCTCTGTCTGTGTGCGCCATAAAGTATGTCTGTAGCATCACAGACCTACATACACACATACATGAACTTATACTCACTTGGAGACACAAATCGAAATTTTCGCATTCGGCACAATGTACACGAATTCCCTGGATATCATCTTGGCAATTAGTGCAATTATATTTTGTGAATAAATCCGCAATGGTGGTCATTTCGGCTTTACTTGGCGTTTTTTCTTAAAAAAATGAATACGCGAAAACACACTATGCTACAGTCGCCATTTTGGGCCACAATAGTGTTGCCAGATCAGCCAATAAATCCACCAACACCCTTCTCGGACAAGTGTGCCCAACGATGCATGCATCGAGCACGTTACCCGCGACATTTAAAAAGAGCAACACTCATTTCCTTTGGATACAATATATTTATTTCTTAATTTTCAAAAGTTTAACTCGAGTTGCCTTTTCTCTTGTAATAATCAATTCGTTTTTACGCTAATATCACAAAATAATATATAAAACTAAAATTTGAGAAATATAGAACTTTCGAATAATATCAAACCGAAACCGACGGAAATACATATCTCATTACATATTTTTACATATACATATACATATATATAAATCGAACTTTGTTTAGCTACAAAGAAACGTATTGAGAAATGTACAGACATTTAGAGCAAATACAAGTATAAATGGTGGTTACGGGAAGGAACCCTTTCAAATGTATAAATAATGAGTTATTGCAGTTAAATAGCCATTAAATTACGTACTGCAAATGCACTGAATGATATACTGATGCTTAAATCTAAAGAAATAATTTACGTTTATATGAACTGCGCTGGGCTTTTTACGTTTTGTTAGGAATTGCGATGAAGCTTGCTAAATATATGGTTATATTAAGATTGATTATTATTTATTAGTTTTGTAATACGTTTGAATATGTATTTAAATATTGCCGAGTCGTTCCGAGCAGCAGCCGCTTTGGTAAGGGATTGGGTTCTTGGGGTGAGGACTGGTTAATGTGCGGCATTTGTGATTACAGTTGCTAGTTTGCTCAGACGATATCAAAAACAAAACAGAACAAAAATTTCATTAAAAAAAAACTGCAGATTTTGACGATGTAAGAACACTAACTAAAATCTTATGGCAAGTTGTTGTAGAGCTGCATTTTAAAAATCATCACTTTACAATAACACGTCAATTCGAATACCTAAAATCAGGTAAATAAGTCTATTTGAGCGCCAAATTCGTCTTGTGTTACGCCTGTCTGTGAGAGTACACAGAGGAATTGTATGATTATATTAAAATATTTGTATAAATATGTAAATTTTTGATGCTATTCGAGATTCGCAAGCGAACAAATGTTTGGCAGTTGTCAATGCACAAGTTGTCACAGTTCAATTGATTATTCGAATTTTGATTGCTATTTTCCTGTGGAATTAACAAATAGAATATTTTCCCATAGACAGGCGTGATGGCAAGCGTTGTCATGTACGACAGGCAGCAGTCTCAAATAAACTAGAGCCGCCTTGTCACCGCAACAAGACTCATAAGTTGTGGTTTTTGTTGTCAATTATGATGCCTCGATTCAGGCAAACATAAAAAAATGCAAAAGCGTTACCTAAAACATAACTATTAACTAATTTGGTACCTAAAGTCTTTGTGTCTTTAGCCCCAATCTGATTATGATCAAAATTCCTTGGCTTGCAGTAACCGGCAAAGCAAACTAACAATAGCAAAAACAATAAACTGCCCGAAGTTTCCTTGATTAATATAAACGGGTCATAAACTACGGCTGCTCTTATGCTCTTATGTTCCTGTTGCTGTTTCTGTTGCTTTCCTCTTTGTTGTTCGAATATTCCTGGTGTATCTGTGTCAAATACGTACTTATTTTTTTGTCTAATTGTAAATTTGGGAAAAGAAGCATCTAAATGTTGGTTTAGCATAGCTACTACTGGCGCTAAAGCCAGACAGGGTCGACTATGTGGTGTTGGGCTGGGAGTTACGTTTGTTTGGAATATAGTTACATGAATATGAAGCTCTGTGCAAAACTTTGGACCAAATACACTTTGCTCATATTGGTTATTGATATTAGAGTTGCTCCTGCTCAGCTTCCTGCAATTCTTTGCAATTCTGTTCTTTGTGTTTCGGCCGCTGTTGCTTCTGCTACTGGTTCTTCTGCATTCAGCTCTAGGTGTCGTTGGTGCGTTATAATTTGGTGGTTGTGGGTTAAGGTGTTTCTTGATAAAATACTTGTGGGCTTTGATCATCTTTAGTTACGGTAGAATCTGCTTCTTGGGTTTTTTTAACTCAGCATCTTCGTCACGCTTGACTTCAGTGTAACGCTCGCCCTTAAGCGATACAATTTTATTATCACGGTAGCGCACAAGCTTTCGCGGCTCCATTTTGGGAACCACAGGCTTGTACTCGCGCTGAGTAGCGTTCTTGTCAACATAAGAGTACCTGAGAAATAAACATCACTAGATAAAAAGGCAAGCAATAATAGCTATACCGACTAACCTTGCGATAATACGATTTTTAAGCTCATTATCATCAACAACAATGTTCTTCTTCATGCCAATGGTATGCGACTTGTCCTTCAGACTCTGGTTAGTTTCCTGGCGATGGAGCAGTATTTGGGTAGCACTATCGATATCGCCCTTTGATATGGCAATACAGTGTTTAATCTGTAAGCACCGCATTTTTGAATATATAAATATATCCTTACCTTCTTTACGAACACGATTTTCTCTTCATTAGACTTACCTCCACATATGCAGTATCGGGAAACATTTCTTGAAGCACCTCAGCCTCATACACAAAATAATCGCAGTTGGAGCTGGAGCTATCAGTGGAGCCCGCATCACTGGTCTCGGATAAGTGCTGAGAACGTTTGCTGCAGCCACCACTGCTGTTGCTATTATTCGAGGAGAAGTCGTCTTTCTCGGATAATGATGAATTACGTGCGCGAAGCTTCGACTCTGGTATAATGTTGGACAAACTCAAGGCACTGTAATATTGCATTGTTAAATTCAAAAATTATTATATAATAAATCGTGGCTTACTGGAGCGATAAATTGACCGCGCTGTGGTTTCCTTGATTCTTTTCCATATCGGTTAATTCATTGGCGAGTTTATAAATCCATTCACATATAACTCCTTGGTCAATGGTGGAGAACTCGCCAAAATACGCACCCATCATCTCAACGAAGCCCTCTACATCAAAACAAGGATCTTGCGAGGCTTCCTCAAGTATAGAAATTATATAGGACAGCACTATATCATCTACAACACTGAAGTCGGCTCCTGGTATATGAGCACTAACAAAGTGGACAAGACTTCGTTTTACCATCTCGTGCTGCTTCTCCAAATTGGTCATGATTTCAATAATCTTAGGTTTACTTTACTTATTTTTGCTTAACTTGTTTTGGTTTTTCTCGGCTTTTCGGCTGATTTACCTCTATTTCTGTAAAGTATATATATGTACATATATCATTAAGTATGTATGCATGTATATGTTTGAGCGAATTGAGCTTAAGTCTCGCAATGTTTCAATCAAAGTATATTGCTTACAATCGGCAAAATAAGACTTATGTGACTTTAGAATAAATTTGAGCTGTGAATTTTCCTTAAATAGCGTACTGCTGTACTGCTGTACTGCTGCTGCTGCTTCTTCTTCTACCCAATCAATAATACTTTCAGCAGTGCCATAGTGATGAGCATTCCAGCTGTCGATAGCAAAATACCAAATACTCACATCGCAAAAATACTTAATTCATGTATAAAGTATATTTATTTAATTTTTAATGTTAATAGCTAATAGCTATAATATAAAAATATTAATCTTCTGAACACAAAAATATGAAGTAAACAAAATTTTAGAATTAAAATGATACCAATCATGTAACTAACTATCGCCATAAAGAATTCAACTCAAAACATATCGATATGTTATGTATATATATATATATATCAATGTGGTCCGATAGGATCAGACCCGGAGAGGTGAACAAATATTTCGATATATACCCAGGCTTAAGTAATCTTTTTAAAATATGTATTGTAGTATTGTAGGCCTTATGTTCCTTGCCAACAATATATTGTAAATTCGCAATGTACTTTAACGATTGGTAACTTTACCCATAATATCTTCCTTAAAGCCAAAACTAGTTCAAAGTTTCAGCAAAGTCAAGGCATTGTTCTGATAGCTAACGTTCACGATATCTCGGCCAAGGGGCCTACTAAACCTGCCGTTAAGGTCCACATATGTATGCCTTAGTTAGTATACGAGTTACCTAGTAGCGGTAAACTTCATTTTATTAAATGATGACAGTATTTATATTGAAGTTCAAGGTTTGCTGTCGGACAAAAGAGAATCGAGAAAAGCTCTACGTTAAAGCCAAGCGAGACTCGCACCAATTGATAAAGCATGATAAATGTATGTAAATTCGAATCGGTTTTGAAACATGTATTTTTTCAAAATAAATACGCGGAAGTTAAGTTTAACTCCGTCCAAAAGACAATTGAAATGACTATTTGGAATCAAGCAAATATTAGCCTATGTGATTAGCGGTTTAATTTCTTCAAATTTTTCTTTTATGGAAAAGCATTGACAGATCTGACTGATGGGCTATTTTCCCATAAGCGACATATGTTAACTGGTTTCGTATTTGCGTAATTTCTCGTAAAACATCGCAATAGAGTCGGCTACATGTCATAAGAGCTGCCTTTTAGTTCGTGCAGTACCATTACAATTCGTTTTGCCGTGACAATGATAATAAATCAATTGGATGGAAGCTATTTTTACGCCTCTTAGTGCTTTTTGAGTACAAATTTGTTTCTGTTAATTTCAACCGGCTTTTGTTTTGGATTTACCCGTCTTCCTTATCTCGCGACGTATAGCGCGTGACAGCAGAAGAGGTTCATAAACCTTTGAAAATAAACAAAAATACTTTTTGCATAAATTGGTAAAATTGAGACAAAATAGCAGTTTTGCTTTCTTTTCGGCCTGCTTGCCATTCCCCATAATTACTTTAAACTTGACCTCTCCACCAAAAATAAAATACATTCGCGAAAAAAAGCCCTCTGAAATCGGCAATTAACACCAGTTCGACTTGCATCAAGCCAAGACTAAGCCGAAACCAAAGCACCAGCCTGGGTGTTTGTGTATGTCTATGTGTGGACCTGGGACTAGCTTCGCGTTCTGGTCGCTGCCAACGCCAGCCGAGCAGCGTCGTCAATGTCGTTAACGCTTCGGCCGATGGATGAACGCGCAATTTTTGTTTATTTATACTGCCGAGCTTGTAGAACTCCGTATTAGTGTCTTCTTGGCGTTCGCCGTTGACGGTTTTCTCGTATTTAAATACATCCCAGCTAACCCAGTGTGAGTGCCTGGCAGCAGTTCAGTGCTTCGTGGTGCAGTTCGTGTCCGTGTGAGTGTGTGTGTATGTGTGCGCATTAGTCTGTTAGTTTGTTGATGTATGTTTGTTTAGCGGTATCACCACAGGCAGTAATAAATTTAAAGCAGGTACGGAAGTAAATTGCCCTAATTATCGAAAATGGTCCAGTGTGAAAGTAAAGTCAATCGATAACACAGAATGCACACAGCATCCATGCTTTCAATTTTCAACTGCGGGCTGTGACCAGCGGACAGTTAAATAATGGTGTCAAAATAAATTGAACTATTGCATTCATAAAGTTGGTTTGTTTGCATTGACTAGGCACAGCTTTACCAGCCTGTTACTTGGCAGTTAGCTTGCCAGCTGCCTTGAATTATTTTCGTTAGTTGCAAATTCGTTGCTCTTTGCTAATGCTTCTTTATTGGTGCTTGTCTCTAGCTGTCTGATATTTCTAGTTGACCTTAACCCAATGCAATGCACATAGATTAAGTGCTGAAAACTTGTCTGTGGAGCTGCTGCTGCGACGAGTGCAGTGACTGCTGGCTGCATTTTGCCAGTCAGCCAAGGCCAAGACTGACAACTTTGAAGCGGCCAAAATTAAACGCTTTGAACTTGTAATCAATAAATGGCGATGGCGATTGCATTGCAGCTGCACGAAGATCAAATTCAATGGCTGACTCCCAACCCCAATTTTGCTAGGCGCGCAAGTGGGGCAGTGCTGAGGAAGTCAGCCTTTGTTTGCCTCAAAATGCCCGAAAAGTCTGAATCCAATTAACTCTGCAAATATTTGCCAGGTAAAGAGCACGCCAAGTATTGTTGTTACAGTCGCTTTTCGTGTAGACTTCAGTTTGGCTCTCATATTAATTGAAGGGCTAGCCTAGCATGAACTCTCATTCCGCATTACTTAACTGCATCCGCAACCAATTGATTAACCTCCAAAACCCCAGCACAAATTTTGTTAACGAGCCAGTTAATATTTTAACCTATTATATTATATACTTATATGACACAACACACTCATAGAAATTCTGAGACTGAACTGAAGCAGAGGGAGCAGTTACAAATGCTGCAATAAGGAAATCTATTATAGCCTAGCAGCACAAGAATGATTCAGCCAAACACATTAATTGAGCTCATAATATTTTATGTGCAATAAATATATATTTTGGCATGCTAATGGGCGTGCGTACCCCTTGTTGCTGTACCAAGACTATAATTACTGTCAGATGTTCGGTCGGTCGGTCGA
>JABVZY010000278.1:4934777-4945959 GCA_020883555.1 Drosophila nannoptera | reverse complement strand
TCAAAATGTCTATTACCATATGTGGATCAATATGTAGATCTGCGATCTTGGCATGATCAAAGAGCAAAAAGTATAGAGCTAAGCGGTAAACTATATTTTTTATATTTAAATGGCGCATCATTATTAACATTGCTACGGTTGCAACGCCGTATCGGTAGGCAATATATATAAATTATATGGTGATTAGGCATATCGGATCAACTCCTGTATAATTCGCAAATCCAACCTACGAATTGCACGGTCTGCCTGTTTCTAAGTTCGCTTTCTTCTCTTCCCTCTCTCTCTCTCCCACTCTCACTCTGTGTCTTACGGCATTCGCATAAAATTAGAGAAAAAATTTTGCTAAAGAATTCCATATTTTTGATATTTCTGCGATTAGTTCTGCTGATGTTTCTTCAAATTCAGGTTTTAACCTAAGAAACAGTCTTAGATGCATATATATATATATATATAATATATGTATATATAATTTATATATATATTATATATATATTAGCCAATCTAAAAGCCTAAAACACCTACTACACAAAAACACCTCAGATTCGGTCACTCTACATCGTCTACAAATATTATTGAGAAATCATTGAAATCATTTTGTTTTTTTCCGTTTTTTTGTTAGTTGTGGTTTTTGTTTTGAAATTAGCGCCAATCAAGTATTATAGCGCCTATGTCTCTGTCTCCTTGCCGCCGATCATTTCGGCTGGCGGGTAGATTGACTGGCTAATCCGATGCATTTCCAGTGTCGATGGGGCGGAGGGTGTGCGCGAGGGGGCAAAAAGCCCGCAAAGCTGATCCAGCATATCGCTGTACGATCGTGTTGACAGATTTTGGCTTAACAAATGCAAGATCAAGAAGTCGCCAATCTGTACAGTATAAACAAAAAACCCAAGTTAGCACATGAAATATGTATGTATGGAGCTGGAGCGCACCTCGAGGCGTCGTACAAGTCCAGCGATTTCCTTGCGCTGACCGGAGCGGTAGGAGCGCTTTATGATGGTCTCGCGTGTGGTGGGCATCATAATGACCACCAGGGAGTAGAGCACAGCCACACCCGAAATTGTGGCCAAAATGATGAACCAGAACCTGCAATATCAAATGTTAGCTGAAGTTCAAGTTCATTAGCGGCTATTAAAAATCTTACCAAAGGAATATATATATCTTCTCGTTGAGTATGTTGAGGGCCAGCACACAGAGGGTGTCGTGCACCTGAATAGATCCACTGGCGCCAAATTTGCGGAATGTACATTTAGTTAGCCGAGGAAAAATCTCAATCATGGGATCGAAGCGCATGTCCTGATCCATATTGGAGAACTTGAGGACATCAGTACCGTAGGACATAAAAGCACCACCCAAAAATTTATCCACCATAAAGATATTGACAATCACATTGATTAAGTTCAATAGCTCGCAGAAGAAATACGCAAAGGAGTAGCCATTGTGCGTGTTAAGGCTGTCCATAAAGTACTTGATGATGCGATCCTGACGCTTCTTGCGGTATTGATCTGGCATCGACACCATGCCGCGCAATCCATCCGTTATCATGCGTATCTTGCCATCCTCCATGTTCTTCCAGATCCAATGGGGCACATAAAACATGAGACCCTGAAACGGAATGGAAACAAATTATGTTCAGCTCTTCGACACTCTGAGCGAACTTACCTGAAAGAACAGGACAAAGGGCACCCATTGATAATAGCTGTGGTAGCGCTTCTCCTGTCCATACTCGTTGCCCAGACCAGGTCCGGCGACTTCTGTGCCGATTTGCTTATGCTGTTGGCCAGGTATCGTAAACGTGTAAGTTATCCAGCAGAAAGTGTTAATCACATGCATAGGTATGGAACCGTCATTGATGCAGCTGATAGGATCACCTGTGAGGAAATGGCGACAATTGAACAATTAAATTGGGCCTGACGAACTATACTAATAGTAGTTTAGGTTATTTAGGATAAATCAGTTTATTTATGCCACACAAATTGGGTTCAAAGCTTGTGACCTTATCTACTGTATCAAATGCAATTGCATTTCGCAATATTCATCAACGTCAAGTGGAATTAAGGCAATCTAAATCTGTATATCGTCATAGAAATTCTCTCTCTCTCTCTCTCTCTCTCTCATACACTTTGTTGTGTATGCTTGAAGATTTGTATGAAGTTTCCTAGAACCCGCTCGTCAATATTTATACTTCTTTAAATGCACAAACATCGACTTGAGCAAACGACTTTCGGCCATAAATCAAGTGCACAGTAACGGCTGCGGCTCGCCCCAACTAAAGCTTGTCTGTATTTAGTACTTTGGGTACTTTTTAGGCAGCGGCGAGTAGCCCCGCTACATGGATCTTCACACATAGCTGAGACACACACCTCCTGCTGTGAGTCACGGCTTGCGCTCGTTTGACTCATCTGAAATATGATGAACGTGCCGCAAACCTAACCCTTATCTGGCAAAATTGAGCAAGTTGTGCATTCAATATATATGCGCAGATTTCTAAACAGAGGATTTTGTAATCGATTGGACGTAAGAGAGTCGCTTTTCTTTTGTTATTCTTGTTTTCAGTTACACTTTAAACAACTGTATTGCAACACAAAACAGAGCACAGAGCACAAGTCGTGAATCGTCACTTTAGAGCGGCTTTGTTAGCCATTTATGCTGCATTTGCCGTTATTGTGAATGTGCATGGCTAACATATTTGCAGCGCCTGCACTAATTTTCACAGGTTTCGAATTCGAATCTAAAAGCTGAAAAGGGCTAAAAGGTTTTGGAGCGAATAGTGAAAAATCTACTTACCAATCAAATTGTTGGCCGTGACAATAATGCAGCAAGTGAAAAGTATTGCTGTTGTAATCCTATAGTGGCAGCGGAATACCATATTATCGATGATCGCCCTGTCCAGCAGATAGCGAATTTTGATGAAGCCGGATACAGCCGAAAGCATGCCAAAGACCGCCATGTTTCTATCTGCTTCTGCCTCAGCTTCGTCTTCTTGTTTCTGCTAATTGATGGCGTTGTCGTTGACTAAACTAAACTGCAAATGAGAGCAAAGATTGTTGTTTGTAGTTCCCTGTTATACAATTAGACGCTTACGACGGGCTGCCATGGGGAAATTTTTATAGTGAAACTGTAGATCAGGGTTTGTGGGTGTGACATATGTGTCTGTCAGTTATCTGGCACAATTCAATGGGACATATTTGAAATAATGCGCGCGACTAGAGCACACATTTCCGCTGGCTGCCTTATCGGTCTGTCATCCACAAGCCGCACTTACAATTAAGTAAGTGCTCTCTTTCTCTCTCTCTCTCCCTCTGACAGAGATCTTTTTGTTTTCTATTTATGTTGTGGCGCAATCTAATCTAATCTTTGCCTTTTGTGCACACATACACGCAAGTTGAATGGCCTCAAACTGAGTCTTTGGGCTGAGAAGAACCAGTAAATGGAGCTCTGGGCAAAGCTTTTGTCAACCCACGCATAAATTTCACTCTATGTTTGTTTGTATGTATTTATGTACTGTGCACACACTTGAGTCCAAACTTTTGTATAGTCCTCAGCTCGCACATATAGCTGACGACTCGAATGCGATCACATAAGATCGAGTTCAGGTTATGTTTGGCATTTGTTGTCTCCATTTTTCTCATTTTTCGGGATTCGACTTCGCTTCGAAAATCGTTGGCGCTTTTGTTTATATGCAAATTTATCGCGTTTGTTGGTGTTGTCTTTAGCTAAATCTCTTACTGTGTCTTTCAACTGAGCGGCGCATAGCGCATAAATTTTAAATACACACGCATTCGCACACATAGAGTCGTCTCTGTCGCACACACTGCAATTAAAGTCAAAATGTGTCTGCATCTGCGCAACCACTGCGAGTGCGACTGCTTCAGCGGCAGCTACTCCTTTTAAAACTGCAGCCAGCTTCTGCCATGAGCACTGTGCATTGAAAGTTACACATAATGCTTCATTCTCTACACGCAACACACATACAGGCACAGATACGGACACACAAAGAGAGACAGGCACTTCATTTCAACTTCAATTCTTTTACTGCTGCTGGTGGTGCTGCGGCTGCCTTTTCTTTTTTGTTTTCAATAAATTTTTTTGAAAAACTGGTTTTAAGGTATTTTCTTTTTTATGTGCTCGGCGAGAGCGAGAGCCCCCCAGGTCTGATTCGGGTCGGGTCGGTTAGTGTATTGCCACTGTTGCGCTTTGCTGCCGTTTTTCTTTTGCTTTCGTATTTTTTCGCGCTACCAACATTACCGGAGCCTGGCTTCTGCTTTTCTGTTTTTTTTTTTTTTTTTTTTTTTTTTTGGCGATATTCTTTTAAGTGATTTTTTTACTCCTACAATTTGGCATTTCGCATATAAAATGTATAGCCACTTTTGACACAATGAAAACTTGTTTTAAACGCGTTTCGGACAATTAATTTGTTGTCGTTGGCTCGCTGCGCGCTCGGCCTTTAGATTTTTTCATATTTGTTTTCGCTTCTAACTAACTAATATGCTTTGTTGCAAATTCGGCTTGGGCTTCTCACGCACGAACACATTTACAGACCAGCTGCAGTTGCATTCTGTATCTGTAACTGTAACTGTGGTGGTGGGTGTGTGTTGCGTTTTATTCTCTGTATAGGTAGGTAGTTTTTGTGCTGGGATTTAAACCTGATTACCGTTTCCTAAATTTGTGCAGCTGCGCTCAGCGGCGTTCCAAAACCTACTGAACTCGAAGCAAGACGCTGCCAAGCCAGCGCAGTGTGCTGGCTAGACTTACGCTCTCAGAGAGCGGTTGAGTGAGATATCTCTCTTTCTCGCTCTCGCGCAGTCATGCGGCCGCTCTCTCGCAAGTTTCGTCGCTTTGGGAACCAGTTGGTCCGATCGCAATCGCCGACTGGTTCCAGCTCTCGGCTTGGAAATTACGCTCATATTGCATTTGCACGGCCTCTTACCTGAGCGCAGTATCGGCAGCAACCTACAGGTAGACCGCTTGCATCGCTTATTTATTCTGGCCCGGCATTAGAGTGAGCAAATGGCATTCAATGTTGATTTACTTGCTTAACCCCAACCGTGACAACACGCATGCACGCACACACACACACAAATATATATAAACGCAGATATCTGGATCAAAA
This sequence comes from Drosophila nannoptera, assembly GCA_020883555.1. Taxonomy (NCBI): domain Eukaryota; kingdom Metazoa; phylum Arthropoda; class Insecta; order Diptera; family Drosophilidae; genus Drosophila; species Drosophila nannoptera. The sequence goes on along the minus strand of JABVZY010000278.1, from coordinate 4,940,849 downwards.
GTTATCTGTAGGTTCTTCGTGTCGTGACAGGCATTCGAAATTTATTGCTTAATAAGAAACCTGCTACAGCTCCATCCAGCTCCATTCTGGCTGGGCTCGGCTTGGCCACGGCCAGGGCCAGCATTCAGCGTTAGCTTAAAGTGAGCACGCTAGATAGTCTAAGCTAGTGGATGAGACACATCGGCATAAGAAAGACACACCTTTTGTGGAACGTTGGAACATATCAAAGGTTGAAGAATATTGTCTAAACGCAATTTTGCGTGGATCCTATTTAAACACGCAGCATTTAGGCTCTCCACTCTGCTGAGTTGAAGTGTGGCACACACATAGTTGCGACTTGCATGTGAGTGTGGCTAGAGAGGTAACAAACCTGCAACTTGTTGCCATGCGTAAGTCCAGCATGTGCTCCAACGTTTGCTTTGGCCTCGCCACAACTAGTTGGCAAGATGAGTCAGCCGGTTCGGTTTGGCTTTAACTGCTAGCTGCCATAATGAAATGGCATTTCATAATGGCTGCTGCTGTTGCATGTCCTGGCTCGGCCCGGCCCGACCTGGCCTGGTCGCCTGTTATTTGTTTATTGTCTGTGCCTGGTCGCCTGGTGGTAACTCGGTTGCCCTGCTGCCCGCAGCCCTGTTACCCGTTTTGAAATGTATCTCACAGCTGCACACCTTTTATAAAGACATTAAATACGAGATATATGGCATGTGTGATCGTGATAAAAATGTATCTGTTACTGCTGCGAACTGCAGATGCAGATACAAATTTCTTGTTGTCGGTGCTGCTGCTTGTGGTGCTTCTTATCAATGTGTAAATAATTAATTTTTCCCTATTTCTGTATCTGTGCAGATGCCTTAAATCTCTCGCTGCGTACCGTATCTCTTCACATATATATTACTATGCTATCTGGGATAGATTTGAAATAGGTTTATGCTTAATTGAATACGAAGTTCGTTGTGAATACTTATTAAAATCAAATTATAAATGGCGCACACACTCACAAACTCCGTCTATATGCCTTTTCACCTGTTGCGCCGCGTTACGGGACTTAATTAAAAACGATTTAAAGGGTTTATTACGCGCTCGGCTACCGTATCGTATGTATCGTGTGTTGAGTCAGCAATCGGCCACAGCAACTGGTGGGGGGCGCACCAGTTTGTGGCATCATCAGAGCACGAGCGCGCGCGCGCGCGTTCCTCTCGCATTCGGTATCCATAAGATACATTTTGGAGGCGCAAGGCATTTCATTTCGGTCACGTCAACTGCATGCAACAAGAGGCTAACCGGTGGCCGGTCACCAGCTTAAGGCGTAAAAGTGGTGGCTTACATACACACACACCTACACACGCTCACAGCGTGTCGGTTGCTCTTGGCTGTTTCCAGTTCCAAAATGGAAACCACATAAATGCTGCTCACTCTCAAACTCTCAGCAAAGTCTCTCGCGCTCTCTCTCACTCTTGCCCTCTCTTGGTCCTCGTTAACACAAAAGCTGGCCTCTTGAGCTGCTCTGGCCAACACGCTGGAAGACCCAACCAAGTCGGTTGCCCATTTGCCATCTCTGTCTCTACCGCTCCCATCTCTTCATCTCGCTCGCTGCGTAAGCCAGGTAGAAAACTCAAGCGTAGCCGAGGTAGCAACATCGTCCGCAACATATTGCTGATGACGTTGGATGGACTCTCGCGGCTGCTGCTTTGGCTGCTGTTGGTGCTGCGGCAGCCAGGTTAAGTCGCGTATGCGCCACCAGAGTGCCGTGAACCCATTACCTGTTGCCTGTTGCTTGTTGCCAGCTGTATCTGTGTCTCGTTGGCTCCCAGATACTTTGTAAGCCAAATTTATGAGTCACATTATGGCGAGAGAACTTTCAACTTTGCCTTAACTCCGATCTCTCGCTGTCTCTCTCTCTCTCCGGCTTTGATGGCGACGACTTCTTGGTCCGAACGCTTGCTAAAACTGGAAGCCGTCAAGACGTTAGAGCCTAATTTATAAGACTAGAAGTTGGCCGATTCTTAGTTAGATTACAATCTTAATTGTGTGATGAAATTAATTGAAATTTACATAATTATGATTGATGGCTAATGCTTGATCAAGTCTTGGCCAGGTCGATTGTTTTTTTTTTTTAACTATATATTCTTTACTGATTCAGCCTCTAAAATGATCTCGGATCTTAATTCCTCCATAGCCAATGCATATATACGCATGATCTCTTACACGTAGACGCAACATCGCTCCAGGGCTGTCTCACTTATCTTCACAATCGTTCTCTCCGTGCACCGGCTGCCCCACCTTCTACCCCTGTCCCTCTCCCTCCGTCCCATCACTATACATACCAATATTCCTTAGAGCCATGCGCCAACTGCTGATCGCGTTTAGTTTTCAAAATCATTTCTTTGATTAATGATACTATCTGGAGTCGTATGGCGCTGACTGACCAAATTGAATTAAAGCTGTTGGCGCACCATTCTCGACTCCGATCCGGCAATTAATAACGTGTGCGTCAAAGCCATTTAAGTCCCATAGCCCCTTCCGTAAATAAACGCAGCTGGGCTCGTCTGGTGTGGTGCCCTGGTCCTGCTATTTCCACGCCCGTTTCATTTCCACTTTCGGCTCCGAACGTGACTAAGTGCCGAAGTTGCTTTAGCTTTTGTTTTCCCTGTATCTCTCTCTCTCTCTCTATTCACAAATTATCGTAATCTGTTTAATCGTTGACCTTTAATATTTGACAGTAAATTGGGTCTAGATTTGGTGCCACGCGTGGGCCCTCTGGCCGTGGATCCGCATGGCATAGGGATCGTCAGGCTGTACAATGTGCATGTGAGCAGCGCGGATAATGCGAAGGCCTCGTCGGTAAGCGATCGGAGTGAGGACGATTCGATCTTCTATTTTTCATTCTCTCTCTCTCTCTCTCTCTCTGTCTCTCTGTCTCCATCTTTTGCAGAGTCGCGGTACGCTGCGACGGAAGACGCAACGGAAGATTCTCAGCCATCATTTGTACTTCTGCATGCGCGATTTTGGGCATCGCATTGGCGGTGACGATGCGGAGGTGTATTTCTTCCTTTACGATGGTAATCATATGCGTCCGGTGTCGGAGCGTTTCCTGGTGAAGATATCAAAGGATGGCTTCTCCAACTATATAGAGAAACTGCATAGCAATTGTACCGTCTTCACGGATCTAGGTGAGTTCCTTTGAGATACTCCGTACTCCGCTTCCAGTTGCTGTATTCGTGTTGTTGCAGGTGCCGCCGATCTCAACGAAGAGTTGCACCTGGTCGCAGTTGTGATGCGCGTGGGTAAAATCATTCAATCGGATTCTATTAAAAAGACTGAGAAGAACAGCTCCTACGCGAATGGACCCACCTACCGCCGTCCGTTCGGTGTGGGTGTGCTCTCCCTTGCAGACATCTGCCAGTTCGACACAAATCTGGAGCAGCAGTCGACCGAAGAGCGTGAGTTGAACTTCAAGCTGTACCAGAGCGAAGAGAAGGACTTCCATTTGCTGCCCGAGCTAATTATCAAAAAGTCCAGCGGAAAGTATTCACCCATCCAGCCGGGCAACCAAAGCAACCAGGGCATACTGGTCTCTCTGAAGCTCCTGCATGGCGGCCTGGGCCAGGCGCGTCAGGAGCAGCCATTACTCTTTCAAGGCACAACGATCACAAGAAAGATGGGCTTTCCCGATGTCATCATGCCGGGCGATGTACGCAATGATCTCTTCCTAACGTTGGAACGCGGTGAATTCGAGCGCGGCGGCAAGAATACGGGCAAGAATATCTTGGTTACGGTTGTGGTGCTCGATGTGACGGGCAATGTGCTGACAGATTGCTTGTGGGGTGCCTCTGGAATGGATGCCCTACCCCAGTACCGCTCCATGATCCTCTATCATCAGAATGCGCCCAGCTGGAACGAAATGATGCGGCTCAGCGTTCCCATCGATAAGTTTGCTACGGCTCATGTTCGCTTTGAGTTCCGGCACTGTTCGACGCGGGACAAATCGGAGCCGAAGCTGTTTGCGTTTAGCTTTGCCCGCCTCATGGACGCCAGCGGGGCCACACTAAGCGATGGCCTTCATGAGCTGTACGTGTATAAGTGCGAAGATCCGGCCAAGCTCCAAGCAGCCAACTACCTGCGACTGCCGTGCCGCCCCAGGGACGCACAGGCCAAGGTGGATTGCGGCGGCGGCAGCAGTTGCTTTAGTCGCAGCTCTAAAGAGGTATTCGTGCTACGCTCGCTGCTCTGCTCCACAAAATTAACCCAGAACGCGGACCTGTTGTCCCTGCTGCAATGGCGCGCTCATCCCGACACCATACAGGATTCGTTGACCGGCGTACTGAGGCTCAACGACGAGGAGCTTGTTAAGTTTCTACAGGACGTACTCGATGCCCTTTTCGCCATGTTCTCCAATGAGGAGGGCAACAGCACACAGCACTCTGGATTGGTGTTCCATGTGCTCGTCAGCATTTTCAGTCTCTTGCAGAGCAATAAGTTCCAACATTTTCGCCCCGTCATGAATGAGTACATCGAGAATCACTTTGCCGCCGCGCTCGTCTACAAGGGACTCATAACATCAGTCGAGCACATGGCCGTCTTCATGACCAAGGCGGAGCATCCGGATCCCTTTCAAAAGTGTTTCGGCTCGCTGGAGTATATCTTCAAGCTATTGATCCAATCGCGAAAGCTGTTTGCCCGTGCTACTGGCGGACAGTACGAAGATTCGTTCCGACGCGATCTGCACTCTTTGTTCACGGCGTTGAATGGAATGCTGGCAGTGCCATCGTACGACGTCATCATTCCCACACAGGAAGCGCTGTTAAACTCCACAGGCGTTGTACTAGAGCAGCTGAAGGATACGTTGCCGGCACCGGAGCTGGGCATGCTGGCGCGCAACATGCTGGATGCAATACCTCGCGGCGCGCCCATACGGCTCATACAGGCCAAGCTGCAGGCGGTCAAGGACCTGGTCTCTGGCGAGCTCTTTCACGAGGACGGTAAGCTAATGAGTGATTAGGGCTTGATCAATAATTTCTTAATGCATTTCATCTACAGATTCCCGCACCGTTGTCCTTTCCGTGGCCTGCAAGCACCTGCGCATGCATCTGAGTCGACGCGATGAGTTGCGCCTCTGCGCCGAAATTCTATCCGAGATTCTGAGCCAACTGTACGACCTGCAGCGGGAGCAACGCGAAAAGGTAACCAACACACTGCAGCACGATCTGGACTCACTATGCAAGAATATCCTGGGTATACTGATACGCACAATCAGCATTATTATGGAGGGCTCGAATCCTAATCTACCGCAACTAGTGGCCTGCCTTTTGGGGTTGCTGCAGCTGCTAGATGAGACGCACTACAAACGTTACTGGGACGAGCTAACGCCCAACAAAGACCCGCGGGATCTCAAGGATTTTCTTAGCAAATCGCTGCTGGTCTACGAGGAGCTACTCACCCAGGACTGGCTGGTGTTTCCCACCGACTGGCTAGTCATGAAACTGGCTGCCAACGATGTGCTGCGCAAATCGCTGGAAGAGTTTGCCAAGCCACTAGTATATCGCTTCCTCGGGCCCCAGGCCTTCGATTCGCAGCTGTGGTGGAGCTACTTCAGCCTAGCCGTCACCTTTCTCACGCAGCCCTCGCTGCAGCTGGAGCAGTACAGAGAGCCGAAACGCCTCAAGATTCTGCATTCGCATGGCGACATGCGTGTGCTTATGGGCTTCCAGATACTCAGCATGTGGTCACAGTTGGGCGAGCAGAAGCTTCACTTTATACCATCCATGGTGGGTCCTTTCCTGGAGGTGACACTCGTGCCAGAGCCGGCGCTGCGCAAGGCCACGCTCTCAGTATTCTACGACATGATGCAGTGCGAGCAGGTTAGTGAGCCAATCCTTGGCATCCAAGTGAACTCGATTCGAATTGGATTCGAATATATAATATATCCTTCACAGGCTGCACGCGGCTCCTTCCGGCTGGTGGAGAGCGAACTCATCGACAAGCTGGACCTGCTGATAAGTGACAACAAAGGCGACGACGAGTATCGGGAGCTCTTCAGCACCATGTAAGTACGCCGCGACTAGCAATGTCCCG
>JABVZY010000278.1:4922773-4934706 GCA_020883555.1 Drosophila nannoptera | reverse complement strand
CTCACCTCAATCAAAACTCATTGCAATCGCCATCCATAAAAAGGGAGCATCTCAGCTTGGTGTAAGTTCTACTCGCATTTCTTTGCCTTTATCGTAGCAATTGTTTATAATTTGTTAGTAAATTTTTATAAATGCTTGAATACTCCATTTATCCATGCACAAGCTGTAGATATATTGTATCAAAATTCGCCACTGTTTAAGATCAATCAGTTAAGAGGTCAATATATAGCTTTTTGTACCGGATCCGCAATAGTTCATCGAATCGTTATTAATTATTATGCTTTCATATAGTTTGCTGGAGAAGGTGCAAACGGAGAATCCCAACTGGAAGGATGCGGGCACTGCCTTTATAGGCTCCGTAACCCGGCTGCTGGAGCGGCTGTTGGACTATCGCAGCGTAATGCAGGGCGAGGAGAATCGGGACAAGCGGATGACTTGCACCGTTAACTTGTTGAACTTCTACAAAAACGAAATCAATCGCAAGGAGATGTACCTGAGGTCAGTCAATACATCCCAGTCTCAGTCCCATCCAGTTCACCTTTCAATCGTATCTCGTTCAGGTACATCTACAAGCTGCACAATCTGCATCTGCAGGCAGAGAACTTTACGGAGGCGGGCTACACTCTTAAGCTGTATGCATCCATGCTCAGCTGGGACCGGGAGACGCAGAGCTTTGCGCCGTTCGACAATAGCGGGCAGCCGGAATGGCAGCGTAAGGAGCGGCTCTATCACGAGGTAGGTGGACACCTTCAAACGCGGATGAGATCCCTCTCTCTCTCTCTCTCTATATATATATATATATATATATATATGTTTGGCAGATCCTAAAGTACTTTGACAAGGGCAAGTGCTGGGAGAAGGGCATACCGCTGTGCAAGGAGCTGGCCCAGCTGTACGAGACGCGTCGCTTCGATTATAACAAACTGAGTGATATACTCATCCTGGAGGCAAAGTTCTTTCAGAATATATTGACGCAACTGCGCCCGGAGCCAGAATACTTTCGTGTTGGTTTCTACGGAATGGGACTGCCGCTCTTTGTGCGGGTAAGCATTTGCCCCATGACATCTAGCCGGAGCGGGTACTGATCCCTCATATCGTATGCAGAACAAACAATTCGTCTACCGTGGACTGGAGTATGAGCGTATTGGCGCGTTTACGCAGCGCCTGCAAACTGAGTTCCCCAGCGCTCAGATTCTGGCTAACAACAGTCCGCCAGAAGCGTCTATCTTAAATGCACCCGAACAATATATACAGATCAGTAATGTGCGGCCAGTGGGAGATGCGCAGGCGCTGAAGACTGCCATGGTGCCTGTGCCTGAGAAGATAGCCCGTTTCTATGAGGTAAACGATGTGACGCGTTTCATCTATGACCGACCCATGTACAAAGGGCCCATCGACAAGGACAACGAGTTTAAATCCCTGTGGATTGAGCGCACAACACTGGACATTGCCAGTCCCTTGCCGGGCATTCTTCGCTGGTTTGAGGTCAAGCAGAAGTCTGTGCAGGAGCTGACGCCGGTCGAGTATGCCTGCGAGATCATCAACAATGCCGGCAAGGAACTGTCCGATCTAATAGTTCAATATCGACGCGATCCTCAACGCAATATAAATCCGTTCTCGATGCGCCTGCAGGGCACTATTGATGCAAACGTAATGGGTGGCATCAGCAAGTACCAGGAGGCATTTTTCTCCGAGCAGTTTCTCAAGTCTCCGCAGGGTGCTGGCCAGCAGGCAAATGTACAACGACTCAAGGTGCTCATACTGGAGCAGATTCAGATTTTGGAGCAGGCGCTGGAACTGCACGGTCAGTTGGCGCCTGCAGGCGTCCAGCCGCTACACAATCGCCTGATCGAACGTTTCTCACAGCTCAAGCAGAGCCTCTCCGGTATGGGTAGGCTAAAGCGTCAGCCCTCTGAGAGCATTGTGAATACTCCGCTGCCGCCACTGCCCACGGAGCAGCGGGCAGCAGCTGCTTCGCAACCGAACGCCAACTATGTGTACGAAATGGATGAAATCTACACGCGGCCCGGCGACACACCGCGCATGGTTGAAACTATGAATTCCTATCAAACCGTCAGCAAGGAGAGCCTCACCATACAGCTACCGCTCGGCGAGCAGGCCGATGCGCCGCCGGTACCCCATCGGCCACGGTCTCAGAACTTTGCAAGCACTATCAATGGCAGTATTGACAGTCCGGAGGTGCCACCCAAGCGTCAGCCATCCAACAGCACCTCGAATGCACCTCCGCTGCCGCCGCGTGGCATAACGCCAGACAAGCGGGCCTCTAATCCGCTGATATTCAATGACTTTGGCAGTGGCAACGCAGACGCCGCGCGTCGGCATTCCTCACAGCAGCAACATGGCCAAAAGTATTCTGTGGTGGACATTAGCTTCGATGATCCGGAGGCGGATCAACAACCGCATTCGCTGCCGCATAACTTGCAGGAAGCGGGCAACCATTTGAACGTTAGTTTTGCGCCAAATGACTTCCGGGACTCAGGCATCTCGACGACTAGCTCGCGTGAGCTCAATCAGCTAAACAATCTGAGCGAAGAGTGTGTATCCAGTGTATCCATGAGCACGGTGCATCGCGAGCACTGTCGTATTAGCTCTAACGGCAGTATGGATATCCACATGCACGGCGCCTCCATGAACATTACGCAGCGAGACAGCGAGACCAGTTCCTTTGATGTTGAAGACATACCCGTGCCACCACCACCCATACCGCCCAAATCGCTGGGTTTGAATGCCAATGGAATGGGCTCAGCTAGCCTGACGTCCGGCGACGAGTCACACTCACCCAACCTGCACGTATCGCTCAATCATTCCATAAACAATCACCATCATCCACAACACAATCAGCAACAGCAGCAGAAGCAAAATGGCGACGGAGTCGGCGTCGTCGATGGCGATGGGTATAGCTCCCCACCGAGCTTGCCGTTGCTGCTGCCGAATGGCAATAGCAATAGCAATGGGCTGGCGGGTAGCCAGGCCCGCTCGCCGGCGCTGGCACCATCGGCAGTTCTTGAGTCGAGTAGCGCTGCTGTCAGCAGTCATCCACACGATGGCGGCACTTTTTGAGTTACAATATGTCGCTGCCATCATCCACCCGATCAGCCGCATCAGCCACACAAGCCATCGTCGTCGACCTCGACATCGTCGGACAGCGCGGAATCGGAAACGGCCACTGAGAACACAGACTCCAGCTGTTCGACGCAATCGTTGACACCACCACCACCGGCACCACCGCCGCCACCACCAACAGCAGCCACTCTGTTGCCAGCAAGATCAATGTACAATCACTACCATGCACCGGTGCATACCCAGACGCCTGCTGCTACGTCACACTACTGCCAGGATTGTGGGTCCTCGCCGTCACCCACACCCACCACCATCACAGAGCAGGCACTGGTGCATGCCACGCCTGCAAATACAGCGCACATCGAGCACTGCTCCTGTGGCCTCACCTTTGCGGTGCAGGCGCACACCGAGTCTGCACTGGAGCAGCCACAGTACCATTACCATCATCATCGCCATCATCAGCAGCAGATAAGCGAGTGTATCTGCGAGCCACGCTGAGCGTCGATCGATTTGGATCGGATCGGATTAGATGTCAGCCATCAGTTAACCACAAAGAGTGAGGATTAGTTTCTTATATCAAGTATTGTGTCGATATTATGAATACATTAATCTCAGTTAAATTTTAAATATCAATATTTGCTTGGTGCCAAATCCAAATCGCCGCAAATTCCAAAGCGCAAGTTGTATAAAAAAGGTTACTATACAAAAAAAGAAAAATATATATCTAATATAATTTACGTGGAATTGTCACTAAAGTTACTAAGTCTCTTTAATAAAATGAATACACCCTATACATACATAAATACATAAATTATTCTAAGCCAATAATGCTGATCGCACTTATAAGGAAATCGAAAACTATACCAAATTGCAGAACGCTAATCAAATCGAACCAATCATACAGACTTATACACAGAGACAAGGATATGTGCAATATGTGTCTTTACTTTAACAAATAATCGAACCATTCATAACTATCTCTTACCAAGTAACCAGTTTTGTAAATTTTTATCAATCTATATCTATATACCTATAAGAATACTGTGTCTGGAAACTCATAATCATAACTACAAATTTTAATCGAAAATCAAACTAGTCAAGAACAGCAGTTCGAGGGAGAGAATTTTTTATACTATATATCCAGATACATCCTAGTACTCCAATCGATGCGTTTATAGTATAAAAAACATATGAATTTACTAGAAATGAATAAAGTATAAAGAATTTACAAATGCATTATTTATTGCGCGGCAATATTAGAGGCTATATATAATATTATGTATTAAGTAGATGTCTTAAAGCTAGTTTTACATTTTGGAAACACGCGCAATGCTTATAAAGGATTTAATTGGCAGGGCCAATGCCTGTCATTTCCTTAAGTTCTTTTATGAGATGCTTGTTGTACTCCTTGTAATTGATTGGGCTCATGGACTGCACCGTCAGTTTGTTGCGCGTCATGTCGCCGTACATCTCATTTTTGCAACGTAATTTGAAAATGAAAGACGAAAAATTAATATCGGAGAACATTTTCTCAGCGGTAGTCGGATCGTTCTCAAGAGCCTCGCCAACTTCCTGGGCACTGTGCTTGAGCAGCTGCTCGGCGATCTCGCTGAAACAAGTCACCCAACGGTTGGAAGTCCAATCGCCAATGCTCATCTGCAAGCAAGTGAATTGAGATTAAATAAAAACTAATGCAAATCGGATACGACTCACGTTAACTAGCAGGCGATATTTGAAGTTGGGAAAAGCTGCATTGCACCGTTCGCAACGATACTGGCCATTGCCCTCATCCACAACTTTTTTGTTGCAATCCGTTTGGGGACAGGCCTTGTAGAAAGCGTTTTCCTGCTTGACAATGTGTACAACCGCCTTGCATTGAAAGTAGTCCGGCTTATCGCCGGAGCCCAAGTTGCGCATGCGTGCTTCCTTTAATGTTACCCATTCAGTATTAAAGCTGCCGCCGCCAATGCGTGCAGAAACCATGGTGTTTATATTATCGCCACCTCCATTATCGAACCAGCCGCGCAATTTATGAGCCTCTGGTATATCTGGATTGATTTTGATAACCGAACCACCACCCATGCTGAGACTTTTCCCACCATTAAATTCATTGATACGCGAACCTTTGACCAAGATGACTGGCTGCACATGCCCATCGAAATTCACAGCATCGTCACCCCAGAGCGTTAGAGTGACGGCAGCATTACTCATGTCTACCAACGTCAGTTCACGTTTCTTGAACTCCTTGTTGGTGGTGCGAGAAGTGAAGGTCTGTAGCTCACCAACTTCTTTACAAATACCAATTGTGTCGACAGCTTCCTTGTTCTCCATGCTTGCTACTTGTGATATTGGTATTAGCTCGTACTTTATTACGGGTATGCCATTGTCTTCATCCTCGCATAGTTGCACAACTGTCTCGCCTGTGAAAGTCATTTCGTAATCATTTTTTAACTGTGAGAACTGTTTGTTGGCCGGTTTCAGCTGACATTTGGAAAATAAGTAGACATTATCTACTTCTATCATATCATAGAATTTATCGCACTGCTCCTTAAAGGCGGTAGCACGAATTTCGCCAGATTCATCCATTAAATCCATGCTAAAGAGCTTTCCCTCGCCACGGGCATTACTCCATGTGCGGATTGCTGATTTAGAAGTGACGCGAGCTTTTATAACCCATTTGTTCTGATAAGGACTCAGACTAGCAATGGGATGTGTAAGGCCGGAGTTGAGAGTGTTGTTCATGGTACTGTTTATGGTGTTATTATTATTATTATTCTTGTACGATTGCTCCATTTTTACTGGAGCACTAGTAGTAACGGCAGCGGTTTTCGGAGCACTATCCTGTTTGGCAGCGTTCTCATAGGTCACGGGCTCACCAATTTTGGTCTTTACCTCATCCCCTGAATTTAGAACAGTCAGTTCCGTAACAATAAGTACGCGTCTGTAACAAAAACATTAACTCAACTTGGACAAAACACGTTGAAATAACAACTTACTTGCCGGAACCCTCCTTGCCCACCATGGAGGTCATATATTTATCTAGGCGTACAATCGTATTCTCCGTAAGCAGTCCTCTGTGTTGCATTTCATTCAACTGACTGGCCAGCATGGCATAACTATTGTAAAATTTGCCATCAGACATGAGCAAACGATAGCGTTCTTGATCCGAGTTGGTATTGATACGTTTAATACCCAAAATTTGCAACACCGGATGCGACACATCTTCGCCGTGCATGATGCGCTGCGAAAACATAAATTAATCAATACACGTCGAGCACCAACCACGACTAAATATTTACAGCAATTACTCCTGTGGTAAGACTTGCAATCGGCATTCTATAGCTTTATTCAAATACACTTCAAAAAAGATTTATTTTATTTCGAAATACTCTGCAAATAGAATTGGAGCGATGCCTGAAGTGGCGGGAGTCTTTAATCGATAAATTCATCAATAAATATAATCGGAGGCAATGCCACTCTGCACGCACGTCACAATCGATAAGATATTGACCGTAGTACTATCGAAAAGAAGTCGTAGGCTGAACTGCAAGCCTGTCGTGCTCGTTTCTCTCGTACCTGCTTCGTTCACATGATAAAATAAAATGCTAGATTCCAATTTATAGCTAAATATTGCTATACACCGACCATACACCCTATCGTGCGTGCAAATATAGTGAAAACTGTGTGAAGATAAAGAAATAAATCATATAAAATTTTCAGCTGCCAATACGAAGCAAGGCACAAAGAACAAATAAAAGAAACAATGTGCGAGCGAAACAGCAGCCATCAGTGTGACAGCTAGTGCAACTCTTCTTTCCAAATAAAACAAAACAAATGAGAAACAAAGGATAGAAACCCCGAAAACTCCGCACTCTCGCACGCACACCAATACATACAATAGGAAGAAGAGCAGATGATATCGTAGGCAAAAACTGGCTGATGAACGACATTAAAGTTAACAAAATGTACGTCTATAAACCAGTAGTTTTATAAATAACCTTAAAAACTAAACCTGTAATCTCAATGCATACTTTACAGTAATGTATAGGAATGACAAGTGAAAGGAGAAAATCCATTGTCATCGGCTCATAAAACTGTTTCTCTGTCTGTGTCTGTGCTTAAGTGTGTGTGAGTGTGGATCTGAAATTGGGCTTGGGGTTGGTAAATGGTGAAAAGTGTTAAATGCCACAAGACAATTGCCCCTCTTCCACTGCAGAATAATTACCACAATTTTATTAAACATTAAAAATGCCCAGCGCTTCGTTCACATCATCGCGCACCTATGTGCGCCGCTCCAGACGAAAAGGAGCAAATCGCATTGCCATGCCAAATCGTCCCACTGGCAATATAATGGATCCCATGCTGCAGCAGTCTGTCCATGCACAGCAAAACAATGCTGCGTCGACAAGCACATCTTCCGCATCAGTAGCAGCTGCAGCTACAGCAAACAACAATAACTCCAACAACAATAACCCTACACCTGGCAGCAACAATTCCTCGGAATATTTTGATAGCGGTGCAGCCGGCAGTAGCACCAGCGCAACAGGAACCTCAGTTGGTCTCAGTCAAAACCAGAACACAAATAATATATACAATGCTGTTCAGATAATGGATACCTCCGATGGCACCTCGGCGCTAGCCAGTACTTCGTCAGCCGCTGGTCCAAGCAGCAGTAGTAGCAACAGCATCACCTGCAATTCAAATTTTCCGAGCACGTCGGCCGCCAGTCAGTGCAACATCAGCAACAGTAGCAACAGTAGCGCTTCATGTTGCCATCAGTCACCATATGACTTACGGCGTAAGATATCTGCTGTCAACAACCACGACCAATGGTGCTCCTCGGGCAACAGCGCTAGCCAGTCAGTGGCTATAATGGTGGGTCCAGGCAGTAGTTCGCCGCCTCTTTTGAATCCTAGCACTTCACCTACCAGCTCTTCAGGGTCCTCAGCTTCAAACTCGTCATCAACATCGACATCATCATCGCCATCGGCTATTGTGCAGGCACCATCGACCAGCGCCACCTTCCCTGTGAATAACGCGCCCACAACTGGTGCCACGCTTGCCCAGCCACCGAATGTGCACAGCTCGGTGCCGCAGCAGCAGCACTGTGGTGCTTTGCCGGTGGGTGGTGCAGCAGCGGTCATTGAGGAGAATATTTATATGCTACCGGCACGCAAACGGTCACGACGCCTCTACACGCAAAGCGGAGAGACGGAAACGACAGCGATATCTAACATGGAAGCTGGTAGCAGTAGTAGCGCCACAAGCGGTAGTGGGCCCACGGCAGCCCAGTATTTGCAATATGAACTGGCAGATGAAGTACTTCTGGCCATTTTCTCTTACCTGCTGGAACAGGATTTGTGCCGGCTAGCGCTAGTATGCAAACGCTTTAATACCATTGCCAACGATACTGAACTATGGAAGCGTCTTTTTCAATCAGTCTTCGAGTACGATATGCCGCTTTTTAATCCAGAACTGTGTAAATTCGTTTTCGAAAAGCCAGAGGAATCAGAGTACGCAAATCCTTGGAAGGAAAGCTTCCGCCAGCTTTATCGGGGTGTTCATGTTCGTCCCGGTTACCAGGATAGGAGACAACCCGGACGAAATATTGTCTTTTTCAACACTATACAAGCAGCTCTGGAACCAGCCTTTGCCTCAGGTTCCAATGCCGGCGCTGGCGCTAGCAATCTTAATGCTGGTCTGTCTGCAACCAGCACCGGTGGCAATAGTGGTGGTGCCAGTGTCAACGCTCTGGCAAACATATACGAGGAAAATGTACAACCAACCGAACATCCCGGACCGTTGATATTCTTACATGCGGGTCACTACAAAGGGGAATATTTATTTATTGACTCCGATGTTGCACTCGTCGGCGCAGCTCCTGGTAATGTAGCCGAATCTGTAGTGCTGGAGCGCGAAGCCGGTTCTACCGTGATGTTCGTTGAGGGCGCTAAATATGCATATGTCGGTTACTTGACGCTGAAATTCTCGCCAGAGGTCACATCCACTGTGTCGCATCACAAGCACTACTGCCTGGACATTGGCGAGAATTGTTCACCAACAGTGGATAATTGTATCATACGCTCCACGTCGGTAGTAGGTGCAGCGGTATGTGTTGGCGGAGTCAGTGCCAATCCCGTTATACGCAACTGTGACATCAGCGACTGTGAAAATGTTGGTCTCTACGTGACGGACTACGCCCAAGGCACCTATGAGCACAATGAAATCAGTCGCAACGCTTTAGCTGGCATTTGGGTGAAAAACTTTGCCAGTCCCATAATGCGAGAGAACCACATACATCATGGACGCGACGTGGGCATATTCACCTTTGAGAATGGCATGGTATGTGTAAAATCGTTTGTAAACATCTGGTAAAATTGATATATAATTCATATATTTATATCGCCTTGCTCAGATTAGTTAATTTTTAATTGCCCTTAAGTAATCAACATTGGTAATTAATTTAGCTACAACCAAAATCCGGTTCGGTCATGGTCATAACTACATAATTATTAAAATTTTCAGGGTTATTTTGAAAAGAACGATATACATAATAATCGCATTGCCGGCTTTGAGGTCAAGGCCGGAGCAAATCCCACGGTGGTCAAGTGTGAGATTCATCACGGTCAGACTGGTGGCATCTATGTGCATGAGAACGGATTGGGACAGTTTATCGAAAATCGAATACATTCAAATAATTTTGCAGGTGAGTGTTAAAATGACTGTTGATATAACTGAATATCGATATCGATAAGCACAGTTACAAAGGTTAAAGGATGTAAATATGACAAACTCTCAGAAAAGTTGAATAATTAGTTAAAATGTTTACTTAACTAATGAATATCTAATCATTTTTTATCAAATATTCTTATGGCAAAACAACTATTTCTTGCCTTTAACAGGTGTGTGGATAACGTCCAACAGCAACCCCACCATACGCAAAAATGAAATCTACAATGGCCACCAGGGAGGCGTGTATATCTTTGGTGAGGGTCGCGGCCTCATAGAGCACAATAACATCTATGGCAATGCGTTGGCCGGTATTCAGATACGTACTAACAGTGATCCGATTGTGCGCCATAATAAAATTCATCATGGTCAACATGGCGGAATCTATGTGCATGAGAAGGGTCAGGGACTGATTGAAGAGAACGAGGTTTACTCAAATACGTTGGCAGGCGTCTGGATTACCACTGGTAGCACACCAGTATTGCGTCGCAATCGTATTCACTCTGGGAAGCAAGTCGGTGTCTATTTCTATGACAATGGTCATGGTAAGCTGGAGGATAACGACATCTTCAATCATCTGTATTCGGGTGTGCAGATACGTACAGGAAGCAATCCAGTGATACGTGGCAACAAGATTTGGGGCGGCCAGAATGGTGGCGTCTTGGTTTACAATGGTGGGCTTGGACTGCTTGAACAGAATGAGATTTTCGACAATGCCATGGCTGGCGTGTGGATTAAAACCGACTCAAATCCGACTCTCAAACGAAATAAGATATATGATGGACGCGACGGTGGCATATGTATATTTAATGGCGGCAAGGGTGTACTCGAGGAGAACGATATCTTCCGTAATACGCAGGCGGGAGTGTTGATATCAACGCAATCGCATCCGATATTGCGACGAAATCGGATCTACGACGGTCAAGCTGCTGGTGTGGAAATAACTAATAATGCAACAGCTACACTGGAACACAATCAGATATTCAAAAATAAGTTCGGGGGTCTGTGCCTTGCTAGCGGTGTGCAGCCAATTACGCGTGGCAACAATATATTCAACAACGAGGATGAGGTGGAGAAGGCCGTGTCCAGCGGTCAATGCCTATACAAGATCAGCAGCTACACTTCGTTTCCAATGCACGACTTCTATCGCTGCCAGACCTGCAACACAACGGATCGAAATGCTATATGCGTTAATTGCATAAAGAACTGTCATGCTGGACATGATGTCGAATTTATACGACACGATCGGTGAGACATATACACATATTCTCTTATTCCCTTATAACGTTCAATTTTTGCATTTGTTTTATTAGTTTCTTTTGCGACTGCGGTGCTGGCACCCTGTCCAATCAGTGTCAGCTGCAAGGCGAGCCCACACAGGATACGGATACGCTCTATGACTCGGCAGCCCCCATGGAATCGCACACGCTGATGGTTAACTAGGACAGAAACATCAGCCGTAGCAGTGACTACATTAGCAATATCATCAACCGCTCTCTAATGGTATTTTATCTCTTTAATTAAGCTCTCAACTGTTTAGACTTTAAGGCGCTCGCTAACAAGCCCACTCCCTCAAAAGTGTTGCTGTACATATTCACTAAGACACACGCATAAAAAAATACCCACCCACATACACACTCAAAATCACAGTCAATAATACAATCGATTGTATGTAAATATAAATTGATCTGCGTTCAAAATTTAACTCAATGTGCAATTTAGTTTAAACCAATTCAAATTACTATTTATAGTCAAAGCTTCTACACCTGTCCATTATGTCCAAAATCTGTCACAACGAAGCAAAATTCCATTTTCGAAATAATGCATTTCTTTTTGTACAAGATACGAGTATGGAGAAAGTTAATTGGAGAAGGAACTAAATGACTTTAGGGTAAAAAACTTGTATGAACTACCCAGATTAAAGCCCAGTGAAGAATAACAATTATGTAATTTAGCTTAGTAGTTTTTTTAAGATTCCAACTCGAACTAAAAACTGAAACAAGAGGAAATGTACTTTTAGCTGACGACAAGGAAGCCAACAAACAAACCCAACAACTACAACAATACGAAAAGCAATTTTAAGTATTAATGACAAATTAGCAGCAGCCGCTTTTTGCTTTAGC
>JABVZY010000278.1:4895688-4922712 GCA_020883555.1 Drosophila nannoptera | reverse complement strand
ATATATACCGAATCAAAAGCGATTAAGAACATCCAATAATAAGCAATACTTCATGTCTAAATATCGAAAGTTTTCTAGAGACAAGCATAACGAATATATATATATATCTGTGTCATTTTAGCCACTTAAGCTTGAACGAAAACAATTGCATTGTTTCAGTTTGCGGGAAGTATTCAGAGTATTCGAATTATACAAACATAATATTTTAACAATAATCGGTAACAGTAAGTAGCATTATATACTAATGCACATGCATATATTCATGTATATGTGTGTACAGAAATATATATGGTGTATATTCGTAGAGATACACAGCAACTAGTTTTATATGTAATAATAATATTATGCGCAGAGTAGATGAGATTTTCTATACCCTATTTGTGCGTTTGAGAATTTTCTTAGTATAAGAATTAACTAGTTTTGTTTTTTCTAATGATTTTTATATGTTGCCAATATGTTAATTTATGTTATATACATATACAATTTGCTTATTTTTATATTAAATATTTTTCGCATAACACAAATAACTTTAATGAAAATCAATTTAAATGTAACAAAAGTGAAGCAAAACAGAATCGAAAAAAAAAACAAGCATACCAACTTTACTTATCTAAATGTAGGTCAACATACATAACCAAACACACACAGACACACATTTCAAACTAATCAGCATAATTTACTAACAGACAGTTATATCCAAAACGATGGCGTTGTGCATAACTACAGATATGTATTTGTATTTCGATGTAAGCAAAAGAGCAACGACAATTTTGAATTGTAAACCATATACACACACACACTCAAACGGCGCCACAGCTCTTATTATGTAGAAATGAATTTTAATGTGTTACCTACGCATCGTCGTCGATGTCGTCGTCATTGACTTGGACTCATAGACAACAAACTAATTATACATGTACCAGGTATAAGCTAAAATTACATCCGAATTATTTCACAAAAAAGAAAACAAGCAAGTACTGTGTCACGGTAACAGTTTATTGAATCTGGCGGAGGTTTGTCTCGAGAATTTAACTCATTTTGTCAGCACACAACAGACACACAATGTTGATGTGATTGCCTGCCTTGGCATATTGTATGGGGGAGAGTCCAAGTGTGTCTTTAGCACTTGGATTCGTATAGTAGGGCATTAAGTACTTCACTACTTTCGCCTGGCCCAGCTGGCAAGCATGATGCAACGCAGTACGTCCTGTAGCATCGGTTACCTCTAGATTAGCTCCGGCTAGTCGATACGATTCCAATCGGTCGGTGCGGCCATGTTCGGCAAAAATTCGCAGATGGTCGGCCAGTTCGCAGGGCTCATCTGTTAGCACAGCGCCGGATTTGAGTAACATTTTTATTACCTCATGGTTGTCCGTGTCGATTGCCTCATGAAGAGGCGTCCGATTGAATCGATCGGTCAGATCCACCGGGCAGCCAGCACCGAGTAAACTTTTTATGCAGTTCTTCTTGTCTAGAAAACATGCCAAATGCAGAGCAGTTCGACCATCGGTATTCGTATCGCTCAGATTAGCTCCACATTTCTTCAGGCTCTTTAGCTTGTTTGCATCATCGTTCCGAATGGCCGATTCGATGAGAGCTGGGAAAAAAATCGCGGACATATGATCGCTTTCTATGGTTTTGGACACACTTAGGCTTCGTGCCACACCCTCAATCAAATCGATATCATGAATCTGCGGAACGGCAATTTCGCCACGCAAGTTAGTTTCCATCATTTCCAGTTTTTTCTCAAAATTCCAATCACTTTGGCCTAGGACATACGACAACTTGGCGAACGCTGCCTCCTGTGTCATATCGTGGCCCGATGCAACGCCTAGTTCCATCCATGTCCTATCTCTGTTTATATTTGTGATGTGACCATATGAACATTGCGTGACATTCACAATGAGAACCTCGCGTTCGGCTGCCTCTCGGATGGCATCCACAAGTTCGCTGTCGGCAAGAGGAATATTGCCGTCGCCATAGCTTTGTATCACCAGACCTTTCATAGGCTCGCTGAGAAAAGTACGCATCACTTTTGCAGTTATGCCTGGATACATCCGCACAAGGCCTATGTTAGGCTCCATTTTCGACGAATATGAAAATGGGGCCAATTCACAAGGTCTGAATATCTGGCGGCTATCAATTTCAACTGTTGTGCCCACTTTGCCCAAGGCGTTCATATTGGGTGATTCATATAAATTGCCCGACTTAGTAGACGTCCTGGTGCTCCTGCATCCACGAAAGAGCTTATTACCAAAAAACAACATGACCTCTGGAACGTTGCAATTGCCGGCAACCATTAACGCTCCAATGAAGTTCTCGCTACCATCTGAGCGCACCTCACAAATAGGCACTTTGGCTCCGGTAACTACGACGGGCTTACTGAGATTTTCAAGTAAAAACGCCAGACCGGAAGCAGTGAATGCTAAAGTGTCTGACCCGTGCAAAATAACGAATCCATCATAACGTTCATAACATTCCTGTAAAAAGGAATAATATACTATAGCTGAGATCTGATAAATACTTTTACTAAGCTTATAATGCGTACGCCCACGTCTCTGGCTATACGTTCCCAATCCTCTACCGTTACTGAGCTGGAATCTATTTCAGGTGTATACTCCACTAAATCATATACCACACGATAAGGGTTCGAACTAATGTGCGGTAGAACTAAAGGCGCGTTTTCTCCCCTCTCGAAGCGAAGTTTGTAACCTTTATCGTGGCAGTTAGGATTTTCTCGGAGACTCTGCTGCAGACCACCTCCGACAGCTTCATATTCTGGGAGCATATTATTCGTAAATAAATATCAATTTTATAATTAAATTAACTTACCATCGTCCTCATTCTTCTCTTTACCCATGATCCCACCGGTATTGATGACATGTACGCGCGACTCTTTAATCCGTGGGCAGACACAGTTCTTTGCCATTCCTCCCAGCTCCCACGCTATTTAAATTTTGAAATTTTTTCAAACAAACCTAAAGTCAGTTGTTTTTAAATATTTGACACTTTTGAGCAACACTTCGACTTATCAGTAATTTAAAAAAGTAGTGGCAGCGTTGCCAGATGCCCACAAGCAGAAGAATATTCATTATTAATAATTTTTGAATTTTTTATAAAAATATTTTAGAAAACATTTTTAGAAGTTTGCCAATATTAATTCTGAAAGACTTATAATAAGATACAAAAGGAGTATCATATTTTTAAAAGATTCAAATTTTCGGTTAAGCAACTCTTTCGCCTAGATGTCCAATGAACCGTGGTGTGACCATATTTATAAACATGTTAGATATATAAATATGAATATGTGTATATACACATGTAAACAACTTGGTTGCTGTGAACGCGGCAATTATCTGTGCCGGGGTCCAAATAAATAACGAAGTGAGGAATATCTTCGTAATCTTCGATATACAATCGGCCAAGAGTCAGAAAAATAAGGTTTCTTTCTGTCGGTCTGAAACAATTGGTTAAACAATTGTTTAAATTTTATGGTGATTTATTAGCAATGTGGTCAAGTTCTGCGGCGTCACGTCGAGTGCTTCCTCTAGTTGTGATTAGCAATCTGGCTCTAAAATAGCCAGGACTCCTGCTAAAGATGTGCTTATGGCGGGGTCAGGAAATACTCTACTAGTTGACATTCTAATTTAAAAATCAAACTACAATTCGCCATTTGTCATTAATTAATTATAATAACAACAATGGACTGATGCGAACAGTTGTCGCTAATGTCTGCCAAAAAAGAAGACAAGAAAATCGCATAACAACAAAAAAGAAAAAAGGAAAGAAGAAAGCCACAGCATGCAACTGCAACATCTACAGACCAACAGCACCAACGGCAACAAATTATTTGCTGCAATTGAGAAACTTGCTGGTTCTGCGTTACGTATAGGCAATATTAAAAATAAAGTACGAGCGCCCAGCGAAAAGGCAAGAGCACATCAGGCTGACCGCCCAACGTAGAGCTAATCGACTAGTGACCATTTAAACGATGAACAAACGCAGCATTATCATTCTAAGCGTCATCGCCACGGTGCTGTGCATTGTGCTTGGCGCCAACTTCTACTTCATGTACTACCTCAATGCCGAGGAAGGTCAACTGGCGAGCGTGCGGGCCCTGGAAAATATGATCCGGTACAAGATACGCCATCTTAAGCCAGCCTATCTTAATCGCAATCCGCGTTTTTTTATGTTTCGTAATAAGCTTTTAAAGAATTACAAAATGACACCATACGAGAATGCCAGCGTGCTCTGGGAAATAGCCAATTGGGTGAGTCTGACATTAGTGTACTCATATAAATAAGTTTCTATAAATGCTTTCACTTTTAGTGGCCCCACGAGAACGAGATCTATCCATTGTATGACGCCTCCATGGGCCAATTGTTGAAAACTTTGCGGGACGAACCCATCACAAGGGCCAATAATTTAGCACGTGGCACTCAGCTAAAGCTCTTGTTACGTCTCAGTCAGCAGCAAAAGGTGATTTTCAAGCCGCAATGGTATCCACGTGACGTTGTTATCGAAGGCGTAGTGTATAGTGGCAAAGATAGGCATGTGGCTGAGGTGTATGCCTTCTATTTGGGTGCTGTGCTTGATTTGCGCTGGACTCCCATTGTAGTTGGTCGTGTGGTGAATCTAAAAGATGAAATTTATGAGCATGGAGATCAAGAGCTACAAAACTCAATAAAAATTGAGCTCGATGAGGATGGAAAGGAGACATTTTGCTTATACGGAAAGTGTCACTATTGCAACGAAAAGGAGACTGTGTGTGGTGATAAACAGCATAACATCGAGGGTGTTATCATTTATATTGTGCCGGGCACGTTGGCGAAACGCCGTTCACCTTGGCAGCGAACCTATAAAGAAGATAAGCGTGCTATCTGGGAGGACGACATGAACTATTGCAAGTAGGAGTACATACATCTAGTTAATAGATTCATCAGTTCACATTTTCGATGTTGTAGAGCACTTAAAACCAAAATGGAGACAATACGACTCCTCGACCTTATAGACGTAGCGATTTTCGATTATCTCATACAGAACGGAGATCGTCATCATTATGAGACGCGTGAGGAGCGCGTGGTGTTAATAGACAATGGCAAGGCTTTTGGCAATCCCAACAAGGATTATTTGGACATTCTAGCGCCCCTCTATCAGTGCTGCCTGTAAGTTTCAATCGAATAATTTTGACTTTCATCTCAAATTTGGCGTTTTGTTTTTCGAAGCATACGAAAATCCACGTGGGATCGTCTGCAGATATTTTCCGGTGGAGTACTGACTGAAATTGTGGATAGGCTATCCAAACAGGATGCTCTCTACCCACTCATCACAGATAAGCATAAACGCGGTGTTGAACGACGATTACTCGTTGTCTACGCTGTTGTCGAGTACTGCATGGACAGGGAAGGCGATAAGATGTTTAAAACGTTATAGTTCTAATTCAAAATAGCTAAGTCGTAGGTTGTTATTAGTTTTGGTAATTAGATTGCTGAATCAAGTGCCCAAATACACATATCTAGTTTCTTGCAACAACCGATTAAAACGGATAAATATGCCCTGGCTATATGCCCATTGAAATACGCACAATACTACTAAATTTAATTTGATCATTAATGGATATATAGTAACAATTAGCTTTATTATAGTTAAGATGGTTGCCTGATGAACAGAATACAAACTGAAAGAAAACAAAAAAAAATGCAGTAATTACAACTGCATATGTCGGTTTCTTGATCTAGTCGAATTTTGTAAATTTTTTCGGTTACTTGTTTTTCTCTTTGCTGTTTTTGCTGAAAGTAAACAGTTTGTTAAACTGTTTATTGTTGCGATTGTTTGGTCGATTCTGGAAGAGATGAATATAAGTCTAAAGATTTTACAATTTATTATGTTGGTTGGTAACCCACCTTGCCGCGTATTTGTGATTTTATCTCTGTACCTTGCGCTCGTTTAGCGCCACCTTGAAATTGGCGGAAATCCACAGCTTTGTAGTCGAAGTTTTGTACCGTTCCGGTATTGGAAGGAAGCTGTACAAGTCTGTTGGAACTTTGGGCGTGCAGCCGTTCTTTTGCCTTAAAAGACTGATTCTTTCGCTGCCGCTTCTCCTTACGCTTACTGAGAACAGGCGTGTTCGTTTCATGCTTTTCGATAGGTACTTCAACAACTGCATTGTCATCGCTATCATCGGCGTTGGCTAGTTTATCAACCAATGAAGTTGAGCATTTGTTATCCGTCTGCTCCTTATTTGAAGTGGATGCAATGGACTTCACATCATTTCTGCTGCGTTTAGCCACGTTGGCCATTTCCTTCGTCGGTTGATGTTTTCGCTTCAACTGTTCTTTTAATGATACGTTACTGATAGGATCTTCTCCCATCGTGGCAGTTTGTTCTAACTTGACGTCCATAGGCGCAGGCTCAGCGGGGCAAAGGCGTCGCTGAAGCAACTCTTTGTTCTCCTTTGATTGCTGTTCAACTCTTTGCTGTTCCATCAGGGGCAAAATAGCCATGTAGCGCTTATAGGGCATACGCATGGTCTGGTTTTCTTTTTGGGCACGCGCCCAACGTTGCTTTTCTTCCTTCGTTGGTGACGCTGACCTTTGGAATATAGAAAGGGCAGGTGCAACCAATGACAAAGAAAAAGGTTCCAGTTTTGGCGTGTTAGGCCGCAGCAATCTGCCCGGAGCATTTCGACTCAGTAAAGTGGGCAAATCGTCGCGTACTTCTTCTTGGTGTGAAAAGTCATGAGGACAATTTAGTTTGCTATTGAAATCCTTGTTGCTCACCGGTATATGCAAGGGAACAATATTCTGAGCTTCTAATATGGGCTGCAGTAGAATATAGAACATATTGGAATCAATTTATCTCTCAATAGATAACACTAACAAACACTTACCTTCACAAGGGGTTGCTCACGCGCTTGAAGCACGATTTGATGCAACGTATGGAGCTGCTGGCGTACCAGTGGTGGGATGGGATTGCAGCAAGCCAATATGCCTTGCATTTCACGTGGCAAAGTTTCAGCAATCTGTAGCATCATATGATTGGGCAGAACATAACCATAACTTTCATCTTCCTGACGAGCGGTAGCATCACGCCACTCAAAAATGCCACGCAGTGCATATAGCTGGCGGTTGTCAAAGGAGCGCTTCGTCTTTCGCACTAGATCCAGATGTGAATCGGGACCAATGTGCGGTTTGGTGTAGCGCTTCTTGCAAACGTCTGTGCTCATTTGATAAACCATACGCAATGCGTGCAATTGTCCTTGCTCCAATTGCAGCAAATCGTTTGTGAGCCGCTCGTAAATGTAGATGAGATAGTGAGTGTCCTGTCGGGCATAGTCAATGAGCTTCTGTGGCAGCGGCCTCATGCGCCAGTCTGCGAGCTGTAGGCTCTTATCCACATCCATATTCAAGTAGTGCTTTAGTAAAAATGCCAATGACAGACGGGCCATGTTCAACGCCTTGGCAGCCCTATGTGTGTCAAACATATTAACAATATACAGGGAGAGATCCCGTTGTAGCCATTCGATGTCAAGATCGGCGCCGTGTAAAATCTTGACCTTTTTGGGATCGGTGAGCACAAGATTCAAAATATGCATATCCTCACGTAATGCTAGAGTATCGAATATATAGTCTTTTGTGCGTGTTGAAATCTGCACAAGGCAGGTGATGCCCATGAACGTACGATAAGAATGATGCTCGACATCGATTGCTATTTGATTTGCTTGGCGCAGCTCTTCTAACACCTGTTTTAGGGCTTCCACATTGTCTACCAACATTAGTTCAGTTTGGGCTGTTGAAGCCGGTAAAATGGGCTTCTGCTTTTGTAACTGCTCAACTGGTGGCTCAAATTTCAGCAGCTCAAATTCATAGGGATGAAGGAACGACACCACATTACCAGAATCATCGTATTCGGGAAGTAGTGCCAAGGGCTTCAGCGAATTGGGTTTCTCTATAAGACGCGGCCGGAAAGGATTCTGGGAACTATTGTCTACGGGCACCCTGAACTGCATTTGTGGTCGCAAAATGTTTTGAGCCGTAAACAGGCGTGCAGAGACCGTATTACGCGATGGTGTTGCCAAAGATGGGCTGTAGCAATTCCAGCTTCCGGCGCGACGCGATTCTTTTGTGACTGTTGGTTTTGTAATACTCGATCCAGATTGAACATCAACTTGAGTTTCAACAACCATGGGCTGGTTGTTTCGTCGAAGACCGCTTCTAATATCTAGATTGGTAGTGATACGTTCAAATAGAATATCATTAAATTCCTGAACCATTTCCAGTTGGTCATCGCCCTGTCGCCTAAGCGAATGTATAAACGTTTAGAAAATTAGTTGTTCTTTTATAATAATTGAGAAGCTGCATACTTTCTAATATCTCCCGATACATTTTCTGTCTTTAAAACCTTATTAAGTAGACCCAGCACACGTTGCGACTGCTCCTCCACAATGCGTGCATAGCCAGGATAACTCATAAAAAGTGAACGGGCTGCACCCTGTGGAAATGCATTACAGTTTCGTGTGGCAGCTACAACATTCCGATATGCTCCCTTAAAATACAGAGAAGTGTGAAGTTATCCCGATTTACAGTATTTTAATTATTTACCGTTGTAAAGTTTATTATGTTACTGGCTTGTGAGCTGCCTTGAGAGGCCGACTGTTTTGTGAGTGCATCTTCTTCAGGGTGTTTTTCCGTCTGATTTTTCCATTTGGTTGCTTCTGACATTGTATGTCTTTTTATGAAATTCCCTAGTATTGTTGTGCTGCGGGTGGCCCGACAATTGGTTGAGTACAAAAAATGTGCGTTTTCTTCTTCCGAAAGAATTGAAAACACCGATAATTTAGGGTTGTCAATAAGCGGCAAATTTTTAGTTACTCATTGAAATAATAGTCGATTGAAAACTATACAATTCGATCTGCCCACTAAAATTTACATTAAAGAAAGTTATAAAAAATCGAATGAGAAATGGAAATGATTCCGACAATGTCTTCACCGTATCGTGTTTTTAGTCCGACATGTTTTTGCTTTGACTTACCTACTAGCAAAACACATCGGAATATATCGAGACTATCGAAATCGTACAGGGTTGCGACAGAATTATAAGTATTTGCAAGCAATTACATCGATGCCGCTGTGATTTTTGAGTCTCATACAAACCGCTCCAGCAAAAAACGTAATTATAAAGTTGTCTATTAAAGCCTCGGTAAAATATTCCTTTCCCAATTCAAACTAACATCTTTAATCTGTTCAATCATGTTGGAGTTGTATAGGCGCGTCGTGTCTCGTTTTCCACTTGGCAATGTCAGTTACATGTTCGCTTACGGGTCAGGCGTCAAACAGCAGATTGGCTATGATAAAGTCAGTCAGAAGACGGATCCAAACAGAGTAATCGACTTAGTATTTTGCGTGCGCGATACACAGGGCTTCCACGCGGAGAATATTTATAGGCATTTCAGTCATTATTCAGCTCTGCACTATCTGGGAGCCAACTTTGTGAGTCAGTATCAGGAACTCCTAGGCGCACGAGTTTACTTCAATACACTGGTGCCGCTTGATGATCTAGGAGTCACAATTAAATACGGTGTAATTCATGAGGATCACTTACTGGAAGATTTGATCAATTGGCGCCATCTATATTTAGCTGGCAGGCTCCAAAAGCCCGTTACTAATCTCGTTAAGCTAGAGGACGATTCCCGTTTGAAGATTGCTTTGGAGTCCAATCTACGGTCAGCATGTCAAACCGCACTGCTGATGCTACCAGAGAAGTTTACCGCATACGAGCTTTTCTATACCATAGCTGGGTTGAGCTACAAGGGCGACTTCCGTATGATTTTTGGCGAGAATAAACGAAAAGTACACAATATTGTCAAGCCACAAGTCGGTGAATTCTATACACTCTACCAACCGATCATGAAACAGTTATCGAAATACATGGCTGTAAATATGCATGGCCAAACACCTGGATCTTTAAAGCCGGCAATTGTCTTTGAGCAGGATAAATCCGTGGAGGCTACGCGGTATCATCTACGTCATCTGCCCAAGCAGCTTTGTCATCGCCTTAAGCGAAATGCAGCCTGCCGTGGAGATTATACGGATGTGGTTGAATATCTAGCGGTAGCTCCACTGCTTTCGAAAATTGTCCAGGTCTCCGTGAATGACATTGTTTGGCGCAGCAGTGTCACGCAGTCACTTAAAAATATTGCTACTGCCGGCATTATCAAATCGCTCGTCTATAGCTATCGCAAGGCCCAGAAGACATTCGCTGTTTAAAAATGTACACCTTGCAACATCTGCTCGCTAATCTTCCCTGCCAATTGTTGACTAAGTTGCGCTTAGTGCAGTTTTGTTATTTAATTTTATGGTACAAAAGTTATTGACTTGAATAGAGAATATGTAGCTTACACCAAAATTAGAGTCATTGAGTTTTCATTACCAGGAATTTTAAAATTTTCAGACGATATGTCCAGCGACTCGAGCATCTCTAACGGAGAGGAGCGCAGGCGTAAGCACAAGCATAAAAAACAGTCAAAAACGAAGATACTAAAAAAATCAAAAAAACACAAACAAGAAAAACGCCACAAGGAAAAAAAGCACAGAAAACGTGAGGAATCGCTTGAGGAAGAAAAATTCGGACACCAGGATAACGCTCCTCCGTCAAGACAGTTTGTAGAGGTAACCGATGGTGCGGATGCTTATATGCCCGCATTGCCGCCACACCTAATAAAATCAAAAGAGTCATTGGAAGTGGCACTACCTGCTCCGATCATTGGTCCCGTGATGCCTGTTCACCTAGCTGAAAATCCTATAGCTGTGGAGGTAGATAAGGAAGATGACTTGGCGGGTACATTTGGACCTATACCAAATACCACGCAAGTTGAACTGGAGGAACGTGCTATGGCTCTAAAATTGGCCGCACTAGAAGGGGGATGCTTGGGAGACTCGAAAGCAATTAAAGATGTTCGTGAAGAATGGATGCTGGAACTTCCGGATGTGGGCCTGAAAGGCGGACTCGCTGCAATCAATAATATGAAGCGAACATTCTACCAGGGTAAAGAGCGGCCAGATTTCAGTGATCGCAGTGCGTGGACTAAGACACCACAAACTGCCGCAGCTAGTCCGAAACCTTGTAGCTCCAAGGACTTGGTGCAAAAAGCTCAGGCAATTCACGAGAAGCAACGTGACGAGGAGCAAGAGATCCTTGCCAAAAAACACGAGAAGAAGCATAAAAGCAAGGAGTCTCTAGTCGATATACACCAAAAGAAACTACGCAAGGAACAGCGTGAGCGTGTAAGACCTAACATATAAAAACAAATCCTAGCATATGATAATCCTGTTCTTATTTGCAGGAGAAGGAACTAGCTGCCAGCGGAGCGAACCCGGAGCGACGTCCATTTAGCCGTGATATCGATTTGAAGCTTAACAAGATTGACAAGAACCAAACGAAGCAAATTGTGGATAAAGCTAAAATACTTAATACGAAGTTCTCTAGTGGTCAATCTAAGTACCTTTGAGAATTGTGTAAATTTGTCGATTTATTCTTAAGATAGTATACATTTAATATAAATATTGAGAGTAATTTTTTTATCGCTGGGGTGGGGGTTTAGGTTTTGGTATTTTCGACAGTAATATTTGGATTTCGTCCTTTTCTTTCCAGTCCTTCCACAACTCGTACAGATTGACAATTGCGCGCACTATTTCTTGCACCTTGTCCAAATCGACGTTCAGTTCGGCGAACCATTGCTTGGTCGAATCCTTTTGCAATATGACGCATGCGATTTGCAAGCAGGCAATAGCTATCTGAAAAATAATGTTCTAGTGGTCTGCTTTATAATAGGGTACTAGTTAAACTCACCTGGTAGGGAGGGTACAACAAACAGACATCGGTGCGCAGCGAGTCGTTGACTATGCGCCAACTAAGAGTCAACAGCTGATCATGATCTTGACCCATATCCTGCACCAGCTGTAGCAATGGTCGATATGGCTGGAATACAATTAAACAACAGTCGAGATTTTCCAATAAATAAAACTCGCACTCGAGTATGTGATTCGTGCGGTATGGAAACTCTTGAGTGTAGGCATAACTGAACTTGGTCTTTATTGCCGTCTGGCAAATGGAGATAAGGCGAGAGTTCGAAATAACACCGAACTCCTCCACTTTTGAGGCCAACAGTATGCAAGTTGGTGCCAACAATAACGGGTCAATGTTTTTCAATGAATTGCGTGCATAAAAACGTTTGAAGTAAACAGTTGCTGTTGCAATAACTTGTTGTCGGAGCTTTAACTGCTCCCCGAGCACTTGAATGACGTTCGCGAAAAATATAAATATCTTTTGATACTCATCCTCGGTGAGCACTAGCAAATCATTTTGGCGTTCTCGAAGCAAATCCTGCTTATCCAGTATCCATTGCTGCGAATGAGAGCTCTGCCAAAAGTTGCCTGCCATTATATGTTTGACAAATTGAAATTAGTTGGCTTCGGCTTTTCGGTTAGAAAGTAAATTGTAGGTATTCAAAAAAAAAAAAACGCTAAAAATTGAGCAAGCATTAAAGAACACCCAAAAAATCTAATGCCCGTTCTCTCCAGACAGTTTGGCCAGTGTTGTAAAGGGAAAAAACAGCTGATTTGACTACAGCTAACTTAACACTATAGCGTTTACCCATATGCAATTGTGTGATTTTTTCAGCAGGCACCGAGGCAACGGGAACGCAGCAGTTTTAGTTATTTAAGTGCTTAAAATATTTAACGATTATTAGAAATGATGGCGTTGCGTGTGCTTGGAGTAACGCAGAATATGCGCACATATATGCGCGGCGTGCACCTTATCAAGGTTAGTAACATAAATACATTCAATATTATACTCCAGGATATTAAATTACGTAATTGTGTATGTGCAAGCTCCACACTTGCAGTTTATGTTGAACATAAGTTGAGACGCATTCAATTTCAATAATTCTCCAAGAAAAGTGCATCTCTATCCGGTTAGTGCTTTAAAAGTGTATTAAATAGTTACAAAATGGTTTTAGCATATTTTAGGTTATGTTAGGGCAATTGCTCAACCAACCGAGAATTTACAAATTTGTTTTGGTTTTATTTAGCGCTACAAATCGGCGTTGACCGTTAAGAAGACGCTGTTGAATATACCCGCTACACAGGTAACTAAACTCGACAATGGACTGCGCGTTGCTAGCGAAGATTCTGGCGCATCTACAGCCACCGTTGGACTCTGGATCGATGCTGGTTCCCGTTCCGAGAACGATAAGAACAATGGCGTTGCCCACTTTTTGGAGCATATGGCTTTCAAGGTAAGATGCAATGAAATAGTGATCAACATAAATTATTACTTCTTCATCAGGGTACTGCCAAACGTTCACAAACTGATCTAGAACTCGAGGTTGAGAATATGGGTGCTCACCTTAATGCTTACACGTCTCGCGAGCAGACCGTATTCTATGCTAAGTGTCTGGCGAAGGATGTACCCAAGGCTGTCGAGATTCTAGCCGACATTATTCAGAACTCGAAGCTCGGCGAGTCCGAAATTGCTCGCGAGCGTTCGGTTATCCTTCGCGAGATGCAAGAGGTGGAAAGCAACTTGCAAGAGGTCGTCTTCGATCACCTGCATGCTACGGCCTATCAGGGTACACCACTAGGTCAGACTATTCTTGGCCCCACCAAGAACATTCAGTGAGTAGTTGGGATATTAACTTACATGTTGGTCTGGCTAAAATTCTATCCTTAAAGGTCCATTGGCAAATCCGATTTGACTGATTACATTCAGACCCACTATAAGGCGTCGCGCATAGTTTTGGCAGGTGCAGGTGGTGTTAAGCATGACGAACTGGTAAAGCTGGCTGATCAGTCTCTTGGCCGATTGGAAGCTAGCGTACTGCCAGCAGAGGTGACTCCATGCCGCTTCACCGGTTCGGAAGTCCGCGTGCGTGACGATTCCTTGCCATTGGCACATGTTGCTGTCGCTGTTGAAGGTTGCGGCTGGACCGATCAGGATAACATCCCTTTGATGGTAGCCAACACCTTGGTTGGTGCTTGGGATCGTTCTCAGGGAGGCGGTGCTAACAATGCATCCAACTTGGCTCGTGCCAGTGCAGAGGATAGTTAGTACCAGAGTGCAATAATATTGTTCATACTCTAATGCCTTGTAATCCCCGAACAGATTTGTGTCACAGCTTCCAATCTTTCAACACCTGCTACAAGGATACTGGTTTGTGGGGTATCTACTTCGTTTGCGATCCATTGCAGTGCGAGGTACAAAGATTTCAATTTGTGTAATATATGATTTTACTAATATTATTTGATTTAGGATATGATCTTCAATGTGCAGACTGAATGGATGCGCCTGTGCACAATGGTTACCGAGGCTGAGGTTGAGCGCGCCAAGAACTTGTTGAAGACAAACATGCTTCTACAATTAGATGGAACCACACCCATATGCGAGGACATTGGTCGCCAGATTTTGTGCTACAATCGGCGTATCCCGTTGCACGAGTTGGAGCAACGTATCGATGCCGTTAGTGTGCAGAATGTTCGCGATGTTGGAATGAAGTACATCTATGATAGATGCCCCGCTGTGTCCGCTGTTGGTCCTGTCGAGAACCTTCCCGACTACAACAGAATCCGCTCATCCATGTACTGGTTGAGGGTCTAAGTAGGGTCCCAGCACTCGCCTAGATTGCGTTTCTAGCCGTGTAGTCTAATTCAAGAAAGTTTAATGAAAAAGAAACAGAAAACAGTAAAACCAACTAAAATAAAACAAACAAATATATATGATTGAGGGTCATTCCTCATTGTTCGTTTGATTTTGTATTTGATATTAAATGATTGATATTAAGAAGATTGCATCCTAATTGTGCGAGTAATTGATAGGTATTCCACTGAGCCCTTTTTTTAATTTAGCCGGTTCAGTCTGTCCTAATGCCGGGTCTAAGCCCTGCCATGTTCGATCCTCAAATGTTAAACCAGTGTCCGTGGTCATTACAGCCATCTTAGCTTGGGTCGCAACTGTGGATGTGCTTGCGTTGACTATTTCATCGTCCGCAGTGCCTCCTCTCACACGTCCACTTACTAGACTTACATCCTGTAACTGGACGTCCTTTACATAAAAGGGTAAAAAGCTTTTTCCCTCTGGTAGCAGCTGCTTGAAATCCATGACATATGCTTCTGGGTACTTCATATGCCAGGCTGGATTCAGCGCCATTTCAGCCTCAAATACAGAAACAATAGGTTTATAGAACTCCTTGGAATTATACATATTATTAAAAGGGCAACCAATTAGCACAAAACAGTCAATCTCTAGAAAGTTGGCTAGCTTTGCAGGATTGATGCGACCAACGGAAATCAGCTGAGTCTTGATACCCCGGCTCTTGGCCATTTCCTGCAAACGGGCTACCACGTCTAAATAGCCCACAGCGCTTAAAGTGGCCACAACGAGGCCAAGAGTCTGGGCATCTTTACATTTCTCTATATAGTAATAGCGTCGGCGTATATATTGGGCAGTCAGCGGATTTTTTGCACTCATTTTTCCGGTGGCACCGTCAAAAATATGCCACTTACAAGCGGTTGTAGTTAATGAGAGATTGGCAAAGCGCTGATTATCGGTACCAATGAAAATGCAAATTTGCTTCGATGGTGAGGCACTTTCAGACTCTGTTGGGTGCTTACTTTCAACAGAATCTTCAGCGGGCGGTGGATACATTTCGATGGACAACTTCTTGGGCCGTAGCACTTCCCGCACCTGGCTATGAAGCGTATCGTCGCCCTCGGCCAGCTGATTTTCATAGAGGTGCTGATAACCAATGTCTAGGTAAACGCTTACGTCTTGATCTACGCACTCCGGCTGCAGACTGGCCAATTCTTGCAGCAATATCGCCAGCTCAATCGGCAACACCGGATATAAATAGAGCACCGGCAAGCGACTGGCTTTGCTGCGGCACGCACTTCCAAAATGTATGATACTATCTGCTTCCACATGTGCTGCAGCGATTTCATCAACACAACAGCTACCATACGTTGTATCTCCCAAAATAAATAATTTACAATCCTCAGTATTCAGAGCTTGCTCTAGAGAAATAATGATAGCATTGCTGTGTGGCAAATAATCATCTGGGAATTGCAGGCAAATCTGGAAAGCAAGTTTTAATAAGGAAAAAATAAATATTAAAATACATTAATTACGTACTCGAGTGTAACAATTTTGTCGTATCCAGCCGATGGAAACTTTTTTGTGCGTTTCGTTCCAGATTTGTTCAAATATTATAGGGGCTTCAAATGTCTCTTCTGTCTGGCGCTCCAGCGCTACGGTATCTTGGCTGGAAAACGCTGAAGCCTTCATTGTTCAATTTTATAATATGCACAGAAAGTAAAATAAACAAATGAAGTGAAACGATTATCATGTCAATATATAACTATCGATATTAAATGAAGTATTTTTGTTTTTTTTTTTTTTTGCACATGCAGTAATATTTCTCTAGCACAAATTTTTTAGTATTATATGCATAATCGATATATCGATGTGCGTGACTTTCCCATCACTAACCTTAACTGTGCGCTAGGTAACAAGGCAAGCGAGATTTGTGGGAGCTGTCAAAATATATTATTTAAGGAAACCGGACGCAACAAAATCTACAAATACGCGAGCATTATTCTACGTTAAAGAACAGTAAACATTGGCAACTAATATACTGAGAACACTTGGTTTTCGCAAACTTCGTAATGGATGACTCACGCGAGGAAAGCCAATTTATTGTAGATGATGTGAGCAAAACAATTAAAGATTCAATCGAATCAACTATCGGTGGTAACGCGTACCAGCATGATAAAGTAAACAACTGGACTGGCCAGGTGGTCGAGAATTGTTTGACCGTGCTCACAAAGGAGCAGAAGCCTTACAAGTACATTGTTACCGCTATGATTATGCAAAAGAATGGTGCTGGCTTGCATACAGCCAGTTCCTGCTATTGGAACAATGACACCGACGGCAGCTGCACTGTACGTTGGGAAAACAAGACTATGTACTGCATTGTGTCCGTTTTCGGGCTGGCTGTCTAGTAATCAAGATTGAAGAACAAATCGCTAACAACTAAGGGGGAGGGATTAACAAGATTGCCTTGCATTCGTTTTCGTGTAAGTATTTGTAGGTATTTGTTTGAAATTTCATTAATATTTGCCAACATTTTCAGCTTTAATTCATCCAACGCTGCTACGATACTTCAGTAAACTGTTTGTTTAAACTAGTTAACAAGGAATCTAACTAATCTACCAAAATTCAACGGCGAGCAAAGCATTGTCAAATTCTTAGAATGCACATATACAGCAAAATTCCCAATTATTAAGCAAAATGAAATGTATTTATATTATTTTTTCGAGTTCTACTTACCGCACAAGGTTTTAAATGTTATTCACAGTTTTCATTTTAAATCTAAATAAAATTGTAAGTCAAAGTAGTTTTTCCTCATTTATTTTCATTCAAGTCGACCTTGAGCCCAACCAAATAATTCGTACCAACATTGTTTAATCGATGCAACTGCTGCAACCCATACAGGGTGACTTTCTCCTAGATACATATATAAGCAGTCAGTTACCTTTTTCGTTTGAACCGCCTGGAAGCCGTGAGTGCTGGTACTGTGCTTGGCAGTCGAAGAGAAAGAATGTCTGAGCGTGTTTTAAGACGAGCATTGACAATATGAGCATAGGAAATAATGCGATCCCTGGATGTTTTGAGAATGCGTGATAAAGTATTTACATCCACCTCATGTTTTTCACTGATCAGCAGAGCAAGTACAATAAAGTGCGTGAGCGCCTTCTCTGTGCTAAAGGTAGTGCGAGCATATGACTTGGCCACATTGTGGTCAGCAAAACGGTGACGTATATCATTCTCCACTTTTTCCGAGATAGACGACAGTTCTACATTTTTCATCTGGCGCTTTCGCAGCGCTATAAGCGTTTGCAAAGCGTCCATATATATGATTAGCTTGATATGTAAGAAATCTTTCTTTGTGGTGGATTTCTTATCCTGTATACGCTTGATGCAGTCTCTTAGAAAGTCACTCTCAATCCTATAAAAAAGAATGCAGTGATTTATGGTATCGTTCAGAATAACTATAGAATACTTACGGCAGCTTATCCCCTGGTGTGGAATACACACTATTCGCCTCATCGTCTAGGCGATCAAGCAATGTTTGTGGCACCACGTCGTTCACTTCAAAAACTTCATCTATCTTGGTTGCCGCTTTATTGCACTTAGGCACAATAGTAGCGAGATATTCGGCATTGTGTACATCTACTTCGGGTACTGAATTATCTTCGTCATCTTCTCGCTCATTGCGTACAGAGCTCTGGACAGTTTCATCCAAATCCTGACGCATCACAGCTACATTAACCATCATCTGTTCATTGTTTGCTATAAAGCGAGACGTCTTGCGACCGCCAAATTCCTTGAGCAGCTTCTTTGTTGCATTTTCTTTACTCAGCATTGGTCGGTTCTCCGCCTTCTCCATCTTTTCATATATGTGGTTTGCTAAAAGCGCTTGCTGCACAGGAACGATGGTTGCTTTGTTTGTGGTTTTATTACGCAAACAAATATATGTATCGCATTCTTCATTGTCCTGTAAATCACCAACATAGGTATTCACCCCGGCCATTACCAAGGCACGTTTTGGTGCTTTTCGATTGGCTTTACTCTCAATCAAAGAAAAATTAGAGCTTACGCCGAGGTAACCGTTCTGAAAATTGACTGCAGACAGGCATTTAGCAGGAATAAGATTTTATTTGAATTAGCACTTACGAATTGTAGGTAAATATGCATTATGGTCGGGTCTGTGGACATTTTCAATTAAGATTTTCTCATCCATTTTTAATTAATTTTAATCTAAAATCTTAACGACAACGCACGTGTAATAATTACAAATGATTAAACAGCTGATGGTGGCTGCGTGGTATTGCCAGATAGTCGCTATCCATAGAGTTGCCAGGCGCCATGTCGCCGCCAATTTTTAATTACAGATGTCATGGAGAACGAACCACATTTTGAATATTAAAGCCCGACAACGAATAATGCTTGCTTTTAACTATTTTAACTACTTGCTGCAAATGAAAGAGTACGAAATTAGTATTTGTAGAGTTCGTAGTATTTGTAGTATTTATTAGAGTTTGTTTACTCACCAGCACAAGCTTTATTAAAAACACTGCAAATGTTAGAAAATTAATACTCATTAGCGCTGCTTCTGGTGGAAATTCTAGATTTGATTCATCCAACAGGCCGCGTCGACGCCGTCTGTGCCGCTCCGTTGGCTGCCACAGCACCGAGAACTGTTGCTCTGTGGAAAGTAAAACTCACTTAGTGTCTACTTTTCAATTTTTCAAGTACGCACCAATAACTTTCATGAAATTGTCTCGAAGCTGCTTTAGTAATTTTATTTTATTTTCAATGTTTAGCGCCGACTTCTTAATCCAACCGATTTGCATTCTCTTTAAAAAGTTCAAAAATCCCTGCATGCTGGGCAAAAGCAATTCCTCATCACCGTCAGATGAGTTGTCCGACTGCTCGGTGGCCGTTTCCACTACTCCGGCCATATTCTCCGCACTTTCTATGTTCGAGGAGTGGCGTCGCGATGTGGTTTCCACTTTGGGAGTAACCACCAGATCCACGTTTATCGGTGGCATGCTGGAGCTACTTTCCACCACAAGCTTGGTTCGTGCATGTATTAACTGACTCTTATTGTTCACCACAACCTGTGAGCTGTGCTTCAGTCCGCCCTCATCGCTGACCACCAATGGGTTGCTCTGACTACTACTCAACCCAAATCGCTCCCGCTGATACTCGATCCATACGGGACTGGGCGTGCCTTCTGCTACCTGCTGCTGGACACTGGCCTTGTCAATCGGCTGCGATTGCGACTGCGAATGCGAGATCTCTACCCATTCGGTGATGCTGAAGTGCGTCAGTGCCACCAGAAGGCATAATCTGACCACCAAATGCTGCATCTTATCTCTGAAATGGCTGCAACGCGACTGATGCGGCGGGTCTGGAAATTGCTCTGTGCATTGCGAAAAGGGTGTCAACCGTTGCATGCCACTGAAGCAGAGTCTAATACCTGATTCACTTTCAAGCATTGCTCTCCATTGTTTTTCTCTTTTAGTAGTAATATTTATTTTTTTTTAATTGGTTCTAAAATACGAGCAGAGCTGAGCGTTTGCATACTCTTCTTATTCTGGGTCTTGGCTTGGTCTATAAGTTCATGTATTTCTATTGGCTAACGGTATGCAATTAAGTACGGTAATTCGTAAGATAAGCATATCTGTATATGCATATACATATGTATATATATACTAGTTTTGATTCATAGCGAAGATTTAGCACAGAGTTTTCACTTAACAAACGGCGCCGGGAAAAGCATGAGGAATATAAATCGGTTCACATTTAATGCAATTTTCGCTTCTTTTTTCTCTTTTTATCTTAGTGAATGTAATCGTCAGTGCGAGCATAAGACAAAAATCTTTCAAAATTCATAGATACAATATCTAGATCTTTGTTAATTGTTGAGATTTTCAATTAAGAATTTTCAATTTGTAAATTTCATCGGTTTTTGTTTTTTGTTTATCGAGTATGTGCTAAATCAAATTCTTATTAATGTACAGTCTGAAAATATGTGCGTTTGTGAGTGTGTGGTTGTTCGTGTGTACGAATCTATTGTATTTACGGTGGTGAGTGGACGCTATTTGATGTGCCTGCAGAGATGGAAGCGCATCCACTTGAGCGCCTTGTCGCCAATGGCCTCCACTTTAGGCGAGCCAGACAGACGATGGCAGCCGGCACAATTCGATGGGGATGGATAGCAATCGCTGGGTACGCTCTGGCTGCCGGACAGCGGCTGCAGCAGCACGGCGCTGGCAGCATCCTCTGATGGGGAGTGACCAGGTCAAATGTCGCCTGCGCTGTCCCAACGCATGTCGTCCGCCTCGTGGGTCAGGTAGCGTCCGAGGCCTACCTGCGTCTCCAGGTTGCGTAGATCTCGGTATGTCTGCTTGTCCTGCAGCCAATAGTGCATGAGGCTCTTGTCGCAGGTGTAGCGTTTGCGCTGCTTTACTTGCAGCAAATTGTTAATCAGGTCAATGGCTGTCGAGTATCGATTGGTCAGCACATAAAGCACATAGCTGTGCAAAAGAGAGTTCAGCTTACCGTTCGAGGAGATCTCCTTCCAAGGATTGGGTGGATACATGAAAGCGGCATTTTGTATCTGATCGTTGATGTCCTCCTCCTCGTTGAACGGAAATGTTCCGCTCAAGCTCACGTAGATGATAACACCGACGCTCCACATGTCCAGCGAGCGGTTGTAGCCCTTGTTGCGCAGCACTTCCGGCGCCAGATAGGCGGGAGTTCCCACCACGGATCTTCGAAAGGACTTCTCGCCAATGATGCGGGCATAGCCGAAATCGCAGAGCTTAACCTGTGGAAATTCGGCATCCGACGAAAGCAGAACGTTCTCCGGCTTCAGATCGCAGTGGACTATGTTCTGGGAGTGAAGATATTTCAGCGCGACGAGGATTTGGGTGATCAGGAACTTGGTTACACGCTCGCTGAGGCGTCCGCGTTCATGTGAGAGTATCATCTCCAGCATGTCACCCTTGAGTTTCTCCATGACCACGAAGATACGCTCGGGCGTTTCGAACATGCGCTCCAGATTGACAACGCCACAGTGGGTTATATTCTGAAGTATGGCCACCTCGTTCTTCAGCTGCGCCTCCTGCTTGGTGGGGAAGCGCAGCTTGTCTATCACCTTGATCGCCACCTCGCGTTTGGTCTTCTTGTGGATACCACCATAGACGACGCCGAACTGACCGGAACCGAGCACCTCATCCGGAAATATCTGATACAGCTGACCCATATCTTGCACCTGTTCCTCGGATTCACAGCACTCTGCGAAGAAGAGGGAAATTTGCTGGAGTCCAACTAGCAAGAGCAAAAATACTTACGCGTGTTTGTCACATGCATGAAGGCTTGGCGGATGCTCGTTTCCCAGCTCTTGGCAATATCCGCGCCGATGCCACTGTCAGGCGGTGGCAGCCGCACGGCATGCTCCTCACCCACGCCCAGCTGCGGATCCTGGCCCACATAGTAGTTGAGATTGGCCGTGCGCAGCTCAAAGCAGTAGTTGGAGTCGGGCCGCGGATCGCGATGCGTCTCAATCGAGAGCAGCTCGGCCAACGGTAGTTCCTTATGGTACTTGCTGCCTTGCTCCGATACGAAGAGTGTTATGGTCTTGGAGTCCAAGCGCCAATAGTAGCGTTTGAGCGCCTTATCCAGACTGGTGTAGTGCACTAGCCAGCCCTCTTTGATGGCTTGGCCGCCGCGTTTCTTGGTGTGCTTTACCGACTGCACGATGCGCATCAGCGGTATATTGGCACTGGGCGATGATGACGATGAGGATTGCGACTGCTCCGATTGACCATCGCTCGACTTGGCATCTCCGGCCGTACAGTTGTTACCGCTATCCAAGTTCCCATTGACTAGTTCCGGTGGAGAATTCTGTGCGTTTGTCAGTGCCTTTGGCGGCTCTCGAGGTCGTCCGGCCACCAGATTTGTGCCACCCATGTTCTTATTGTACATGGCAAACTCCGACTGAGGGCCATCCTCGAAATCGCTATCGTCGAACTCCTCGCGGAAGAAGTTGTCACGCTCCTTACGCGGCGTGCCATCCCCGATCTCCGCCTGCAATTGACTCAGCTGCGCCTCACCTGTGCAATCCTGCGGCACTTTGCCCATGCATTTCTTGTGCGTATTGTATTGACAGTCTCGGCATTGCAGGCCCTGCTTGAAAAGACCCTTAAGCAGTTTCTTGCAGTGCTGGCAGACCGTCGGTATTCCATAGGTGTGGACCATGAATGTGTGCGGAATGCGCAGAACCATTTGGCCGTTCCGGCTGCTGGCTGAGGATGTGCGATGATGTCGGTTGCTGTATCCAGGAATATTCTAAAATATGTCAACAATTAAGGCGTGTTCAGGACATAGTAAGCCAATAGTAAGAATATCTATCTAATTAGGGGTACGTCGTGATTGGCTATTTGGATTAGATAAACCTTGCAGTTATAAACTTAATTCAATTCCATCGATTCAAAAACTACAAAATCGGATTCAATTCTATACTAAATTCTTCAGTGTACACAGTTAATTACGATTCACCTACGAGTATTTTTATAGTTCTCAAATAAAAATCAACTAAACATTTGGTAAAAGTTATAAAAGATTTATTTAAATGTAAGAATAATACATTTGTATATAATTGGAGAGAAAAAGGAATTTAAATATTTTTCAAAAATACTCGTAGGAAGACCCGTTACCAAACGCACCACCCACAACCGCAGTTGCACCCGAATGGTTGCCCATTTTCTTAATTTTTAATTAAGTCATTCATAAGCTCCGACATGCGTTTTACCAGTGAGCTGCTGGAGTCATGGCGACCCGTCGTCTCCTCGTTGGATACGAGCGACTGTTGAGAGCTGCCGGATGGGCTGCGGGGCGGCTGCAACGTAAACGACCGTCTCGAGGTGGCATCACTGGAACGGTTACAGTTGTTCGGTATTTTCACCACACATCTTTTGTGATAGTTCTGACCACAGCCTGTGGTGAATGATATTTGCCGCAATTGAGTTAGTTTTTATGACGAAGGGTGTGGGGTGCTTGGTGTCAGTTATCAGCTGTCAGACTACATACCATCACATTTGAGTCCTTGACGCACCAGACCAAACAGCATTTCGCCGCAAAAATCACAGAATGTGGGCGCCTTGTAGGAGTGAACGTTCAGGCTGTGTGGCTTTAGTGTTGGCATTTCCGATGTCGGATACAGTATGGCTGTTGATAGAAAAGGGAAGCCAATGGATATGGCTGATGACATTCGTTAAGTGGACAAAGTGAACGCCGCGCCTCCCTTCCAACATTACAGTGATTGAAGGCGACGTTGCGTTGATTTTGATATACAAAGCACTTACGACTGGCCGTTAATACAATTTCCACCAATGTCTCGTCCACAACTTCCGCTGCGGAATTAATAATGTGCAGCACATTGGGCGTGCTATAGTCGTGTATGAAGAGCAAAATGCGATCGGACAGATATGTAAGTCCACTATCTGGTATCTAAAAATGGGAAAGGGAGAGAGCGAAAGAGAGAGAAGTGGATAATTAACGCTGGTTTTGCATATGGTTTCTATCATATCATAGCTTAATTGATAGTGCGATAAGAGTGGAACAGATGTACACAGAAATTTCCATCGATATCAATTAGAATTGCGGCAGATACCCTGTTAATAGCCGCGCAATAGATAAAGTATCTACTTTAAGGGTATAGAATAAGCTTAGCTGAAAAATTACCTCTATTTTGTTTTACGAAATAGGTTATTGAATGATATTAATACTCTGAGTAATAGAGGCATTAACAAGTTGCCGTTAACGGCTCGCGATAAAGGGCCAACTTTGTAAGAGAGCCATCATGGCCCATTATTTAGTATGGACGTTGAAAAATGATACTTGTGTCGGCGGGAACAGCTGTCAATGTGGCTCGACCAGGCCAGGCCGCGCAGGACGTGTTCTCGTTTCTGGCCCGGACTCTGCGGCAGCTGGTTAATTGAATTGGCCATGGATAACTGCGCAGGACGGAAATGTCTTGCAGTATCATATGGAGTTGCGGCTTACTTAATAAAATTAAGCAACTATAGTGCACATATAAATTTATTAGGCACACACTCGCACGCTCGCAAGTACAGTGGACACAAGCATGTGCTATACGCACAGTGGGGGCTCGTGTTCTCCATTGTTGCCAGGACAAAAGATAATTGTATGCACTTGATTAATGAAATACGCCCACTGTAAGCGAAATGCTCCCACTGTACATTGCTCTGTTGACTCACTGTGTTGCGCGCAATAATATTGACTAGCTGAGCGAGTGTGTGTGTGTGTGTGTGTGTGTGGGCGTGTGTATATCTAGCTTTTGCATAATTTAGTCGACAGATGTTGACCCATTTAGTCGATCCCAGCCCTGGCGCACTCACCTTGGTGTTGATGAAGTCGCACGCCAAATCCTTGAGCGACTTCAGCGTCAG
This sequence comes from Drosophila nannoptera, assembly GCA_020883555.1. Taxonomy (NCBI): domain Eukaryota; kingdom Metazoa; phylum Arthropoda; class Insecta; order Diptera; family Drosophilidae; genus Drosophila; species Drosophila nannoptera. The sequence continues at coordinate 4,897,615 of JABVZY010000278.1, read as the reverse complement.
AGCATTCGCCGGCACACAAACTGCGTCGCGCACGCTGCCGAATTGGAAGAGAAATGTCACCTCTGGGCCCTCCATGATGACCGGCACGCAGCCAACGCCGCTGCCGACGTTGGCGCCGTTGCCGTTCGCGCTGGCGGTTTGGCAGCCGTTGCTGCTGCTGCTGCTTTGGTGTTGCTGTTGCCGTTGTTGCTGTCGCTGGGCCAGGATTGCGTCTTTGGGCTGCTCCAGCTGCGCGGGAGATTGGCGTTATCTCAATAAAAAGTTTCACTTTCGGAGCTCGCCCCAGTAAACGCGTCAAGGACGAAGGACGTTGCGTATTTGTTATTGTTAGTGTTATTGCTTTTGCTGCTGCGGGCGGACGTTTTCATGCAAGTTTTGCGGCTGAATTGGGTTTCACTCGACTCGTAACTCTAGGCAGCCATTAAGAGCTTGCGAGAATGTAACTGAAATTACGTTCAAAAAATGTCAAGAGAAAATAAGTAGAGCAAAAGGAATTATTAGCCTCGATTTTATTGGCGTTTTATTGGCGGACGAAAATGCGCTCGGCTTTGGAGAAAATCAATCAAAATTTGATATCTTTGATATCTTTTGATTTATTAGGCTAGACCAGATCTAATCAAGTCTCATGTTCATACGCCCCACTTGGCCAGCTTGGGTCATTTAGATGTATATGTATTACACACATATGTAATCAATTGTGATAGCTGACATCATTTCCGAGGAAAGGAAAATAAAACACAAATAAGACAGACTATTGCTTAGCTCAATGAATAATGCAGGGAAGGCAATTTGCATGCACACTTAGCACTTTTGCCGCTGTTCGCCTCGACCTGGCCAGCAATGGATTAGGCCAATTTTCCAGCTGGAAGCCCTTCTCACAAGTCGAGCATTTCGTATGTTAGGTCATGGAGCGTTCGGAGACAATGGAGCTATAAATATTGCGATCGTGATTTGCGGCTGCATTCGATAAGTTAGTTATCTATATATTATATATAATTGGACATTTTAGATAAATTGAGGAAACCGGTTCGTAATTGCTCTATAAGTCTCCGCATGGGAACCTTCTCTAAACAAAGATTCTCTGCGGATAAAAAAAAAAAAAAAAAAAACGCGAGCGAACTTTTGAGTTTCATGTCAAGAAAATACTAGATATTGAAAGCAATTAATAAGCAAGTCCGAGTCGGGCCAGGGCCAGAAGAATGCAGACTACATACAGACAAAAAATGTCTGTCCGTGCATGTGTGTGAGTGTGTGCAGAAGAAGAAGACGGCCCAAGTCAACGAAATAAAAGCCAGACCAAGAAAGAGACTCGAACGCGGCGGCCGACAAGCAACTTTCTAAATTTTTAAGTAGGCGTGTGGAGTGTAAATGCTGTTGTTTTGTTGTTGCTGCTGGGAGTGCTCGGGGCCGCGGCAGAGGGATAAGCGCGTAGGAGCCAAGCGCGCTAAGTGCGTTTCTTATTTCTACGGCGACCGGGAGAGGCTGCGGCCAAAAGTCTGGGAAACAGTTGGAAACACTTCAAGTGGCTGACAGAATTTGAGCAGCAAGTGACGCAGCGCAAAGTGAATGCTGGCATTTAACACGCACACACACGCACGCACTTTGAGTTGTATATGTGAGATAAAAAAGCCAGCTTTGAATTTTGACATTTTTTACATAACATCGGGCAATAGCTGCGGCACTAACAATTCCTTCACATTCTCTTCGGGCTATGCACTTTTTTCGGAAATGTGTATATAACTATATAAGTCTTCGATATATTTTACAGGCTGCCTTGTGACTAACCCGTTGCTGCTGCTGCTGGGCTGGTCTCTGGCTCGTTTGTTTGTTTGTTCTATGCGCTGCAATTCGCTGATGTTGTCGCTGGCATTGCCGCCGCGGCACGTTCTGTGTTAACTAAGCCAAAAGAGCAACTGATTTGGCCAAC
>JABVZY010000278.1:4828110-4840763 GCA_020883555.1 Drosophila nannoptera | reverse complement strand
TACCTCAGTGAAGCAACGGCCCGCCGTAATGCGTAAATAGAAACGAATGCTCAGCAAGGTGGCCACGAGAGCCGCTGTGAGTGTCACGATGAATATATCGCGGACATAATGATCGCTTGGCAACCAGTCCAAGACGATACCCATCCTATAAATGAATACGGTGCACAGAGTTATGTATATGGATAAATATGCAAATTAGCTTATATAACACAATGGACATCGTTAAATGCATAAATTCGAAACACGTTTTGTCATTTTGACCAGCTCAAGATCGACCAACAACAACAACAGCAACAACATGGGGAAGAAGAGGAAGCAAAAGCCGAAGTCATTAAGTTTTTAGTTTAAAAAATCAGTTGGTCAACGTTGCACTTGCCGACGAAATCATTCGCTAACCAACAGCGTTTAATTAAAGTTCGATCGATGATATTGGAAATTTGATACTTTCACTTTTCATATGTGCGAGATAAATAATTATGAAACTGATTTTATGTAGCGTCGAGTTGGAGGCTGTTCATTGCAGGTAGGCAAAAGAAAGCCAAACATTTCGTTCAGCTCTTGTTGTCGACGTTTTGTTGTTGTTGTCTTTCTACTTCATCCTCTTGGCTAGCTCTTCTTCTGCTCAGCGTCCACGTCACTAAAGAAATGAAAAAGTTGTCTGGCTCGCAACGTACTGGCTTACTCGTTACGCTTCTACGCTTCCTGACTCCAACTTCTGCGGCCTAGAATCGACCCGTTTTCGGCTCTGGCCAGCGACAGCAACAACGAAACGTTGTTAAAAGTGCTGCGTCAGTTATGCGGTACTGCGAACATGCGCACACTCACCTGTCTTAATTATGTATATATGTACAGATTGTGTATTTCAACAATGCAATCGCTGTAGGATTGTACTTTGCACTAGCTGCGGGAATAATGCCAAATCCAAGACTCAACTCAATCACAACCTTCGCCTTGAACGCGCGCTCTGCGACTGGCTGCAGAGCCGCGGCTGAGAGCGTGCCGCGATCGAAGCTGCGCTTTGCTATTGTAATAGCCGTAATAGTTGTTATTTATGGTTGCTCTTCGTCTGCCTCTTCTTCGATTTGTTGTTGCTGGCCGGCAAAACAAGTTGAGGCTGGGCTGAGAGTGCAAGACCGGGAGAGAGCGGCAGAGAGTGGGCGCTCGTCTGCAACGCTACTTTTTGAGCTTTTCTTTGCGGTTGTCTTTCTTCTTCGCTGTGCCAAGAGCGTGACAGAGAGAGATAGTGAGGGAGAGCGAGAGGGGGAGAGAAAGTGTTAAGTCTTCAAGATGCCTGCGAAAAGCTCTTTTGGGCATTCGTTCAATGCGCAGCACAAAAGCTTGCTTCATGCAAGCAGAAGAAAAGCTTATTACCAAACTGAGCGAAGCAATTTGATTGCACTTTAATTATTTCTCGTGGAAAATATCTCAGGTAATGGGCCCGAATCGCTACGCCCTAACTCGAGCCAACGGAAACCAGGGATTTTGAATATTCTTTCACTCGTATTCATTCCAGTCCCTTCCACACAAATGAGTACCGAGCGAGCTTTCACATTAAATCTATTGTATATTTATTCATTATTTGAATGGCTTAGAAAACTTTTAGAAAACCGCAAATGAATTTAATTCGTATTACTTTCCCGAGTAATAGAATAAATCGAAATGGCGTTTTCCAAGTGTCTAGAATAGATTTGTATTGGACATACAATATACATATTTACATTAAGCTTCATTGATTTCGTCGAGGGAAATCCTCAATTAATGTTGCAGCTAGTCTATGGCATTCTCGACCCGCACGCTCGCCGCATGTGGCCGGCCCGGCTCGGTGTCCAGATGCTTCGTCAAGGTGTTATACCACTCGTTCATGTGGCGCGAGAGGAAGCTCACGAATTTGGATACCTTGGACTTAACGGTGGTCACAATGTTCTCGGACAAAGTGACCTTGCGACTGCTCGGAGTCGTGACCTTTGTGCTCGTGATCTTCATGACTTTCGACTCGGTGGTTTCCTGGGGAGGCGTCGCTGTGGGCAAGTCCACGTTATACTCATAGACTGAATAGCGTCCAAGGGGCAACAGCTCCTGCCGGTCATCCTTGTGTATCACATTCGAGGTCAGCGCCTCGTCCATAAAGTCGAGCGGCAGCGGCAAGGCACGACGTTGCCGCATTGCCGGCATATCCCACCAGGACGTGATACTCTCGTCGGCGAACTTCTTTAGCCGCTTCGGAGCGGGCACAGGATGCCGCGAGTTCCTACCAAAATAGTCCTCTTCGTTGTCATTGACTGCCAAGGCTTTAGCCGGCTTGTGCTTGTCGACCACCCTTTGCGAGTCGATCGCGTGGGAGATTTCGTCCCGTATATGCTCATCGCCCAGGGAAAACTCGTGCTCATGCTCACTTATGTGGCTGAGGAAGTGCTTGCCGAGCTCACGCTGTGCCTGAAGAAAGTCGTTGGCTAGACTTCCGCTCTTGTCGGAGCGCTTTCTGGTCACTGCATCGACGTCAACGGGTTCCACATCCGGCTCGGAATCCTCTAATTGCGAACTGTGAGCTTTGGCCGGACTCTTGCTTACCGACGCCTTGCTGGAGAAGGGTTCTGGGAAGAGCAGCGAGTTCAGAGTGGCGCCCAGGTTCAAGCGCTTGCCCTTGGGCATGGGCGCCGGCAATGCCTCGAAGAATTCCGTGGGAAGAAATCGAGGCTTTTGCCGCTCCTCCACTTTGGGTTCATGGGGAACATCCTCCAGACTTGCTGCTTGTGGCCGCTTCAGGATTTTCAACTGCTTCGAGGAACCCGGCTTGCGCTTCTTGTGACTTATCTGCTCGGAATCGGGCTGCATCTCGCTCTCCTCACCATCGGGGCTTTCGATGTGCTTGAGATGGACATCGCCTTCGGGCAGCCGGCTATACGGCGGCGGATCGGGCTGTTCGCCCATCTTCTTGAAGAATTCTTCCTCATCGAACTCGGTTAGATCGAAGAGCGGCTTCACCTTACGCTCCGGCTTGCGTATCTCCGTTATCTTCTTGGTCAGCGCAGTCTTCTTGCCATGGCGATTGTAGAAGAATGGCCCGTTATAATCACCAGGACTGCGCCTGCTGCGCCGATGTCGAAGCGCTTTCACCTCTCTGCTCTGCTCCATCACATTCCTCAGCCAGTTGAGCGCTTCGCATGGGCGCACGGACAACGATTTGGGTTTGACCTCTGTGGACACCTGACGCTTAACTGGGCCCAGTGGCGGCAGGTCCTTCGCCAAATTGAACGGTTGCAGCAGCCGACCTAGCAGCGTGTCCTGTGCGTTCGTCTCCGGGTTGTCCAGCACGAAGCGCCGATGGCGATTGATGGTGCTCTGCAGCGAGCCGCGCGAGACAGCCGTCTCCTCAATCAGCCGCTGCAGCAGTCGATCCGCGGAGCTGTAGCCAGAGTCGCGGCGGGGGTCGAATGAGGACTCGGCACTCTCGTTGTCAGTGACCACCTCGGAGAACTGACAGTGCTCCACATTGACGCCGGGCAACACCCAGAAGCCAACGGCCATGGTGGGTGTGATCAGCTGCAGCGGCTTGCTGGAGTCCTTGAATTTCAACTGCGGGCGAAGCGTGGAATTCGAGGATAGCTTCACATTGTTCAGCCGCACGCGTCCGTTCTCAGCGGTCAGGACATACTGCCAGATGTCGCTGCTGGGCAGCTGGCTCCGCACGGTAATCGAGGTCGGCTGCTCCTCCGTGTTGACCACCATGAAGGCCAGTCCGCCGGAGACCGCGTTCGCGCAGTGCGTGTACAGCTTGTTGGAGGGCGCAAACATGTTCAGCGGGTACGCGGGGAACACACGGGAGCCCATGACCTTCTTGAAGATGGCTGTCACATAGTAGCTGAAGTTGGGCTTCTCGAAGTCCTCGATGGTCATGCGCTTGAAGACCACGTCGAAGCCCCCGCTGGCCGCGTCGCCCAAGGTCTGGGCCCAGCGCAAGGCGTCCGTTGTCTCGTCGCCCAGCCTGCGCTTATCCTTGTGCTCGTCGGGCAGCGTTAGCCAGATTGGAACCCGGAGCTGCTGCAGGGTGCGCAGCGCCGGATCGCTGTCGTAGATGTAGCTGCCCAGGCTACTGGAGGGCAGCATGTTGGCCGGCCTGCAACGATTCGGCTCATCGATCACCTCACTTCAATCCATTTGCATACTTACTGCGTCCAGCCGAAGGCGGCATTTATGTCCTTCGACATGTTCACATATTTGCGGGTCTCCTCTGCGCTGCTGCCGGCCGAGATGTCCGCGCCCATCACCCGCCACTTGTCCACGTACGGCCCGAACGTGTCCGTCATCAGCTTCAGGGTGCTCAGCTCCTGCACGTAGTCCTTGGCCCGCGACGAGGCGAAGTCCGTGCCCAGCTGCCAGATGCAGTCCGTGATGCCCACCATGTACGACGTGTTCAGTATCTTCAGCGTATGCATCGAGTCCCATTCGTCGGGGGCGTACGGCACGGGTATGATCATGGTCCAGTTGACGGCACTGGTGCGGAGTGAACCATGAGTCCCAGGCAATCTCTGTGGGCCGAGTGCCCCCACTTACCGCGTCCAGCGATTGAAGCCTTTCCATATGATTTTGGTGGGATTGCGCAGCCGCTGCGGCGCATTGCTGGCGAAGTAGAAGTCGCCATCGAACTTCACATAGGCATCGCCCAGCAGGGCGGCCATGCAGGTGACGCCTTTGCGGTTCTTGCCGTCCAGTACATCGTAGAGGTCCTCGGGCCGTACGACGAAGCTGACGAACTTCTCGCTGACATCGTTGAACGGACGATTCACATGCAGCTGCACCAAGGTCTCCGCCTGGCACACTGCCAGCAGGGCGAGCGAGACGAGCGAGACGAGCGAGACTAGCCACAACATGCTTGTGTGGAAGAGTTTGCGATTCGATATGACTTGACCCGAACTCGTTGGGAAATCAACTGCGCAACGCTGGCCACTGGGCCGAGCTAATAAGCTGCGCTTGTTAGGGTCTTGAATTCCGGAGCGACTCGCTTCCATGGAAATCTGCTGCAATTGGCAAGAATTTTTCGCTGAGCGCTGCCCTCAATGCCTCAATGACCTTTTCACGCTCTTGGCCACGCTCAATCACGTCGCTATGTGGGCCAACAAAAGCAGAACAAAACGGAACACCCGCCCAAACATTCTGGTATGCTCTGGCTCTTTTATTAATTGGGGCTAGCCGAATCGAGTTACATAAATAGGGCCTAGGCCTCGTCTTCTGCGGTCAGCATGGCCTTGAAGCTCAGCGGCTGGAACTCGTACCCGGAGCCGTTGTAGAACTTGCTCATGAACTCCACCCAGTGCAGACGCAGGGTGTGCAGGAAGGCGGACAGGCCCTCCATCATGACCATGATGGCGATCGTGAAGAACACCCAGACGGCGAAGATCAGGAAGACGGCGATGCAGGCCGCGTAGCCGCTCATCTGCAGCGCCTCGGACAGCACCATGGTCCACAGCACTTCGGACAGCTCTGCAAGAAGTCTAATTGAAGTCCGGGAAAACGAATCTAACGCGTCTCTTCTTACCCGCATGAGCCAAGGACAGCGCCCACAGCCGCAGATACGAGGCCGTATGGGAGATGGTGCTCAGTATGTACTCCACGGTATGGATGGCCTGATGAATCCAGATCTCGCTCATCGGCTCCTCCTCCTCCTCCTCCTCCTCGTGGTCCTGCCCGGCCATGTGCGCTGGCTTGACGTGCGGTTCGAGCTCTGTGATGATCACCTCCTTGCCGGAGATCTCGATCGTCTCCATGATGGTGTCGCCCGTGTATTCAATATTCTTCTTGTTCTACCCAAACAAGGTGAGAGGTAAGTGCGGGAGCAACAAGAGCTCCCTCCTCGCAGTTGGACTCACCATGTACTTGCGCTTGATCTTGGTCCAAATCGGCACGCCCAACAGGATCCAGGGTATGCAGATGACGGCAATCACCAGAAAGATGGTCTCCAGCTGCCGTTGAATGGGGAACATGGACGGCATGCAGCCCTTGGACGGGGTCTCCGTCTTCAGCAGAATCATGTCGATGAACATGATCAGCACAGAGGGCGCGCAGCCGGGCGAGTTGGCAACGTTCGTGGCACTGGGCGAGTACTGTACCCACTTGTAGAACATCATGAACACCATGTAGCCGAACAGCATGAGCAGGAAGATCACTTGTGGTATGAACTGCAGGAAGATTAGCGAATATTTCTTGAAGTAAACGAAGTTCTCCACCGACAGGCAGACGCCGAAGATCATGTGCAGCACGCCAAAGATAATGGACAGCTTCATCTTGTAGGTGTTCAGGAAGATGATCTTATTGCTGGCCGATTGCCATATCGGATCGATGCCCATCGGATAGGTGCCACGCTGATCTATTGTCGGGTTCAGCTGGAGAGCCGGGTTCGTAAGCACCGTGGTCCGATTGTACTGGAGCTTCCAGTGCGTGCCGAACACGTTGAACGACTTGGAGAAGCAATCGTTGTAGATGAAGCCTGTGTACATGGCGAACATGCCCATCAGCATGATGATGTAGCGGCCGCCGAACAGAATCTTCCAAATCTCGCCAGCGCGTTTCTTCTGCAGACGGTTCTCGTCCAGCACCATCCACAAGCCGAGCAGAAAGACCAAACATCCGTGGCCCATGTCGCCAAACATGACGGCAAACAGGAATGGAAACGAGATGCACGTATACAGTCCGGGATTCACCTCGCGGTACTCAGCCACGCCGTACGCATCGATCAGCACCTGGAAGCCGTAGGTGAACTTGTTGGTGCGGAAATAGGTGGGCGGCGTCTTCTTCGTCTCGAGTATGTTGAAGATCGTCGGCACCGTGCTGCCCAGGGAGAGTGAGGCCTCCGAGAGCACGGTCTCCACATCCTCGAGCTCGCGCTCTGGGAGCCAGCACTCGCCAATTAAGCACTTACTGCCCAGATCCACATTGAACATGTTCAGCGTGTGATAGATGGCCTTCATTTTCTTGACCATTGCCGTCCAGGTGGGCAGCTGCTTCATGATCGCCTTCAGCACACAGGAGCGATGATCCTCCGTCTGCGTGATGATGATCTTCAGATCCTCGAGCCGCACTTGCACGTTCCCAATCATCTCCATGCGCTCTCGATGCGAGCTCGGGCAGGGGTACATCGAGGCATGGAAGCCGGTGCACACCTTGCGTATCCGACCCTGCAGCTGATCGCCTTGGAAGAAGACGACGAATATGCTCTTGTAGACCGTTTCGCCCGTCTTCGGGTCCTTCACAGGCGCCTCCACAGGGCAGCTGCGCACGAGGACATTGCCGCGCGATATGCGCCACAGCATCCGCTCGAAGGCGTACTGCAAAACAAAATTGTATGTATATATGCGCCATGGATCTCAAATGGAATCCCCGCCCACCTGCCGCTCCCTGCGTATGACGCCGGCCACAAAGCCCAGACTACCGTCGCACTGTTCCGGATCCCGATGAGTGCCACGCTTGTTTACATCGAAGTTGTGTGACTCCTGATCGGAGAAGAACTGGTCCGATCTCTCCAGCACCTCGATCATTTCCGACAACTCCAGCAGGTTCGTCTGCAGGCGAACATTGTTCGCCGACAGCTCGATGATCTCCGTCTCGGTCTTCTCCAGCAGCGATTCCAGTTCGATGATCTCCTTGGGCTTCGGTGCCGGCGGAAAGTCTTCAATCAGATCAACCACCTTGAGCCCATCCTTGGCCAGCTCCGCTGTGGCATAGCGTATCTTCCGCTCCAGCTCATCGCAGCGACGCACTTCGTTCACGAATTTGCGCTGTGTCGCGGTCACGCCCTCATTCATCTGCAGGACCCGTGCAATTATGTCAGAAGTATGAGTATAGAAAGTCAACTGATGGAGCTTACATCACGGAACTGAACGCAGCCCATTTCACCCAGCCGGGAGATGGTCTCATAGGCCGCCTCTGGCTGCAGGAACATCTGCGCCAAGGACATCTTCTCGCTCCGAAATATGCTATCCTCCGGCCCGGTGCCGCACAACCATCCTTTTAGCTTGCTGCACATCTTGACAGCTATTCAACCAATGACACCTCCGCGCACTTACAATACGGCAGGTGGACTAATCGACCTGGTCAAGTGACTGCTGTCACATAGCTTCCACTCACGGCCAGCTTTCCAGCCCTTCCAGCCAGGCACATGCTCTGGATAAGATGACCACACGAACCATCTATCAATATGACGAGACTCTTATCTGTGCCGTCTTAGATATTATGGCAGGCCGCGGGGCATTAAAAACCAATTGAACTCCAATTAGAAACCCATTTGCTGGGATTTCTGGCGCAGACAGTCCAGCTCGCTGTCAGTTGTGAAATGTTGTTCGTGGTGCTAAGAGTCTCCAACTGAATCGAAGTTCCGTCGCGAGCAGAATCTCAGTTCAACAGGTTAGTCGAATGTGAACGTAAGTGCGAAGGGTAGAATGGGAACAGAACCTTTGCCTTTCTCTTCTTGATTTATTTTTATCGACATAGTTGAGTGAATGCTTAAAATTTATCATCAGGATAGTCGCGAGTAAATTCTAAACAAACTTTAACCAGTGTAATTTTCATTAATAACAATTTGTAACAACGAATATCAAATTATTGCTTGAAACGGGTTTCTTTTGGTTTTCCGAGAATATACAACAAAAGTGTTTTACAACGGATGGAATACATTAACTGAGGGAAAAATGTGGGAAGAGCACCACAATACTGACAGTATTGAGAGAACAAAAATATCAAACAAAACAAATAAACAGATTTCCATACATATAAATATATAGATTGATATATGTACGTGACATTCGGCTAGTCGAGGCTGGCGTACTACTCCTCCTCCTCGCCGTCAATGATTGCCTTGAAGCTGAAGGGTTGGAAGGCGTAGCCCAGACCCTCGTAGAACTTGCTCATGAACTCCACCCAGTGCAGACGCAGAGTGTGCAGGAAGGCGGACAGGCCCTCCATCATGACCAGAATGGCCAGAGTGAACATGCACCAGGCGCCAAAGATTACGAACAATGCGATGGCTCCTGTGTATGGTGACATTTTCAGACCCAGCGACAGCACCATGTTCCACAACACCTCGGAGAGCTCTGCAATCGAAATGGATCAAAGGAGCGAGCATTAAAGCACAGCCACTTCTCTAGAGGGCAATCACGTTCAGCACTTACGAGCATGAGCCAACGACAGAGCCCAGAGACGCAGATAGGAGGCCGTGTGCGAGATGGTACTCAGCACGTATTCGATGGTGTGGATTGCTTGATGGATGTAGATTTCGCTCATAGGCTCGTCATCGTGACCGTGTGCGCCGCCAGCATTCTCCTGGTCGGTCGAGCCGGTAGGCAACGGGGTCTCACCGTCAGCCAGTTCCATGTTGCCTGTTAGTTCGCCGTTCTGCTTCACCTGTACGAAAATAGAGCTCTATGGACAAACTCCTCCGACTGTATTGACAATCTTTCACTCACGTGGGAGGCGGCTTTGCCGCGAGTGAACTTGATGTACAGCGGCTTGCCGAGCAACATCCATGGAACGCATATGAGGCCGATGATGACGAAGGTCTTCTGCAGCTGAGGCTGGGCCGCGAACATATACTCCTCGCAGCCCTTCAGCGGCGGCGTGTTCTTGAACAGCATCATGTTGATGAACATGATCAGCACGGACGGAGCACAGCCAGGTGTCTCGGGCTGGTAGTCAGTGTCGGAGGTGTACTTGAACCACTTGAAGAACCTGCCACACAAAATATACAGATTCAGTGATGCACTGGACAGAGGGTGGGGTCGCCACAGTGAACTCACATCATGAACACCATGTAGCCGAAGAGCAGCAGCAGGAACAGAATCTGCGGAACGAACTCCAGGAAGATGGATGAGTAGCGCTTGAAATGCACAAAGTTGCAAACGGACATGCACACGCCGAAGACCATGTGCAGCACGCCAATGATGATGGAGAGCTTCATCTTGAAGCTGTTGAGGAAGATGATCTTGTTGTCGGCTAGCTGCCAAATGGGGTCCAGACCCAAGGGATACACACCCTTGGCGGAGGTTCTTGGCGGAAACTGCAGATGCGGATTGGAGAGCACAGTCGATGTATTATAGTTGTTAACCCAATTGGAGCCGAACAGATTCATGGACTTGGAGAAGACATCGTTATAGATGAAGCCCGTGTAGCAGGAGAAGAGACCCATGAGCAGAATGATGTAGCGACCGCCAAAGAAGATGTTCCAAATTTCGCCGCCATTCTTTATGCGGCCCAACTTCTTCTCGCTGAGCACCATCCAGGCGCCGAAGAGCAACAGGATCAGGCCGTGTCCCAGATCGCCGAACATCACGGCGAACAGGAATGGGAATGTAATGCAAGTATACAGAGCCGGATTGCACTCGCGATACGAGGCAATGCCGTAGGCATCGATCAGGTTCTGGAAGCCGCGCGTGAACTTGTTTGTGCGATTGAAGGTCGGCGGCTGTTCATTCGTATCGATGACATTAAGGAACGACGGAATGGTGCTACCCACAGCGGCTGAGCCATCGGAGAGAGCCTTCTGCACCACGTGCAAGTCGTGAGTTGGCACCCAGCACTCGCCGATGAGGCACTTCTTGGTCACATCCATATTGAACAGATTGAGCGTATGATAGATGGCCTTCATCTTCTTGACCATGATCGACCATGACGGTAGATTCTTGGAGACGGTTGCGAGCACACGGCTGCGATGATCCTCGGTCTGACTAAGCACAAGCTTCAGATCCTCGAGGCGAGTGCGCACATTCTTGACCATCTCCTCGCGCTCGTTGTGTGAGCTGGGGCAGGGATAGAGTGAAGCATGGAAACCGGTGCACACCTTCTTGATTCGGTTCTTCAGCTGCTCGCCCTGGAAGAAGGCCACGAAGACCGTCTTGTAAATAGGATGGCCAGTGGCCGGATCGTTCAGGGGCTCATCCAAGTCCGAACGCTTGAGGAACACATTGCCGCGAGAGATACGCCAAAGCATGCGCTCGAATCCAAACACGCGTTCGCGATTGATTACGCCCGCCACGAATCCGAGTCTACCACGATGCTGGGCGGTGGCTTCATCGATAACGCCGCCGCCGCGATTGCTTGAATCCAGATTGAGCACCTCCTGGTCGGAGAAGAAGCCCTGCGTATTCTCGAGCACCTTGCGCAGCTCCGTCAGTTCCAGGTAGTTGGACTTCATGTTGACCTCGTTTTGGGCCAGCTCAATCATTTCCGATTCGGTTTTCTCCAGATGCGCTTCCAGATCGATGATCTCGCGTGGGTTGGGCGCACGTGGAATGTCATCCTGGATGTCCGGCAACGCGATTCCGTCCTTCTTAATCTCCGTCTCGATGTACCGAATCTTGCGCTCCAGCTCATCGCAGCGGCGCACCTCCGTCACGAATTTACGTTGAAACACATTGACCGACCCGTTCAGCTGTGGATTGTTAATAGACAGGATTAGCAAGCACTCTCTCTATCTCCCTCTCACTCGCTCTCATTGTTATACTCACGTCGCGAAACTGCACGCAGCCAGTTTCGCCCAGCTCCGAAACGGAGGTGTACGCGGCCTCTGGTTGTATAAACATCTGGCATAGTGCCATCTGCTCACTGCGGAACATATCCCCCATCTTGGCGACGCTTTACGTTCCCTGCAAGACATACAAAGAAAACCAACGAGGGGGCTAGTTAGTTGGAACATTCCACAGACATACAATTAAAATTCAAATAAGAAAAACATTTCTCCGACCAGACGAAGACGTTGTCGAGGAGCAAACGGTTTTTTTATAATATATTTCAGTGTTTGATGACAGCCAATGGCTTCTCTTGTCTAGCATATAGCATGAGAACTACAGTTAAATCCCAATATAACCAACGCTCTCGTCTTTACTCACATTGTGGGTTAAATGAAATGGATTTTGCTTATGTTTCTGCTATTCACATTTTCTTACTCACAAGTTAGCTGTTCGCTCTTGTGGTGTTCACTGTAGGCGCGAACACATGCTGTGCAGCTTTGGTTTGGCACAATTGCTCATTCCGTATTTATCCCCCATCCCGACTCTGCCCTGCAAAGTATTTATTTGTTCTCTTTGCAATTGTTTATCCCTTTTAGGCGCAATGTATTAAGCGTATTCACTCCCGCCTTGCTCTGTGGAAATGGCCATAACTCATGTTAATACGGTGTCTGCTTTGCTATTTCGATAATGCTGGCTCTGAATGCGATGGATCTAGGGAACTATTTGCATGGTGAAATGTATGGGTCCTGACTTTGCAGGCTTTTGCCAAGGTTGTATAACTTGTTGACGTTCTCGAATCTTATTAAAGCAACAACAAATTCGATTAATCATATTAGCTAAAAGATATGTATGACTGTTTTATCAGACACGGCTGTCACGAAGCATATGATTATGTATTCGGCTCAAATCGGGTAGATAATTTCTGTTTGATGAGTGCTTAACTCAAATGCACTGGCCATTGCTGTTGTCTAATAGTGAAATAAAAAAGAATATAAATAAAATAATGAAAGTAAAACAAATAAAACACCCATTCGCACACACACACACACACAGTGGGGCGACACACCAAGGTTCGCTGTGACATCATCAGACTCGAGCAGTCAACGACACGGACGACGCGTCGCACATTATCGAACATTAATGGCCTGGCCAGGAATTAGC
>JABVZY010000278.1:4631019-4645209 GCA_020883555.1 Drosophila nannoptera | reverse complement strand
CTGTTGGTTTTGATTTGTACTTACCAAATGCCAATGACAACAGCCAGCAGCAACTGCTATGGCTCGGACAGCAGCGCATATTTCACTTTTTTGCGGAATCCTCTGTGGATGGAGATACTGTGGAATGGGTTTATAAATCAGCGATTCGTTTTGGTATTTTCGGATAAAGCAACAGCAGGTTATAGAACCATATCGAATCTCGCCTGTATGCACATTAAATTAATTTAACTGACGAATCATCACCTGGTTCATCGAAACAGAAACAAATACATCAGATCAAAATTTACGCAGCTCATTAGCATAGAAAGCACCAATTAAAGAAATACGGTTCTATTTGTGGGCGTTACACATGCATAAATTACCCGGACAGAGGGACAGAAAAGCCGAAAGAAAAAAAAAAAAAAACAATAAAACTAATATTATTAATATGAATACGAAAAAGAGAATGTCTTTGTATCCGTGTCCAGCTGTGATCACAGATATTTATCTGTGGAATGCTTAGGGTAGCAGCTGCTCGGTGCAATAGAATCCCAAAGCTCTGACAATAGAATTCAATGTGGCGAAAATCTATTTGGAAAGTTGACAAGGTGTTGAGGTTGAGTGTGAAATTGATGTCGCTCGATTTGGATATGACCCAGAAAACCGCACAGAATCAGAGATTAAGTATATTATAGTTCAAATGAAGTCTTTGGAACAAAGCAAAAGTAAGCCTCTATTAACACGCTTTTTTGCACTCTATCCATTCATAGATTTTATCGCCTTTTGACACATCGAATTACCAAAGAACTTAAACACTAATTGGTCGCTCTCTCTCGGAAATAGTTAGAGCAAAGAAACAAATCTAGTCGGTCTATCACAACACAATGCTGCATAAATCTGTCTCTTTTATGCCCGACAGATTATTCAAAAAGGGTCATTTGTGTGTTAGGGTTCGTTATGCTAACAGCCACAACAGTCAAAGCTTTTCGGCATATTTTCACTTTTTTTGGTTGTCTACTTTTTTCCTTTCATCACACAATGAACTCAAAATTTTATAAGAACTTTTTGTTAAAGTCACTCTCAACTTTCACATAAGCTTCACGCGGTTTCCTTGAGGTAAATACATTGAAAAAGATAGATCCAGAATTTCTGTCCGACTTATAGTGGAAATGATTAACGCTCAGGCATTGGGTACGAACCAAACGGCGCAGGAAAATTAATCAACTAATCGAAAAGCGCGCGCGTTGAATTTCGTGCACGGCGCAACCGCAACGTTCCAATTGAAACTGAAGCAGACGGCGGCTGCGCGCTCGTTTATTTGGACTGCTGCAGCCCGATTCAAGCAAGCAGTTCGTTGTCGCACTGCTTGCGAGCCAAATGCTCGAGAGCGCGACTGGCAGGCTCTCTCCGCTCTCTCTTGGCTGCTGTGTGTAGTTTCGGCCGCCGCTCGTGCGGTCAGCAAACGCGTGCTACTCGATCTGCCGCCGTCGACGATGATAGCGCTGTCGGCGTCGCTGCCGCTTGCCCGTGTTTATTTCTATTTTTTTCTTGCCTTTGCATTGCCCTAGGTCAGGTCTTCGTTTTGCCTTTTTTTGGTCTTACTACTGTTTTGTTGTTGCTGTTGCGGCTGCTGCTGTCTCTTGAGGCTTGTAATGAAGCCATTAACAGACAATTACCTGGTCTGCGCTTTAAACTGATTGATTCTCCGTTTTATGGGCACCGAGCAGGGGCTAATTCTATCTATTTACCCTATGGGCAAAGCTGCCTTTCACTGTTTGAATATTAACCTTTGCTCTGCTCCTCAAACGCAATGTCGCTTCGGGCTTGAGCTATTTTAACTAGTGGGCGGTACGACTTGAAAAAGATTGCGTATGACAGCTGGAAGAATCATTTATATACATTGTAGCTCTATAGATTTGCGGTTCAATCCGACTCTCAAGTTACCTTTGTGTCCACGAGGCTGACAAGTTTCTGCTCAGCGGGGAAGCAATATTTGTTATGCCATGGCTGGCAAATACTATTTAAACAGATTTTTGCAATCATGATTTAAATTACTATTACTCAATCATTATTTTATTGCAATTATCTAGCATTTTTATGGGAGTATTTGCTTTGCACATAACTCTTTCATCCGATTTTCCAAGCTGCTTCTCTTGACCATCACGCAAGCTGTGCACTTTCTATAAGTCTCTCTTATCTGTAAGTCGTTGGAATTAATTTATGACCACGTTAAGACGCGTACGGACAGGTTTACATGTGTATGAACGGATTGCAGATATCATATGCAATGACCTGTAATGATGTTATATTGTTTGCACGTTTCACACTGAAGTTGATTAATGCATCGCTTTAATTTTCCCTCTCTACATCATTTACATTTACATCTAATTGGCCAGTTTTCAAGTTCAATTAGTTAGTTTCCAATTTAATTACCAGGCTGTGCGGATTGTTTTCCCATAAACGAATGCCAGGCAATTAAAATGTGAGGCAACTCGGGTTCGCGTGTTCGCGTTATCTTCATGAATCGCGTCTGGGCCATAGATTTTTACGACCTTTAAAGTGCGGGAAAGCCCACTCCACAAGCCTTTATTGATTTGGACAGTTAGTTGGTTAGTTAGAAAGGAGTAAAAGAAGATGAAAAAAAAACCTGTTGAATTGTTATTTAGTTTCTAAGCCAATGGAAAAGAGAGAATCATAAAGAACCGATTACTAAATTCAATTTAGCCACAAAGCGCACAGACGACGACACCTTTGTGGGATTTTCAATTATAATGCCCAGGCAAAGAAATATAACATGCTCTTTTTCCCCTGGCAATCTTTTATTTGCGTTCTTTTTGCCTTTCTGCTACCTTTTTCTCCTCTCCGCCGCAAGCACCGCAGGCGTCAAAATAACCCATAAAAAGAAAGTAAAAAAGAAATGAAAAATGCTGGGAAAAAGGAACTGAAAGCAGAAACCGAACTAGCCAAAGCGCTTAAATGGTTTTGAATGGCGGTCGGTGGACATGGACATTGACATGGACCCGCACCGGGACTAGGAACGGGTCCGGAGACATTTAAATGGAAGGGGAAATGGAAATAGACGCGAATGCGAGTCCGCTTGGGTCGCCGTTGTCAACATTGTAGCTGCGGTGGCTGCTGGCAAAATGTTGCGGGTGCTGCGGTCACCAGCTCTGTCGCCCATGGTTGCCAGCTTCCCGACCCGGCCCGACCCGGGTTTGGCTGTTGCGAAAAGAGTGCTAGGCGAAAATCCAGTTCACAAGTTGCAAAATCACGCGCCTCGAATGCCAAACGCAATTGAATGGAACTGAGGAGGCGCCTCTTAGCCAGGCTCGGACAGTTTGACTTCGCCTGGCCTAGCTGATGGGCCAGTAGTTACCCTCTAAATCCACTCAGAAGCAAGCCAAAACAAGCTCGAAATCAGCGGCTCTTTTGAGGCGCCCCTAATTAAGTTAGGCCACCGAAACATTATCTCCTCTGCTTTATAAACAGATGAATATTAATTATTCAAACTTATTCATATGCTTTTATGTTGTGTAAAAAATATCGCCTGAAATTGGTTTTCATGTTGCGCTTCTTAAATTATTACCTCTTATGCAAATGAAGTAGTATATTTAAGCATAATTACTATTTGATTGCTTCCTAGAAGCCCATATTCAATGTCATTGCTAAGGTGACAGAGTTAGCTGAAGGCACAGAGGGTATCTGGCAGTCTATAAGCAGCCTCGTCTGCATGTTCCTCTAGTTATGCTATGCCGATTGCCGCATTTGTTTTGCCTGCGCCCGCACAAAAACAGTGCAACTAACAAGTCGACGGGAAAGTGCGGCGGAAACGTATTTGCTCGCGAGGAGGGGGGCGGGGACAGGGAGGGATGCGCGTCAGTCTGTGCGTCCGGCTGGGCATGGGGAGCTGCAGCAAAATCAATTGGCATTTGAAAATTGCACGCCTTTGAGTTCGTTTGAGTTCTTTATAATTGAAATATGGCCAACAGCGGGGCGGGCAGGGCAGACAGGCGGGGCATGGAAACGGAAGCCGGGGAGAGTCTTAAGCGTAGCCGAGCAGACTTCAAATCGTCCAGCTACTTACTAGACTTAAGCTCTGGCCAGCCGTTGAGCCGGGCAATTAATGCAACTGAGAGCACGTCTTCTTCGCTCAGGTGTTGCATGTGCAATCCCCCCCCCCCCCCCATTCCCCTTTGCCCCTCCTCCCCCTCCAACAGCTCCATTAAAAATATGAGCCTGGCCAGCCTGCCTGCAACCATATTGTCCTGTGGCTCGTTTGCTTTGGCTGCATAAATAAGCTGAGCCAGCTGTGCGGCAGGGTAAGGAGGGACCCGGAGCCAGCAGCAGAGCTGCCGGGGGGAAGCGTGGGGAGAGTAATTTAATTTATTCGTTGACATGTGTCCTGTGTTTATTTCAAATTGCATTGTCATTATGCAAATGCACTTTGCCGGCCAGCCATGACCTCCGCAGCTGCGGCTGTCAAGCACTTTGCTGCTGCTGCTGCTGCTGCTGCTGCATCGCCATTTTTGCAGCTCGCCTGATGATCTACTATTTGTTTATCCAAATTGTGTTATTTACACTTAATTTGACACTGAATGTAATGGTCAGAAAATTTGTCGAGAGTTTTCCATTTTAATTTGTTTTCATTGCTCCATGGAGTGTTTTGTGTTTAGGTATATTCATATGGACAGTATAGTACTTCATGCAGGTCGATAATTACCGAGCTCGTTGAATGAGTTGGGCGCGGCGCTGTTGGAATGCCTTGCTCGAAAGTATTCGACCAGGCTTACATGGAGCTTTGGCACTTCAAAAATTCTTAAAAATTAAAATAAAAATTGATATAAATTTTCCAACTCCATAAACCACAACTAAACTAAAGCATTGGCTCCTCTTCAGTATTACTCGTAGTATTGTTCATTATGATGCAACAGTTGCTTGCATTATGGACAGCTGCGTGACGGCAGATGCCTGTCGCTCAGCGGCTTGTGCCGCTGCCTGCGCGCTGACCAAGTAACCGAGTTTCTGCCGCAGCTGGCGTTACGGCCGGGCTGAGCCGGCGGGCGACGTAACAGGCGCCCGTTGCAGCCAGCCAGCCAGTCGGCCGGGTTGCCACACGCCGGCCTGGCTAAGGGAGAGAATGCATAAGTGAAAATGTGTGCACGCTTTTCTGGCTCGCTTATGAATGAATCGAAAAACGTAATTTTAGACTCGATTGCGTGACGCGACTGCTCATATTTCCCAGCGAGAAGAGGCGAGAGTGCTCCGACTCGTAATGCATTTATAGATAAATTCGTTAGCTATTGAATAATCGTATCTGGCGATTGCCACGCGGGATGCTGGGCTCGCGGAGGCGCACCTTGAGCGAATCCTTTCACCGCTCTTACATTCACTTCTTGTCTCTTTCGAATGGCATTCACTTAGCGTTCCGGCCAGATCGAAAGCCACGAAAACAAACAAGCTCAGCTCATTGATCACGGCAGCTGTTCGCCGGCGAAGCCTCATTAAAAAATTGGCAGTTATATTGCAGTCCGGCCGCGAGCAGAAGTCATTACCGGCGCGACCGCCACACCTGACTCGCTCTCGAGCTAGGCGCCAATTTGTTTGTCCGCTAGCAATTGCAGTTGAAGCGGTCTCTGCTGCTGCAGCTGCTGCTGAAACGACTGCCTTTTACAAAGCACTAACCCACAATGTATCACACATACGCCATGTGTGCGCCGGCCAAATAGAACATGTGCAACGATTTCTGTCAGCTGGCCGTCATACAGCGATCACTTAACGGCTTTGAGACTGATCGAGTGCAGTCGAGAGCCGGCAATGGGACCTGTCCATTAGAGGTGGACTTCTGTGAGCATCGTTGCTGGGCTTGCAGAAATGCTGAGAATGTTGAGGAGCTCATAAAAATCAACGGATGATCGAGTCGAGCTGACTTCTTCGCTGGCATGCCTGTCACGAGTCCATCTCTAAGCCAACAAGTGACATTCACGCAAAGCCCAAAGCTGGCCGAAGACTGTGCTCTTTCTGGCCGACTGATGTTGCTATTGCAGTCTGTCTGGCTGCCAGCTTAGAGTCTCGACCAACGCAGCTGCTTATTATTATTTATATAAAGTTTGGTTTTTGTGGCCTGCAGCTTGTGTCCGCTTTTGGGTGCATTCAACGCCAGCCACAGCCACAAAATCAAAAAGTCTTATTGAAGATATTGCAATGAAGACATTACATATCGCCGGTAGAAATGATTTGCGCGCGGTCAAGTGAAAGTTGGGGCCTGGGAGATGTCGCCGGCAGAGATGCCTGTTACGTCACAGAGGCCGGACTTGCGGGCTCGTTGGATCTTTTCACACTCGAGCCGCCGCCAAGTGGTCAAAAGCGAATGCAAGCGTCATTGTTCACAATTCTCCAATTGTCGTCTCCGGAGCACACACATTCCACACGTATGCACAGTCCGGCCCCACACACAATGCCTCTATCGCTCGGTCGATCCGAAAACTAGTTGCATGCACACTTTAATATATTAGCCCCGGTGCATTATCGGGTTAGCCGTTTGGCTCCTACTGCGACTGCGACTGCTACTGCTACTTCGCGCTCGAATCAACCGGCAGCCATCTCTCTCTTGGCCAAATGCTTTGCACACATATCAGTAAATGCCAATCGCTTGGCTTGTTTGTTTAATTAACTGCACGTGAACAAAAAGTAAGGGGAAAACCCGTTTGAGAACAAAAAAAATCTGTAAAGCCGGGCTCAACCGGGATTTGAACCCGGGACCTCTCGCACCCAAAGCGAGAATCATACCCCTAGACCATTGAGCCGCTTGCCAGGTTCGCTCTCATAGCCAAATATGCGAAACGGCCGACTCGCACATCTCGGCCATGTTCCGCTTATTTTTAGCTGCAGCGCCTAGCCGCCGAAAGCGTGCAACGGTTTCCGCTGCAGCAAAGCTCATTTTTCCCGCCAGCCTGAAAGTAGGCAACGCTTTTTCGCTGTGGGCTTTGAAGGCTTCGTTGCAACGGAAATGTTGTTTCTTACTTAGCTTGGACATTTTATTTAAACCAACTAAATGTATATACACAAAAATTGATATTATGCTTAGCTGTTTACGAATATATAGCTATTGGAGAATTGAAGCCTTTCGGAATTAGCTTGAAATGCAATTCGATGTTGCTCGGGTCAAAAATTTTAAGGGAGGGCAAATTTAAGAGAACTGGCTTGAGAGCGTTAGTCTACTTATATATATATATATACTGAGATGAAGGATAGCAACCACGCAGGGAAAACGTTTGGGGGAATTACTTATATAGGGAGCTAAATTTGAACAAAAAATGATCTCAAGGTTTCAGCAAAGTTTTTGGCCTTTCGCGTCGCGTGCTTAGGCCATATAAATTTGCATCACGCTCGGACACTTGAAAACCTGTTAACTAATACTAAACGCTGTCCAAATCTAGCTGAGAACCATCAATATTAATCAAGTTGGACAAGCCGAATCTTAGCACTAATAGTTGTCGACAAGCTATGCTAGAAGAAGTCTTATCCGCATCCAAGCTGCCGCTGTTGCTACCATCCATCAAGTGAATATGTCTTCCACCAGCTGCTTGGTGATGATGCGATGCGGCCGAGTCGGGTTCACCTTGGGCCGCTGGTAGAGACGCGCATTGATCGCGTACAGCCGCGGCGAGAGGTCGCAGCGCACGTTGAACCACCAATCGCAGACGAAGACCGCCTGCGAGAACTGCGTGCCGTTGGGGCACAGAAACGAGGCCTGGCGTCCGTCGATGTCGCAGTAGTGCCAGCCTGTCGGCGATAGACCATTAGATAGACATACGCCCAGATGGTGAGAGGGAGGGGGGAACTCACCCTGGCACCTGGTTTCCATGTCCGCGAAGAAGCCCGGGTAGTCCTGCTCGTCGCAGTAGAAGTTCGTGTAGGGTATCGCCGAGAGTATCGGGTAGTCCACGCCGGGGCGACCTGCGCGTAGATTATTCGGTTATTGCAATTAGCGCGCCGGCAAATAAACAACCGTATCTTGTTTGTTTCCAATCAATTTCACTTCATGTGCGCGTCCCGCTTTTTACTTAAAAGAAACTGCAAAAAGGCTGACTCCCTGCTGCCCCGGCTGCTCCCCCACGCGACGCTCCTCAACTGTTGCGCCGCATAAAAAATGTCAAATGCACGCACAGCTCGGCCAAACCCGAAAAAAGTGACGGGGCGGGGGGAATAAACAAAGCCCGGCTTGTGTATGGCTGGCATAAACAAATCTGACATGCCGCTGGCTCCGAAGCCAGCAACCCGGGTCCATGGCCCCCCTCCCGCCCTCGCTCGACTCGCTAATAAATGAATTTACGAGTAGCTGCACTTCTGTGCCAAATTTTCCATTCGAAAAATAATTTAAAAAGCGCCTTTTTTCCTTCTGCACGCTGGTTGGAAAATGCATTTTGCAACTGCAAATGAAAACAAGCCTGGCCTGTGGCGGGCGCAGCGCTGCTCGACTAGCGGATACCCTGTAACGGAAAGCTGCGCCCGGCAGGCCGCGCTTCTTTCCATCCCTTCCTAAGGGCCGCAGCAGGGTATCCGCACAGCGTTGCCACCCCGTCGGACGGCTTAGACTGCGCGTCGGCGGCGGCAATTTAATGATGACCAGTCCCCCGCATATTGATTGACTTGTCTCACCCGGAATGGATTTGCCCAGCTCTAGGTACTCGCGCACCGAGGGGCTCAGAAAATTGTCGGGTATTTCCGGTAGATCCTTCTCCTGGCTGCCCGTGTCCTCGTTGTCCAGCTCCTGCTGTGGTTCCGGCTCAAAGTTGGCCGGCTCCGGGGCGCGTGGGCGCTTGGTCCGCTTGGATCGTTCCGTTTCGCGGCAATCTGTGGGAAATAAAAGAAACAAAGCCATCAAACACAATTAACCTTTATGGGCCAAGCCTCAGCCGACTTAAAGTTCAAGGCTGCAGCGGCAACAGTTACGGGCGTTGCAAATCGCATTAATGTCAAGATTATAATTTGGGTTGGGGCCGCGCCCGCCTGGTGGCTGCCCATTAGCTCTCGAGCCGACGGGCTGTCAACGGCGGATCAACTCTAACCTCTGCTGCTGGCCCGCTTCTGCGCGATTGCGCAACATGTTCTCTCAACATGTTGCGCAACATTTTTTTGGCAATCATGTTGACAAGTCGCTGCCCGACCTTGCCGCTTCTTTTCGGATCGGCTAGAACTTGGCCGTCGCGTAATTGCTTAATAATCGTTCGTTCTCATTGTTGCCGCTGCTTCTGCTGCTCATTAGCTTAAGCTGCAGCTGCGCGAGCTTCCTCCAGTGGCTGCCCACGCGGCGACAGGTTGGCCCCTCTCGCCGGTGGAGAACTTGTTCTCAATCTCGCAGTCTACAGATCGCGCAATTTATGCACGATGTTTTGCCAGTTGTCGCTTGTTGTAATTGGAATTGACCTTAACCTTGTTACACAGCTTTTTTCCCTCACAATTTTGTCTCATGCTCTCGACATCGACTCTTGCTGCGGCTGCGGCTGCTGCTGCGGCTGCGAATGCTGTCATTCGAGCAGGCTGGCGAACTTTCGTTGAAGGGCAGCTGGCGGCTGGCTCTCGCTCGGAAGGCCGATGCTGATATAACTTTTATTTTTGCGCTTTAATCTGGTCTAAACGAGATTTCAGCTCGTTAAGGAGAACTGGGCCGCCATAAATAGTACAACAGAAATCCATTTATCAGACCCGGGATTATTTCTCATTCGACCGAGGGCTTTAAATTTCTGCTAAAAATTTCTAATCTGTTCGCTATCAAAAATTGTTACAATTACAATAATCCTTAATGCTATCCCAGCAGCCCCTATCTCGCTTCCTCTTTAAGCGGGGGCAATTGCACATTTCTATTAGTCACACACACAGAAACACACACTCCAACACACACAATTGCAACACAAAATTTTCGTAATGACTGCGAAATTTATTGAAATAATTACTGCGAAAAACAATCAAATTGTAATTAGAGGCGCGGCGCGAGGCGAACAAAAAGCCGCAGCAACAACGACAGGGTAATATAGCTATATCCGAGTGTGTTTTATATATATATATATATGTATCCACAACGGCTACGCAGGCCGCATGTCAAACGCTGTGCGTAGAAAAAGACGACAAAAAAGTTGGAAATGGCACGGCGCGAAACAGCTTTTGGCCGGCGAACTGGGCTGGGCTGGGCAGGCCGGGGCGGGGCTGGGCTGAGCTGTCCAACGGATGCAGTGCATCACGGCTGGGACACACCTCTGTGGCACGCTGTCTGGCATTGGATTAGGTAATCCGCACTCAACTCGCGTCGAGCCACAGTGAGCACACAGTTTGGTGGATTGTCGAGGGGCTTGTGGATTGGTCGCATAATTAAAGTAATTGCCAAGCGCCGCAGCCACGCTGCAGCATGCGGCACGGACTGTGGCAGCGACGCACGCATTTCACAACGGTGTAATTGGCTGTTGCGCTAACTCGGCCATTGATAAGGAGTTTTGGCCAAAGGGTTGCCAGCTCATTACCATAAATCTCTGCTCCTGCCCCTCGCTCTCGTCCTGCTCTCGTCCTGCTATCAGCTGCAGGCCGCCTGGCTGAAGTACAATATAATTGTGCCCGCAGTTGGGCCTGCGACAAATCGCCAAGGACATAGGCCTGAAATTTATGTTCGTATTCTGATTGGAACTCGGCTCTTGGCCCTGACACGCTTGGCCCCTCGCCAACTGAATAGGGCCCAAATAATGAATAATAACGAGATTAGCCACAGTCGAGCTTGGCGCGACTTTTGCCGCCTGCGAGCTGTCGATAGCCCGCCGCCAATCGGCCCAGTTTGCCAGACGTGGGCGTAGTCGGAGGCGTTCGATACGCTCGATAAGAATCAGTTAGCTCTGCGCGGCAATTTGCATTTTTTCGGCCATTCGAGTTAAAGCCAACTGGGTCCGCATCGAATGGCTCATAATTTTTGACATGGCCGCAAGAGAATATACGAGAATCGGCCGCCTAAGACAATGCGCCTTTGAGCTATTTGCACGAATCGAAGTGGAAAATGGTAAACGGAAAATGGAAAATGGAAAATGAAAATGAAAAACAACTCCGAACTAGTTTGCGTTGCATTGTTTTGGTTTAAATCGTCGTCGCGGAGGTTTGGCCGCCTCTAGTTTATGCAATGCATTTAGTCAACAGATTAAGGAGCCGGCTCTACACCCGAAAGCCTGAGTGTGCGTGTGTGTGTGTGTGGTAAATCGTGACTGCATGAAGTTGCCGTTAAAATCTATGACTTGGCCGCCGAGCTGACAGCGTAGAGGGGCACATGCACAATTTTTAAGGTGGAGCACGTTGTGATTTTCCAGCGATATATTTCGGCGTATACCCTATATGAGAAGCGAGGGGGAGCGGGTACAGGAGCGGGGCCTGAAGGTTGACTTAGCAAAGGTGACGAAAGCGATTGAGGAAATCGAATCGAATCACTTCTCCCCAGTCGCAGGGTATACCAGAGTCGGATACTCCCTTCCTTATGGGAACTGCTTGTTTTTAAACTGCTTTGCTTTATGTTCGCTGCGCAGATTTTATAGCCAGGCAATAATGCATTGATTATACTAAAGTACACACTCGATTGAAATTGGGCATACGAGTGTGTGAGTGTGAGTGTTTGTGGGGTTGAGCGTGTGTGTACAAGCGTTAACTGTTTTAAAGAGAGGGTATTTGCAGACGCGCCCACCTGACTGGGCCATGCCCCATCTCTTTCTCTTTCACAATTTGTGTGTGTGTGTGTGTGGGGAGGCGCAACAGGAAATTCATTTACATAATTTTTGTGCTGTCCATTGGCATTCTTTGCGCTTGACTGGGTATTATCCTTTTAATAAGCAACACACACAGGCACACACGCACACACGCACACACACGCTGGCAGACTCAGCCGTGTGGATAATCAGCCTATCAAGGATTCAATTATATAATGAGCTTAATTTATTTTGCGGCGCTTTCAACCAGCCCGAGTCGTCGCCGACGGATCAACGCGCGGACCTGAATTATGTTTGCGGCGACAGTTGTCCATGTGGCATGTTGTTGTTGCTTGCTGCGAAAGGATGTGCCATGCCGTGCCGTGCCGTGCCGTGCCGCGGCGGACGAGTGTCCCGTCTTTGGCCACCTTTCTGTGTTTTATATTTTAAATGATTTATTTTCTCATAATTGTCAATAAATTGTTGCACAATTTGCATTGCTGACTTTTAACCCTTCGCCAAGAGGCAGCAACAAAAGCAACAAAAGCTGCAGCAGCGGCAACGACGGCGGCCGCAGCAGGTAGACCATCCCAGAGCGGACACGCGTTCTTTCCAATTAAATGCGACAAACGGGCTTTTCCAAACGGACGACAGCTTTAAAGGCTTAAATGGGTTCTGTTAAGGTAATCGAGGGAACAGCTTGATTGCAAAGCCTCCCGCTGGATTGCGAGAGGGAAAGGAGATCGTTAGGCTCTGGATATTGACTTCAGAGATCAGAGATCATTATGCTGGCTAAGCCATATCTCTGCGATGTTCAAGCTGTCTTCAATTTCTGACCTGGCTTGCTTTGATCCTTGATGAGGCTGAGCAAACGGCTCTGCAGCAACTGCTTCGACTTGATAAGGGAGTCATAGGACATGCCTTGCATACCTCCTCAAGCCATTAGAATTTCCTCTTCCTTTCGGTTGGACAATTTCTACTTTATTCATCTCAAAAAACTTCTATGTGGGCCTAGCAGACTATAATCCCTCCAAAGATTGAAGACAAGGCAGGGGGTCGTTGAGGGGAATATCTATTCAGCTTCCTCGTTGCTGTAGGAATGAGGATGATTATTTTTCGATTTCCATTAGAATTTCCTCTTTCTTTCGGTTGGATAATTTCTATTCTATTCATCTCAAACAACTTCTATGTAGGCCTAGGGGGTCGTTGAGGGGAATTCTATTCAGCTTCCTCCTTGCTGTAAGAATATGGATCATTATTTTTCGATTTCCGATTGCCATTAGCCCAGCTGCTAATGCAGGCTTCCATCATTATTTATTAGCTAATTACGGGCTTCGACTCGAAAATATCGCAGCGCGTTAACATTAATTTCACCTGTAAGGTAAATCATATTGTCTGGTGGCCAAAAAACGGTTAAAATCTCTTTCGAATGTATATCACTCGCATATGTATGTAATTATGCATTTTTATTTCATATTAATTGCATCCAAAGCCGCCTCGGCCGCAGGCAGTTTATCAGCTGCCAGCTCATAAATATAAATGAACACACACGCATATGCCTCGGTGTATGTATTATGTATGTATTTTTATTTGATTTCCTCTTTTTCCTTGCAATTTGTCGCGCACAAAGCAAATTTCATTTTAATTGAAAATTATGCCACGGCATTAACATTAATCGCAAAATTAATGGCTTGCGGGGGAAGAGGCGTAACCGAGGCTAGAGAAATGGCCCGAAGGCGATTCAAAGGCGTCTTGGCCAACAGCGAGCTAGCTGTCAGGCGCGGGCTTTGGCCTCAATCAAATTCGCCAGAGCTGGCAATATAAAAGGCTTATCGCCTTTTTGTGCCATTTGCATATGTCAGCTGGGCGGCGGCCTGTGGTTGTTCTTGTTGTTGTGCGTGTGTGTATTTGCATTGGGTGTTTGCTTGGCCAACAGCCGCGCATAAATTGTTTTCCCATGTGTGCCAAATGCTTGACTTACGCAGCTGAAGCCCCCAGCTCTTGCCGGCTGCCCGGCTGCGAGATACCCTACATATCTCCCAGTACCCTTGCCACCTCCGAGCACAGGTAAATCGCGGCGCACGGACGGAAGGCGGGGCGCGCTCAACTTTTTGTTATCCGCCAAATAAATCAATTAATTTGTGTGCGAACATGCAAATGCAATCGGAGTATCGGGCAGCGCCACCTGGCGACGAGCGAACAAGTGACAACTCGGAGGCGAAGTATTTCGCTTTATCTGCGGCCACCAGCCAGCCCCCTGCAATTTATAGGCCCGACTCCGCCGTAAATGCAGTTATATATCGCGGCCATATATCAGCGTTCCAGAGTCTGTGGCTTTATCGCGCATTTTGTTGCCATAAAAGTTTCCGTTTGGCATTAACCGCGGATAGCCTAAGCGTGCATTGAGAAGACTTTTGCCAGCGACTCGTAAATTTCCCTCTTGGCTGGAAATCATTTGCATACTTATAAGTAGATGGCGAATGTTTTGACATCGTCTCGCAAT
>JABVZY010000278.1:4604620-4617773 GCA_020883555.1 Drosophila nannoptera | reverse complement strand
ACAACCGGTTTCACATCAAGCACGCTTGCAGATGATGAAGCCGATCTGGCAGCACCATCTGTTGCCGCTTTGCTCCCGGAGAGCATAGCTGCCGCCAAGCCGCTTCCCATACCATTGTTACTAGCAATAGTCATTTGCACCAGAGCCTTGATGACCTGCTCCTTGGGATGGGTCTCCAAATGATCGGATAGATTCATGCCCGCATGCAGATACAGGGTGCACACGGGGCACTGCACGTTGTCCACCATGATGGCTCTTTGCGGCTCACTCGGGCGTCTAGTGGTCAATCAAGCTACGTAGTGCTACAGCTGCAGCACTCTTACTCTCCTACACTTAATATCGGTCCAACTCTCCCTCTCTTTCTTGCTCTCCGCGCTCTCTTTTTTGTGTGCTCAGAGTCATAAAACTGTAACTTTGGGTGCTGTTGTTCGTGTGGCAGCCATTTTGCTCAATCCTTGAGCGGCTCTGCAAGTGAATAGAATAAAGAAAATACGTGATATATACACATATATTGATGCGACGAAAAGCGAAGCTCGATATTAATTCCCCCAAGCTGATACTGGTAGCCAACTAGATATAGCAATGCAAAGAATTCGCCCCCCAGCTCGAACACCGGATCGTCGCGACATAATCT
Organism: Drosophila nannoptera; assembly: GCA_020883555.1. Classification (NCBI taxonomy): domain Eukaryota; kingdom Metazoa; phylum Arthropoda; class Insecta; order Diptera; family Drosophilidae; genus Drosophila; species Drosophila nannoptera. Next base: position 4,617,139 of record JABVZY010000278.1, on the reverse strand, counting down.
GAGAATACGTGCATTATGTGTATGTTTACAGTAGCAAGAACGAAAGCTTTCGCCATAGAGAGACGAGAGAGGGACAAGAGCAACCGCAATGTCAAGTGAGAAAGACTAAACAAAGGGACGTATGCGGCAGGCAGCAACATCAAAACCAACAAATAAACATAAATGTGCGTATGTATTGTAGTTCCCTGTATGCGGGGCTCTAAGTGTATGTGTATGTAATGAGAAGGTATGAGAATGGGAGACAGGCACAACAGCATCGGCCAAAGCTTCCCCTGCCTGTGAACTACCTGCCACAGAGGAAGGAGAGCGAAGAGTGCAAATGGAATGGAATCGAATGCCCAGTTGGGCCAACAACAGCAACTTTTGGAACAGCTTTTTCTGTGCATTCAACTTGGTGTGTTATAAACACAGCGAGGACGATGAGTACACGGCAACATCGCGATAATGACGAGTTATTTGCTGGGCATGAGCAATGAATGCAGTGAATCAGCGAATATAGTGACTTTTCAATACGCATGGAATATCAGTGAATGATTTGGACGTATTATCTAGAACTTATGAACTCAATCAGTTATTCCAGAACAGGGCATACAAAGCTGAACCAAATTGTACAGTCCAAGCCAAATTTTTTATGACTACGTAAGCCAGTACTGATTGAAAAATTCCAGCTATTAGTTTATCAATATTTAAGCATTCCTATTGATGCAGCCTAACAATAAGCGAAGAATATTTTCCGCATTTTTTAAATTTTACATAAATCTTATTTGCAGTACCTTTCAGCCTGTGAAGAAACACTTGTTCACTATAAACAAGAGTCATTTTGTGTCATGCTTTCTGAAATACAATAATTCGACATGCATAAGATTTTTAACGATCTGTTTTCCTGTTAACATTGAATTAAGCTAGGCACTCGTACCTCTTCACTGATCAAAATAGCCACTAAGAATATCGATATTCGTCAGAAGTACTCACTTCTACCTCTAGTACCTCGACAATGTATGAGTAAATTGGGCTCATCTGTGCTGTGGCGCAGCTTTAGTCTTGTTGTTGTTGTGGTAAATAAGCAACGGCAATGCCGCTGGAAATGGTCAACTTTTTGCGTTTTTTTGTGTAATTTTAGGGTTTTATTTTTCCAAATATTTTTCATTGTGTGTATATATGTGGATACTAATCATATAAGGGTTGTGTTGGGGCGAACAAAAATAAAAACAGCAGCAATGTCTACGTCTGTTGCTATTGATTTTTCCTTAGAGGGAAGCTTACAATGCAAAACGATGAACAAGTCGCACAAAAATCAGAAGTGCGTAAGAGCACATACATACTAATATCGATACCTCTGATGAGTACACACATTGCAAAACAAAAAAGAAAAACTCATATGAACACTAATTGGCACCTTCATTACCTACCTTCGCTGCTTCTGTTGTTGCTGCAGCTACTGCCGTTGCAGCACTGTATGTGTGTGAGTACGATCTTGCGTAGGACTGCGAACAGTGAGATGTGGAGCTCGGTTAACGTTCTGTTAAGTTGATTTTCAACATACGCACAACGCACTACCGTTTGCTATACTTGCCCATGCACACAAGCACACACACACACGCGCAAAAGGTAGACACAATTTCACAGTATTTCCGCCGAGCGTTTCTTTAATTTTTAGCTCTCTTTTGAATTTATCCAAGGAATGGCGAACACACGAAGACGCGACGCTTTTCACAAAGTGAAAACAATGTTTTATGACAACTAATTTAAAATTAATTGTAATTGCATTTGTAGAAATGATTGCGTTCAATAAAAATTCAAAGATAGGCCCCGTCTATATTGATCGCATAGTGTATGCGTGTGTGCCTGTTTAAGTGAGGGCAAGATTTATTCGATGAACGTGCGGGAAGTGGAGTATAATATCCTTGATTGGCACCTGCAGCTGTTATTATATATGTTTTTTCATATGTAATTTAAGAGTCGCGGTTTGGGGCTCCTTGGTCTTGGTCTGGTCGTCGCCTCTTCGCCTCGTTCAATGACACAGAAATCTTTCTTCTCGTCTTTTGCTTTGTACGCTCCTTCTTCAATATACAACTGAGCTTTTATATACATATATGCTGTGAATGCGAATGCGAGGCCATTGCTGCGTTTATCTCCATGTGTGCGAGCGTGTGTGTGCTACACACAAAGTAAATTTTCAGTCACGTTTATCATGCACTTTTTGTGGATTTTCTATAGAGCATTTATGCAAAACTGATGCACGCCTTTATTAGTTAAGACTTGGTAATATTTTTAGTAATTTAAATTCACTTTTCACTATTAAAATGCCGTCATTTCGATTTCACCTTGCGACAAATGAAAAATTACAACACCAGGCGTTGGAGTGTTGTAAAACTTGTGATTACAGTTTTGACGTTTGCCAACACCAAGCCACATAAAGCAACTCTGCTTGGCTGGAGCATTGGGAAATTTTATAGCGGACTTGGTCACAAACTCGCGTTGGCAATTTTATTAGTTTATTAAGCGTATTTGACAAAATTGCTATTAAAATGGCCGATAAAGCACAAGAACAGAGTATTATGGACAAGTCCATGAGATCAGTCTTTGTAGGCAACATACCCTATGAAGCAACTGAGGAGAAGCTCAAGGAAATTTTCAGTGAAGTCGGCCCAGTGCTGTCGCTCAAGTATGTTTACTTGCATAGTATGCCTGTTATCTTATATCATATATATAGCCTACTTGTTACCTTGAAGGCTTGTTTTTGATCGTGAGAGCGGCAAACCAAAAGGATTTGGCTTCTGCGAATACAAGGACCAGGAAACTGCGCTAAGTGCCATGCGCAACCTCAATGGCTACGAAATTGGCGGACGGACACTGCGTGTTGACAACGCATGTACAGAGAAATCACGGATGGAGATGCAACAGCTACTGCAGGGTCCTCAAGTAGAGAATCCATATGGAGAGCCCTGCGATCCGGATGATGCACCAGAGCTAATTACCAAAACAGTTGCATCTCTGCCACCAGAGCAGATGTATGAATTGATGAAGCAAATGAAGCATTGTATAGTGAGCAATACATCAGAGGCTCGTCAGATGCTAATGTTAAATCCGCAGCTAGCCTATGCTCTGCTGCAGGCCATGGTAGTAATGCGTATCGTTGATCCGCAGCAAGCTTTGGGTATGCTATTTAAGGCTAATCAAATGCCGCCGGTCTTAGGTGGTAATCCGCACTCCAACGCTGGTGGAATACCCATGGTTCCAGGAGCACAACAGCCACCTCTATCACAACAGCAGCCTCCTAATCAGACCTCTGTCGGAGGTCCGGGACAGATGCAGCCCATGCCTGTCCCTGGGCCGAACTTCAATAATATGCATTCGAATGACATCGATTTGCGTATGATGCCTGGTGGACCGGTAAGCATGGATCCGCGGATCATGGCCCGTAATCTGGACCAAGACATGCGGCAGGTGCCTGGACCCATGCCCAATCCTGTCCCACCGCCACTTTTGGATCCTCGAACTCGCGCCCAAATGCAGCCACAACAACAGCAAGGACCGTCTGTTCCATCAATACCCTACCCAAGCGACCCACGGCAGCGTCCAATGGATCCGCGTCTACGAGGTGCCATGCCACCCGCGCCAGTTCAACAGCAACCGCCTCCTCAGGTGCAGTCAGTGACGCAGCAGCAGCAGTCAGCGGCAATGCAGCTTCAAAGTCGACTGGGCGCTCACGGCGTGTTGCCTTCAGATGCATCCGACCAGGAGAAGGCTGCACTTATTATGCAGGTGCTACAACTATCTGATGATCAAATTGCTCAGTTGCCGCCCGAGCAACGAGCCAGCATTCTGGTGCTCAAAGAGCAAATAGCCAAAACCAGAACCGCACGCTAAATAAACGTAATCCGACATTTATTGTACAATATATAAATTGAAAACTTATAATAAAGGTTCAAAAGACAATTCACATTGATTGTCATTAGCTAGGGAGTGCAATTTATCAATAGACCGACACCACCGTTTGGTGCAACTTTTGCACTGTGGTGTTCAGCATTTGCTTCAGTATCTCATCGTCTGGACATTGAACGACCTGCATTAGAGGGTAGTTGTTAGGTATGTAGAAATTGGAAGTCGGAAATAGATCTTACCAAAGTTTCCAGATTGATTTCAGCATGCTTGCCGCTCACAGTCACTGGCAGCAGATCTCCCTTAAACATCTTGGGCACACAATTGTCTCCAAAGGTTTCCTGCAGAGTCTCAATGAGGCATTCACGGAAACGGGATTCCTCCGATTTCGTTTGTTTCGCCGCACCCTTGATATTTGTTCCTCCGAGCTCTGATTGCATTAGGCAGGCGACCACTGCATCTGCGTAGACATCATTCACATGGGTGGCATGCCATTCCATCACAATAATCTTCTGTTCAACGGTCAGTTCGATGCAATTGAAGACTCGCAGCTTTCGGTCTGGCTCGATAACTTCCACGCAGCCGGCGCCAATCCGATCCAACAGTAGCTGAAGTGTCGTTAGGGAACTGGTCCATGGGATCGATTGCCGCTGTGTCACCACAGACATGCTCATGTCCGTGTACTCTAAAGAAATCAAATGTGGCCACAATAAATAATGAGTAAATAAAGGACAAGTTGCTAATACTTACTGCCAAGATCCGAAGGTGCCAATAGATGATACTTGAAGTCACGCTTGACCAGTACTCCAGACAGTTTGCTACCCACCTCCGGTTTCTTCGCTGCCAGATGACCCATCACTTTCGCAGTCTTCTCCCCACGAAAGTAGAGATCCACAGCGTGCGTATTGCGGGGATTATAGAACTTAATATCTGTGGTGGCATCTGCTTCGTATTCCCGTTGCAGAGCCAATTTTAGACGTGACATTTCATTTTGTTCGCCGTGGACTAGAACAACATGATTTGGTCGCAGCATTCGAATAAATTCACTCGTCTGTTGATAATCGGTGTGCGCAGAGAAGGATATGTAGTCGACGGACATGTTAAGAGGAAGCTTTTGGCCCGACAAGGATGTGATCTCCTCCGGCTCTGACAATATGGTTTTTGCCAGCGTGCCTTCTACACAGTAACCGGCTATGATGACACCATTCTTTGGATCTGTGCACCAGCTTTCAAAGAGCTCCCGCGACAATCCTGACTGCATCATACCAGGCGACGCCATGATCACACAAGGTCCAATATCATCAAAATGATCGATGCCCTTCAAATTCGATATATGCCGAAAGACAAATGGATTGTTGACCGCAATCTGCCGGCGGATACGATCGTTCATGGCATTGATATAGGTTTGGTAGACGGCCATGCACTTTTTAGCCAACGATGAAGCATAATAGATTGGTATTTCGTGCAAATCGGGATTTTGAGACCAAAACTCATCCAGAATTAGCAACAGCTCCTGAGCACGACCCAACGCAAATACGGGAATGAGACACCGGCCACCTTGCATCACGATTTTCTGCACCAGAGAAGTAAACCGGTTCTCTCGATCTTCGCGCTTCTCGTGTATGTGTGTGCCGTATGTCGACTCCGTGATAAGAACATCGGGTTTCTTGGGTGGTACTTCCGCGGCCATTAAATGCCGATCCTCTTGACGCGAAAAGTCCCCCGTATAGAGAATTTTAATGCCCGCAATTTCAATCATAAACATGGCAGCACCGAGAACGTGGCCAGCGTTATAAGCGCAGAAGCGTACGCCCATCACATCACGTTCTTCGTGAAAATTTATTGTCTCGATTTTCTCCATGGATGCCTCTAGATCAGCCTCAGTGTAAAGCATTTGCTCTGTGGATATGTTACTGATCTTAATGTAATCTGACAGCATCCAGCGATAGATGGCTTTGGTGGCATGTGTCATGAAGCAGCGACCGCGAAAGCTTGTTTTCATAAGAAACCACGGCAGGGCTCCGCAGTGGTCTAAATGAAAACTAATAAATAAATTAAGCGTCATTTAAAATACTACAAAGTACTGCCAAGTCAAACAGAACTTCTTACGCACTGTGATATGAACAGCAAGTCGATTTCGTCCGCTTCGATCAAATCAACATATGGCAGCGAATCCATGCCAGACAAACCTGGATGTATGCCACAATCCAACATTATCTTTTTGCCTTTAAACTCCAGCATGATGCAGGAGCGTCCAACTTCCTGGCCAGCGCCGCTGCAGGAGAAAAATTCAGTGATGTTTAATACCAACGTAACTTCACAGCGCTTACAGTGGTTTAATTTGTAGTAGATCGCTTTCTTCATCTGGCACACGTGTGTCATTATTTGTTTGGGCCTGTGTCATTATTTATTCACTTATTGAAATTATTGCTAATGAATCTTATGTTTAACCGGCAATAAAAACGCGTTTAATTCTAGAATCGATTAGAATTTATCGATATAATTGTAGGCCCGAAAAATACTGGTTCGCCCATCTTGTAATTTCATTTTCTGTTTTTATAAACAAAAATCGATTGATTTTAAATATTTTGGTATTATTAGGCATATAATATTGATTAAAATACGAATAAGCCTCCATAATCGTATGGCGCACTATTAGAGAAAATTAATGTAAATGAAAAATACCAAATGACTTGATTACTGCATCCCTGGGGTCTCTAGTTGTATTTTTGTATTTTATAGTATTGTTGTGCATCCAAGTAAAAGTCTACTTTAATCAAATGCAAATGGTTGGCTCTAGCTATGATGGTAAATATCAGTTATAAAGACTATAAAAAGCCTATGAATTTTCATCTTTTCCCAATCGCACTCCCAGTGCTACGCAAGCAGGCACGGACTCTCGAAAATGAGATCGACCTTAAACTTGTGGCATTCAGCAAAATTGGAGCTGGCAGCAGCATAAGCAGCAACAGTAGCGTTGCTGACACATCACCTCTTCTGGGCGAGCATGTCTTTGACTCGCTATCTGCTGAAATAGAGCAAATGCTCGATAAAGTAAGTCGTTGCATAAATTGATAGTTATATCTATTGGATTAAAATTGAGTACACTTACAGCTATCAACGCTCAATGAATCCATGTCAGAGCTGCCCGCCACTGGCAGCGCGGCAATGCATACCCTGCAGCGGCACAGGGAAATTCTGCAGGGGTATAGACAAGAGTTCAATAAGATCTGTGCTAATCACACTATGCGCATCGAGCGCGAGGAACTTTTACGCGGGTCGGGTCTAGCGACCAGTGGAAGTCCTTCGATTTCTGGACTCAGTCGTCGTGAGATGTATATGAAGGAGAGTGGTCACATAAGTAGCTCAAACAACATGGTCAACGACCAGATAAACATCGCAATTGAGACGAGAGATAACCTGCATGCACAGCGACAAGCCTTTAAGCGACTGCAGACGCGGTTCAACGACATTTCCAACCGTTTTCCCTTAATATCAAGGTACGAGGAGAAATGCCATGACGCTATTATATTTAGATATACTAATGTAATGACATGTTTTCTTTTCACTTGCAGTCTCATACAACGTATAAATATAAAGAAGCGACGAGATTCGCTGATTTTAGGGGCGGTAATAGGCTTCTGTGTCATCCTACTGCTAATATATGCATTCAATTAGTGCAAAGCATTTGGCATAATTCTGACGATTACTTTGTTTTCTGCTTTTGGGAATATATATGTGTATAATCAACTTGTGATAGCAATAAACTATAGTATTTAAGTATACTCCAGTTGGATAATAAACCAAATAACAAATTCATTGTAGAAACAATCAACTCTCCATATTTTAAATTACATTGTCTAGATTGCTAAATTGTCGATCTGATATTATCGATAATTTTGCTATCGAAGAAGTTTGGTTTCTCTGACAACACTGACGCAACAGCTGTTTCCTCTGATGTGATAACAATTCAATTCAATTTCGGCACACCATACAATTTTTAATTTTTATTAAACAAAAACTGTATCAACAATAAGCTATTGACTAAAGAACAGCCATGTCGGTCATGCCCGACGTCGAAACAAAGTCCAGCGAAGCTCCCAAACCTAGAGTGATAGATTCCGCCGAGCTCGACAGAATTGCCATGCACTTCGTAGGGAATTTGAGCAGGTATCGCGAGAACATAATTATACCAAAAGGTAATGGACCGGTACAAATCAAAACAAACGAGGAAAAAGTCATCGAGGCAGCTGTGGAAAGTTGCGCTTTCAAAAGCGCCATGGCCTGTATTATGGGTACGCCGTCATAAATAAACCCAATTTGGATATTTTGGATATATACCTTTCCCAAACCACGCTTTTTTGTTCAGGATACGGATTAGGTGCAGCTCTTGGACTCTTCAGTGCTTCAGTGAATCCTAATATGGCAGATCCATTCGCAAACGAAAAGAAACAGACGGCGCGTGAAGTCTTCCGCGAGATGCGTGCGACAACGCATTCATATGCAAAGAATTTCGCGCTAATTGGCGCCGTCTTCTCCCTTGTTGAATGCACTATAGAAAGTGTAAGTGACGAATTTTCATCAAGTCCCTTCTCTTCCAATTAAACTCATATATCATCTTCAATTATCAGAAACGCGGAGTCACCGACTGGCGTAACGGCACTTACGCGGGCGGCATTACTGGTGGCTTAATTGGTCTAAGAGCTGGCGTTAAGGCTGGCATCATTGGCGGTTTGGGCTTCGCGGCATTCTCCACGGCGATTGATTACTATATGCATATGAGATAGGTGCAGTTGACGTGTGTATGTGTAGCTGGTATAAATGTTTGTTCTTAATTACAAATCTGGTTTTTGTGCACGCTTTTAAGTCGCCGCAAGAGGCAGGCAGTCGCGCCGGAAACGCACGCAAGCAATCGTTTAACGATCTTTGCACGACCACGACCAGCCTGTCCGTGTGGAGCTCAAACGTTTTGACTTTGTTTTATACTCACAGCTGCTACATATTAATATTGAAGCAATGAAATGCGCAGCTGCGCTTTCGGCAATGGCATAAGCAATGTGCCACAGTCTCAAATTCGGCCAACGACCGGTTTTGGGTGGCTCGCTGCGGGGCCAAACGGGGCAGGGGGCAACGAGCTGGGGCTGTAACTGTTGCAGTGGCGTCCAGCTTGTGGGAACGGCCATCGATATCCAGCTTAAGGCAACCACGCAGCATGGACACTGAATTTTTGCTGCTGCTGCTGCTGCTGCTGCTGCCGCGGTTGCGGTTGCTGGTGGAACGATTTCCAGTTTCAGTTGAACTTGAGCAACAGGCAGGTAACGATCGCAGTCGCTGCTTCAATTTCGCTTTCGGTTTCTGTTCCGCGTTGTCTGCGTGTTTGATTTAAGACTCAGAACGAGGATGAACCGCGACGGCAGCTGCAAAAGTGCAGCAATAAATTGAAACGGGTTTCAGGTTGCAGGTCGAATGTCGACGCGTGCAACGCTGTTTCTTGCGGTTCCTAAGCGTCTGTCGAGTGCGCACAGAGTGAAACATAAACAATAGACAGAAGATATACGGAATCTGATATCTACAGCCCAATAGAAATATCGATGACTCAGCACAGTCTGTATTGTGTTTATGCAACCAATTGCCACACTCCGTCCACAAACATATATTTACTTTTGTTGTTTTTGTGCGGAGCCCCCATCGTGGCTGCTCAGTGTTAAGCAGCTGTCGCTGCCGCTGCTGCTGCCGCCATTGGCGTCGCTTCTTGTCGCTGGCATCAATTTGCATGTTCTTCGAACAGCTTAATTTGCCTCACTGTATCACACACACACACGCGTGCACATTAAACGTATGTACATACATTTGCACATGTGTCGGCTTCTGTGGATGTTGCAAAGTTCAATGGAACGTCGTGACACATGCTTGTTGCCTTTGCAATTGGCCCCGCGGAATCTAATTGGAGATAGGCCAAACGTCGCTATTTCTCTAATATTTCTTGCCGCTCGAGTTCTCCATGTTCTCTGTGAATCAAGCAGTCGCCCAGCAGTCAACAGCTGAGTCAGCGGGATCGCTTTTATTGCTGTTCGGCACCATTCTGTTATCTTATCCGCTGGCATCGCTGACGCGACACATATATACACACACATTGATTTTAAATTGAACGAGAATAACAAAAACAAAGCGCAACGTCTATTGTTTCAGACAGTCTGCGGCTGGCATTGGTCGCATCAGCCAGCATAGACAACCTTGCAGCAGAACAAAAACAATTGCTCTAAATATTTTCTTCTTGGGCCACCCTGTGCTCATAGTTCGAAACGGCTTAGCCGAGAGCGAAAGTATATGCTTGTAGCACGCGAGAGAGAGCAACTGTTGCTCTCAGCTGATATCTAATCAAAACAAATAGTGTCGCGTCCGCCGTCTGCAGTTTGAATCATTTACCGTAGTTCCAATTCGACTTCGAAAAGTGCTCGTGTGGCAGCTGTTTACTTCGCGACGCGATCGAATTCGAATAAAATAACCGTAATTTGCGCTGTGAATGTAAGCGATTCCTTAAACTCTTCTGTACGTATTTTATTGTAATTGATTCAAGAACAGACATCAAGAAGAAAACAAATCAATTTGCAATAAGTGACTGCGCATACACAGCATGAAGTACAAGTTTTTGCTACTGGTGAGTGAAGCGGAAAAGTATCTAAAAACTTCGAACGTTCTCCTTATCTTATCTGAAATTGCTTTTCGTTTGGGTCACCTGTGGAGTAGTAGCATACATAAAATCAGATTATATACATTCATAGATTCGAATACGTATTGCATTCGAACATTGCTATGAATTTAATAACTGTTCGTTGAGGGAAACCTTTTTATGGCGGATCGATCACAAAAAAGTTAAAAATTTACGAATACCAGCGGATTCGCCCATTTGGCTTCCATTCGAAAACTACAGTTTCCACAAAGATTGGAAGAACTAGAATAATATATAATTTTATTATAATACGATGCGATTCCATTGCAGCTGCTGAGTGCGAAGGCTCTGCTGCTGGGCGTGGCGCTTGGCCAGCGAGAGAGTATTCCGTACCAGCCCGTTGCGGATATCTGCAAGACCTGCACCTGCCTGTCTGCCCAGGACGCGGATAAGCGCCTGCACCAGACCCTCAACTGCGCCATGAAGAACTTCAATCACATCCTGGCCCGTTGGCCGCCCGAATTCGGCAGCCAGCACGGGGACATGGAGATCGTGGCCTCGTTCTCGGGCAACAATATACGGCTGCTGCAGCAGCTGCCGGCTACGAATGCCTCATTGACATTCTCGTGCCGTCACTGTGGCATACAGCAGCTGGAGGTGCCGTTGTTCATGGACGTGCCGAATGTGCAGAGTTTGTATCTCAGCTGGAATGAGATCAAGGACGATGCCTTGAAGCCGGACCTGTTCCGGGGTCCCTTTAAGGCTACTAAATACGAACCCATTGCTCTGAAGGATCTGGATCTTAGCCACAATAGCATTTCTCGGCTGGATCGCAAGCTCTTCGAGCACACGCCACAGCTCAGAAAACTAGCTCTCGCCCACAATCGCCTGAGTGTCCTGGACGCCGCGACAACAGCTTCGCTCGCTTCCATTACTAATCTGCAGCGTCTGGATTTGTCCCACAATGGACTGATGACGCTCCCCGGCGAGCTCTTCTCCAAGCTGAGTAACCTCTATCAGCTGGACATATCGGGCAATGAGTTCGCCACTGTGCCGGCCAGCATCCAGCAGCTGGGGCGGAGCTTGTTAAAATTGAGTCTGGCTGGAAATCCATTGAGCAAAATAGACGCCAACAGCTTCCGCCAGCTGGACGCGCTGCGCCGCCTGAACATCAGCGAGATGCCAATGCTGCGCATTATCGAATCGGGGGCCCTCCGGCTGCCCGCTCTCGAGCAGCTGGACTGCGCACGCAATCCCAAGCTGGAGAGCTTCGATCTATCGGATCTGGCGGTCAGTCAGAATCTAACCCAGGTGGACATCTCCCAGAACGCCCTAACCACGCTCACACTCAATGCATCCAACACGACGAGATGGCCGCGGCTGCGCAGCTTGGCCATCGCTGGCAACTCCTGGTACTGCAGCTGCGAGCTGCTCCGTGCGCTGGAGCAGGCTGGTGCCCCGCAAGTGCTGCTGCCGCCGCAACTGGCAGTCGCTCGCTGCGATACCCCTTACCTGATTGCCGGCTCGCCGCTGACCAATCTGACGGCTGAGCAAATCTGCAACATGGACATACCCAAGAAGTACCGCGCTGTCGAGGATGACCCGCCCAGATTTCTGCGCCGTCGCTACATCATACTCACCGTGATCATAGCTAGCATTGTGGTCGTCGCTGGCCTTATCATCGGATTCATCGTGGTCTGCGTGCGCCGCCGGCTCAAAGGCAACGACTACGGTGTCCAGCCCATACGCTATACTAGCGTTCGCGGCAGCAATCTGTCCGCCTTCTCGCAGCTCCAGCCCGCATCGGTTACCAGCAAATTCAACAACGCCGCCGGCGCAGCCACAACGGGGGCACCCAACGCCTAAGGCCCAGCTGCTGCGCGTGCTTCAGAAGCCAAAGATGTCCACGATAGTGTTTCAGCCACAAAATGTAAAGACTTTGCGTGCCAGCATGTGCTTGCGTTTAT
>JABVZY010000278.1:4588633-4604572 GCA_020883555.1 Drosophila nannoptera | reverse complement strand
TCTATATATATTGGACATATCCGTAGGGTCTAGTGTTGCCATCGCTGTTTGTATTGTACTTAAGTTCCGATAGTTTTTAATGATTGTGAAATAAAATGCATTTTTTGTAAACATTCTAAGGGAACTATTTACATATATTTGTTCGAGTACAGTGGGCACTGCTGGAGGAAGGACAGGCCGAGCCGGAATTGTCGTCCTCCTTCGCAGCCAGCGCTCACTGTACCGGGTTTGCAACAACAATACATTTCAGATATCATCTCGATTTTCTCGAGATTCGCGGATATTCTAAACACCTTAACAATTTCTCTGCCTCTCCCTATCATACTTTCTTTTTCTATATATAAATTTATATAGATTTCGGGTTATTTATTTGCACGATATGGAAAAGGTAAAACAATCAGAAGTTACTAGATAAGATCTCTTTGTGCTTGGTTTGGTTGAGAAGTGGACTAGCATTCGCTCTCAAGCAAGTGCTCTTCCAAGGCTAAGGACGTGGGTCGTGGCAGCGTTTCACCCGGTTTGGCGGCCAGGTGGAACAGATTAACGGCCTCTTTCTGCGCAAGAAACTGTCGCGTTTCGGCGAAATTATCACGGTCCTTGATCCGCTTGATGCGCTCCTGGTAAGCCTCTTCGGCTGAATCACTGTCCGAATTGGAATTCGACCTTGAGCCGGAAGCAGACATGCAGAGGGAGGTGGAGGTGAAGGTACTGGTATCGTCATTGATTTGCGTTTTACGCTCTGCCAGGCGATTATCCTGTTGCTCGGCCATTTGATCCTCACTGCCAAACAGCTCGTCCACATTGATGCCTTTCGCTGCGAGCACCTCGCGCTCCTTTTCCAGCATGACGCGGCGAATGGGATCGATGCGGTCTTTGAGCTGCTTCAGCACGGGCTTAAACTTCCCCTTGGTGATCCGCTTCTCGAAATTGAGCAGCTCTTTCTCGGGCGTGGGGTGCGGTGCCTGCTGCTCGTTCTGGGTTTGTTTGGCCTCCAACTGCTCGTCGTACATGTATGCATAGAAGTCATCGCAGCTCTTAGGTTCATTCGGATTATGGTAGTATTCTACACGCAGTATGCTGTCAGGAAACTCTTCCTTCTTGGTAGGCGATTTCGGCCTCTCTTTTGGTTCCGTACCCAAATCCAATTTGCTATTCAGAAACTTGTTGTAGACCAACATCAACCGCTGGAAATCATCGCAGCAAACGGACAGAGCATTCTCAATGCTGCGCATATTATTAGCCACGGCCACAAGCTGGTCAGTGTTGCTCCTTTTGGCTGCCTCCGCCGCAGTCAATTGCTGCAGCGTGACATCCAAAGCCTGACACTCGCCGGCCACCGCCACCATGCACGCGCTCAATTTGAGGGATGAGTGCTGCAGGACGGCGATGGGGCCGCTTTTTTGCTGCTCGGTCTTAGCTGCATGCAGCTTTTCGATTTCCATATGCTTTTTGTTCTGCATGGCCAGGGCAAGATTTGTGAAATGCTGCTCTTCCTCCTGCACCAGCTGCCGCACCTGGTTGTCTATTTTCTCTAGTTCCCCACACAGTTGTGAAATCGAGGGACGCGTCATAATGGTCAGCGCCAGGCGCAGCAAATACTGTGACTGCACATAGGCAAAGATGTTGTGGAAATCCTGCAGCATAGATATGTTTAGTAGTACCCTTAAGGAGTGACTCTACGCCACTTACCTTTATGTGCTTGGGACTGTAGTCGGTCACATTGTTCTTGAAGTATTCACAATCACGCAGCTCCTCCATGGGCGCGTAATATGGTCCATATTTGAGCGGCAATGGGTAGTCGGCTTCAAGTTTACGTGTCGCGTCGTACAGTATCTCTGTTACTTCCTTGGCCGCAGTAATGCAGTCCCAAGCGCGTTCTATCTGGCGTGATCTGTGTGGCGATTGGGATATGCAAAAGTTGGGTGAAAAGTCGTTGGCGTTATTAATGCACTTACTCAATCAACTCGGCCTGTTTCATGATGATTATCTCTTGAAAGTAGGTCATGTTTCGTCTTATGCAATTGCCAAACTCATCAATGGTTTTTATCAACTGGTCGAGCTTGCGTTCAACGATCTTGTTGCGGCACATAAAGATGCTTTTCACAGCGTACAGAGCCCCAAAAGCAGTGGTCAGCAGGAAGATGGGCAACTGGCACAGTCGGAGGCCACGCGGAGTGATAAAGTGCTGGAGAACGCTGCCGCTCAACAGGATGCTAGCGTTCCGCGTGGTCAGCAATTGCCGGCCGGCCGCAACTGCTGGATGATACTGCTGCATGCACTGCTCTAGCGACTCTACATGATCGACAAGTAGACGTTTCGAATAGAGTATACGATGTAGCAACTGGTTGGTGATGGCCTGTATCGGATGCTGACTGCATTAGTATTTGACTATTTTTACTTTTTCGACACGGCACTCACCTGTTTCTGCTTCAGCTCGTCAGCCAATGGGGGACGATTAGCCTATAATTGATGTTTACTTTAATTTAGAAGAATTGTATTTTCATTTACTTACCACCAACTTGTCCATTGCGCGTTAATATTACTAACTTAATCACAGAAACCTCTTTATTGCATTGACTCGCAGCAATATTTACATACGTTATTCTTATGAGTTCACCAGGGATGGAGACGAGGAGCAGGCTGAGTTAATGTCTCGCTCTAACATATGGCATATTCCATGCGCTACGCAAAAACCAAGACAAACGTAAGCGCCAAAAAGAGTGTCGTTAACGCAAAAGTGAGCTACGCTGCACGAAATCTGTAGCCGAACGGAGCCAGCCTATAGCCACATGGAAAACGATAATTTTGAAAAGAACTAAAATGCGGTAATTTTAAAAAGTAAACATTCCAAACAGATATGAAGAATTTGATTATGATTTAACTTTACCGGGTAAATTGAAGTGTTTTTAATGTGAAAACGAAAGCAAAACAACAGTTTCCTTTCCTTTAATTCTCTACAAAACAAATCTACCGCCATAAATGTACCACCATATTAATTGCGGGTCTTCGGACCCACAATTATATTGCAAAATTAAGTCCTGATTGGAGCAAGGTGCTGGTAATTATCCCATTTGATTGGCATCATTATCCATTTTCACACTCGTATATATAAGAACGCATCATTCAACGATGTCTAGCAGTATTTTCTAGATTTTGGCGTGGACATGGCGACCGATAATCAGCCATTCCGAATCGAACAGTTTTTGGGATTCCACAGATATCAGCAAATTTTACACTTGATACACTTTAATTTCGTTCGCAATGAAGAGGGACGTTTAGTGAACAAGTCGGAGTTAGCTTTTATAGTAAGTTTTTTACTTGATACTTGGTTCTTCGGCATCAATACGTTCGATATGGTGTGGTCCTTGCATTTGGGCGTGACATCTCATCAGAATGTACCCCTACTCAGCATATCCGTATACTTTACGATCCGCGGCGTCCTAATGTACATTAAACGACACGACATAGTTGATTTTGTCAACGATCTGGATCGGGAATTCCCGAGAGATTTGTTCAACCAAAGGCTGCTTCATGTCCCGGAGGCGTTCAAGCGGTATTACCGCCGCCATACATATGTCGGTACTTTATTCGGTCTGTGCCATGATAGGGTTCTGTTGCACACCTGTGATTATATACATACTCACCTACGAGGATCGCAATGCCCCGATCTTGCTGGACCATCAGCTGCTGGGCGGCTGGCTGCCCTACAATTTGCGGCAGAATCATAGTATTTATCCTTTGATATGGATCTACGATCTTTTCTCCATGTTGGTCGGTGTCGGCTTCTTCAACAGCTTCGACACGCTCTTCAATGCGCTGCATTCCCTGGTGATCATGCACGTGGATGGCCTGCGCAGACAGATGGAGCGGATCAATGCCTGCGATAGCACCAACGACACTACCGAGCGGACAGTTCTATGAGCACGTCTTCAGCTTGATTCGTCGCCATCAGCAGATCAACAAGCTATGCGACAAGTTCAATGATATCTTCAAGCTGGCCATATTCATCACCCATCTGGTGGGCTCCACGTCCATATGTTTCCACCTGTATCTGATCACCGAAACATACGATCCATGGATGGTCATCAAGTACAGTATGCCCACATTTGTCTTGGTCGTGTTCACCTTTGAGGTCTGCTTGCGCGGCACACAGCTCGAGGAGGCCGTGAGTTGAGCTGCTCCTTGGAATCGCCTGCATATATATCTAAGCTATATATCATGTTTCAGTCCCGCCGCTTGAACGAGGCTCTGTACAACCACAATTGGTTTATGGGCAGCAAAAAGTACCGCAAGCTGATGCTCATCTGGCTAAAATACACTCAATGTACCCGAAAGCTAAATGCCTACGACCTGGTCGAGGTCAACATGATGCACTTTACCGATGTGGGTGGCGAAGAGATCTTACCCTACACATATACACATTCTACTTCTCACTTCTTTCAGATCCTGCAGCTGGCCTACAGGCTGTTCACCTTCCTCAAGTCGCGGCAGTAGAGCAGCCTTCGCTCGCCCCACTTGCAGGTGATTAAGGCGTCGGCTTAATTTGTTGTAGTTATTTTATTTATATTTATATACTTATGTACTTAGCGTAGTTTGTGTTCACGTAGAATTTGTATACACATAACAGAATCTAGCGGTATTAATATCCCATTTGCATATCATTACAACGTTTATCTCAAGCAAAATGTGAGGAGTGCTTCCTGTTCGTAAATTCGGAGTAAAAAGGGACGCTTCTTTAGACATGGAACTATACAAAATAAATAACATATGCCGTTAGTGCATTGTTGAGAGAAAGCAGAAGGGAGAGGGATTGGGTTTGGGTTTGGGCTTGGAATTTGATGATGTGCCGCTCATGGAGTTGAGTAGCTGAGCGGCCGGCGCTTCATTTAGATGGGGTAGGTGACGGGCAAGGCACGCGGATAGTCGAGATCGTACATTTGGGCCTTGATGAAGGCCAGCTTGTTCTGTGGCTCCGGCTGCACGGTGGCCAAGCCGTTCTGGTAGGCATAGGTAACGATCTTCTCGGCGATGGCCAGCGAGCATTGGACAATCGAGCTGAGTGGCGGATACAGGCTGCCCTTGTGCAGATCATCCTTGGAGACCAGATCCGACAAGGTTTGGGCCGAGATGAGGAACACCTCCTCCGGTATGGTCAACATGCCGGCACACAAAACGCCCAGCGCGACGCCCGGAAAGATATACGAGTTGTTGCCCTGACCAGGATAGAACTTGCGGCCATTGTACGTGACCGGGGCGAACGGCGAGCCCGAAGCGAAGATGCAGCGTCCTTCCGTGTGCGCATAGGCCTCCTCGGCGGTGCACTCAGCCTTGCTGGTGGGATTCGACAGGGCAAAGATGATGGGCGTCTCGTTGATCTCGGCCATTTTCTCGAGAATCTCCTTGGTGAAGGCGCCGCCCTGTGCCGAGGCGCCAATCAGCACATTGGGACGCACCTTGGACACGGCCTCAATCAAGGTGTCGATCGGTGGGCTGACCTTGGGCAAAGTGCAACTTATGCTCGCTGAGTCCGCCCTTCGGGCGATCGCGCACGATCACGCCACGGCTGGAAAGAACACAGAGAATTAGCCAACAATTCGGGTCGGGCTGGAATCGTATGGGTTGCGCTCACCTATCGACCATCCATATGCGTGCCTTGGCTTCCTCCTCGCTGAGGCCCTCCTCCTTCATGGCCATGGTGCAGAGAGTGGCAATGCCGAGCGCAGCCTCGCCGGCGCCCAGGAACAACAGCACATTATCCTTGAGCAGAGTCTTCTTGATCTTGAGCGAGGCCAGCAGACCGCCGACAGCAACGGAAGCCGTGCCCTGAATATCATCATTGAAGGTGCAATAGTTGTCGCGGTAGAGAGACAGCAAGCGGAAGGCGTTCGCATTGCCAAAGTCCTCGAACTGGATCAGGCAGTTCTGGCCGAAGCGGCGCACACAGGCGCGCATGAACTCGTCCACGAACTCGTCGTACTGGGTGCCGGTGGCAGCGTGGCTCGCGCAGACCCATATAGAGCGGATCTTCCCGAATGGACTGTGTGTTGGTGCCCACGTCCAGGGTGACGGGCAGGCACTGATGCGGCTTGATGCCAGCCAGAGCCGTGTACAGCGATAGCTTACCCACGGGAATGCCCATGCCATTGGCGCCCAGATCGCCGAGGCCAAGAATGCGCTCGCCATCGGTCACCACAATCGCACGGACATCCATCTCAGGCCAGTTCTTGAGCACAGTCGTAGACATGACCCTTGTCCTTGATGGTGATGAACAGTCCCTTCGGCTTCTGGAACACCAGACTGTAGTTCTGGCAGGCCAGGCCCACAGTCGGCGTATACACCAGCGGCATCATGTGGGCAATGTCCGAGCTGAGCACCTTGTAGAACAGGCGTTCACTTCGCTCCGACAGAGCGATCAGGAACATGTACTTGTCCAGATCGTTTTCCAGGCGGTTCAGCAAAATGCGACAATGGTTCACCTGCTCCTCGTCGCTGCGCACCGCGTAGGGCAAGAGCCCGTGGATGCCCAACACCTGACGCTCCTCATGTGTGAAGGCGAGGCCCTGCAAAGGACGGACGGAGAGGTAGGTTAGGGCACGGGAATCGGTTCAGCAAGTAATGCTCAGAGAGCAGTTTTCGAATCTGGTCCAGGCGTAGATAAGATAAGCCTAGCGCAATCAAGCTCCGACTGCCAACATATGTCGTCGCATGTCAAGTGTCAGGCCTGCCCGTAGTCTACTAGTCATCATGACCAGCCGCATGCCACGCGCCGCAGTCAACCTGGCTGTGGCATGAGCTCTGGCCATGCCCGCGGCTGATGTCGGCCGACCTTCAGCGCGCCGTTGAGATTTGCATGCGAGCATACACATGCGTGCGTTTTTGAAGTTCAAAGTCAAGCCCGGACAGCCGCGATTAGGCGAACCGGTATTCCGCGAATGCATTTGAAAGTCGAATAGATTGGGCTGACTCAGCCGGGAGACCTCGGAATGCTCAGCATGAGCCGCTGTTATGTTTGCCAGCCGCGACGACTCTTGCGCAATTCCCACTCGAGTGTGTGTTGCCTCTGCTGTGGCAGCTGCTCGGTGCTCGACTCGCCAATGGAGGCGTGTCCAGGCATTCTCTGAGGGCTTTGCATAATGTGCAGTCGTGACAAGACAAAGAGTAACTGATTGCTGCCATTTGACATGTACGTGAATGTGTATGTTATATAAGCATGGGAGGAGAATGAGAGGGAGAGGGAGCCAAACACTGGAACGGCTTATACCTATATATTTTCGGTGCATATTAGCTTCCCTTACAAGCACGATAGGTTTCTGATTGGAAATCCAATCAGAATTCTAAATATGGCTATGAAACCGCGTCAGCCACACGGAGATTATGATATAACATGGCTATAGTAAGCGATAGATCTAGTCAGTCAGATATAACATGGCTATAGTAAACGATAGATCTAGTCAGTCTTCTATGCCTGCTCATTCGATTGCAGCCTATATCATATTACCTCAACTACTTGGGTCTACGAGCAAAATGTGTTTCCTCTACGATTTGTATTTGTATTTAATTGTTCGTGTTATTTTCCACAATTCCATTTTACTTATATATCTAGTGAAATTGGCATTTGCATGTTCAACGGACAGATCGCGTGCCTTCGCGAATTTACAGCAATAAATTGAATGAATTATATGCCTGGATATACCCACGATTTCTATTAGCCATAATTCCCAAAAAAATGGCTAGCTTGAAGGCCAGCTCATCTGCAGGCTGAAAGCCCAATTCAATCTGATTTTCACATAGATGCCATCGACAGACAAAGCTGGGCCACTTTAGACTTAATCTAATCAGAGTGTGCGGCAATTTAGAAGACGAAAACTTCATGCTTTTCAGTGGGTCGCGAAAAGTGCTTGTCATGGTTCACTTTTAATGCCGTTAATGGACTTCTTAAAGCCACCAACCCCGCGGCACGTAACATTCCATGGTATTAGCAAATGTACTCGAACTATTTATATCGTCTACGATACGGTATGCGATTGATAGAGCTGGTGAAATAGTCCATGCAAAACCGTTAAAAACGACTCCGTTGACATTGAAATGACGCGTGATGTACGATAAGCGGGCAGTGCGAAAGAGAGGGAGACAGACAGAGATCTTTTGCATGGTAACAGTTACTACCAAAGCGACAGCAATTCCGGCCGTTGCCTCACACGGCGTATACGCAACGCGCTCAACCTGCGTGGATTACGCATACAAATACGCTACAAACATTGTAACAAAAAAATGTGTATATATATATAATGGCTTGGTGCGCGCTCAGCTGATGTTTGCGCCGTCTAGCACTGCAATTATCATCACCATTATCATCATCGCCGCAACCATTATCAGCAGCGGCAAACCTGACCTCAATGATGATGACGACACAAGCGAAATTTACGACAAAAGATGCTGCCACTGACGATTTCGTACAAATTGCTTCCTCCATTCAAAAGGTGAAAGATGTCAGCCAGTGTGTGTGTGCGTGTCTGTAAGCCTGAGACAATATTACGAATAACGGAGTCAAGCTTGACACTCTAGCTTTTTTAGCTGCATGGAATATCTATCTGATCTGTCTGATCTTCGACTCTTGCTCCGCGTCAAGCTTTGCTCTATTACTTAAGCTTTTCATGCTATTTACATATTGAACTACTGGAGTAACTAAGTTCACACTTTGCAGCGTGGGGCGCATTGACCGCATTAATTATTTAAATTTGAATACTCTTCCGATGGGCACACTTGCTGAGCATAAGGCGCTGGACAGATCATACGATTTGCTTTTATATATTTGATGTACTCCAAGTGCCGTTTCAGAGTATTCAAAGGTCGGATTGTTCTTTATGCGATTCCTCCTCAATAAACAACAAGCGAGTTATCGTCCACATTATTTTCTGATAATATTTATATATAATACAGTATACAATACATATAGGTTTGTCATTTTCAAATTTTTTTTCACGCTAAACTTTAATACTTAGCGTAGGTCAGTTCTGTCGGTTAGCAAATGGAAAGTGTTTAGTATATGCAAAGCGATAAGAGCAGAAAAAATTCCATTGTGGAATGGAAACAAAAAAAAATAAAAAAAAGGTCGTGGTATATATGCTAGTGATCAGTTGTTCTGTCTATATATATAAGCAAGATATGACAGCGCTTGAGCTAAATGATAAGAGCTCTCGAGAACTATTATGGGTCACCTTTAAATTATTGTCACTGTATTTGAATTGTTCCCACGAAATTAATTTGGCATGTGAAACATTGATAACTGTAATCATACAATTCATTAGCTATATTCGACTTTCATGACTTTGAACAGTTGTCTGCAATACATTTCTCAATACATTTCATCCCATTTGAGCAAAACGCACACTGAGCATAAGCTTGTGCGCAATTTTGCTCTCGCGTATTTGCGCCTCTCTCTCTCTCTCTCTCTCTTGCTTCCGTTCTCGCGCGCCTGAACACTCAATGGGACAATTACAGCGGAAAACGGAATTGCAAAAGAAAACGAGAGCGAAAAAAAGGCAGCAGCTGAGCAGCATCTGCAGCTATTGACAATGAACTTGCAAATGCAGACGCGACGGTAAAGCGTACGCAACCGAATTGGCTGCGTGTTAACAGTTCACTTCATTACACTCGCAGCAACTGCTTAACTAACTAGTTAATTGAGGCCAATTTAGCGGCAACTCGCTCGACAAGTCCCTAGAGATCTTCTATTGATTTTCTACGCCCGATGCTGACATCAACTATTTGAATGAAAAAAAAAAAAAAAACAAATACGAAAAAAATTCCCCATGAGCTTTGGTCTTCCAGTGTTGCGCGTGGACGTACGTTCTGGCTGGCTATGTCATCTAAAGGTCAAGCAAGCAAAAGTTGTTTTTTTTTCGAGAAAATTGTTGCCTGGCACTTCTGTTTCATACCTATTTATTTTATTATTTATGTTTTTTCATTTTTGTATGACACTCAAGCGTTTAAAAAGCTGCCAAAAATTGAGTAACAATATCGAATTTTTTAGCGGTTTTCCAGGTCTAGGTCGTAGACGAAGGGAATATTGTGTAATTAATTCAAATTCATGTCACATCAATATTTGCTTCTGGTGATATATTTGAATATGGAATATGAAGTCCGAGAACTTTTTTTTTCAGTGTGGCTGCTAACAAGTTGCTTACGAGCCAATTCGAATTTATGTGCGGGCTCATTCATTCCTTGTACATACATATGTACTTCATATTTCCGAAAACAACCCCGCTCTGCCTGCGCGCTTTGCTGGTAATTTTCCACTAGTCCTACGTATCGGCCGCTCGCGGCTTTCGTATAACTTACCTTATTAAAGCGTTTGTCTTTCAGGCGATCGAGACCCGATACATTGCCCACGATCTCGTTGTCGCCTGTGCCCCAAAGTCCGAGGCGATCGCGTTGCAAATCGTTGCTCATGTTGCTGCTGTAGTAGCGTATCTGTTGTAGACTGTTCCCAATTGGTTGCTGGATTTGGTGCTGGTGTAGCTCGTGTAGGCTCTGTTGCAGCTGTTGCCAGTGGTTCGAGGATAATATCGGTGGTGGCAAAGCTTCAGCTCTGTCTTCCCTCACTGCTGTTGCCGCGTCAACGTCGTGTTGCGTACTGATTTGTGTTGTGAGTTTTGCGAAATTGGAAAGTTCGTATTCGAGCGTTGTTGTCGCTGTAGTCGTATGATTATTACACACACGACTACTGCGCCATTTCGCAGTTTCACCGTCGCAACTGTTCGTGCTTTCGGATATGTGCTTCGTGCCGACTTGCGAGTATGCTACGTTATTGTTGTTGTTGCTGCTGTTGGTTCTCTCTTGGGCGAGTGCGCGTGTGCCGAAATCAGCTGTTTGACAGTGAGAGCAGCGCGTGCTGTTGCTGCTGTCAGCGGTGCTGCCGGCGCCAGCGCCGACGCCAGCGCCTACGGGTATTGTGGTCTTGTAATAGCCGTGCTCATTCTGTTGTTGTTGCTGCTGCTTTTGATGATGCGGTGTTGTCTGGCCATTGGAAGGGTTGTAGGAATTGTTAGCCGTTGGATAAATCGGTGTGCTGAGAATGGTAAGCAGACAGAGAGTAAGAGTGAGAGATAGAGAGAGAGAGAGAGAGACAGAATGAGTGAGAATGAGAATGTGAGTGACTTTTCAGTGTGAGTGCGCCATATCTAAGCGTAATTGTAAGTTGGGGGAGGGCCGGAAAGACAAATGCTTGAGTCTAGGCATAACTTAATTATTGGAAGAAAGAGCTCGATGTGATGATATGTGCTTTTCGTGAGGTAAGGAAGGGAAAAAGATGGAAATTTGTAGCTCTTACAGAACTATTTTGCAAGTTGAGAACTTTGTAAATACTTCTGGTATTTAGTTGTTAAGTAATTCAAATTTCAAATGATTTAGTTTTTGATTGTGATTAGAGCTAAAGGCACTTTTAAAAACAGGTGATGGCTGTACCAGCAGCAGATCAGACAAATTCACAGTAGGGAGATAACAGCTGTGCTACGCCCACTTTTGGCTTCGCGATAGAAAGGTGCAGAGTACATTTGATTAGTCTAGATGAGAATAAAATGTATATTATATATAAACAAGAGCAATTATATACATTTGGCTAAGCTGCATGCGTCGACCAAAGGTTACGAACGAAGAAAAACATCGCTGAGCCTTGTACATACTGGCACCTCTATATTTGATCGATATATGGGATACTAATACTAAAATTTCGATATGTTGAAGTTTAAAAGGAAACACTAGAATGTCTACCGAAACGTTAAAGCACTCAAATCGAACTGCGATTGAGAATATCAGACGATTTGTCGTTGAGGCCTTTCAGTTTTCCTTTCCACTTTGTTGTTCTCATCGCAGTTTGCTTTTCTCCGCATGCAATGAGAATAGAGACAAAGCTGAGGCGGAGAGGGAGAATAAGCCTCAGAGCGACTGATAAGAGCCGAACGACTTTCCGACAATCAATCAGTGCACTAAAACATTTCGCTCGAGCATGTAAACATTTCGCCAAATGAGCAGAGGCGTCGCTCATCGCATGGGAAATGGGCGGGGGTTATTAATTGAAGTGATGATGAAGTCAATCGCATGTTATATTTCTATATTGAATTCACTATTAATGATATTTGTATGAGGTGCTAGCGTGTGGGACTCGATTTCGATCAGCTAATCGATTATTTCTGTATCGGCCTTGCCTGTCCTCTCGTGACTCGTGTCTCCTGCAGTGCGTGTCAAAACTGGCAAGGCAGTAGTCCCGCCCACCTCTCGCCTCTTGCTCTCTCTTTCCCGCTCGCTACTTCCCTTTCGCTTGCAGCCAATGCCAAAAGCTGGTCCAGAAAATTGAAAGTAAAACTGCTGGTGGACTAACAATGTTTTACACCTGCGTCCTGACCTTCATAAATATTAATAGTCGAACTTATTGTTGCGTTTATTGCAATACTATGTTTTCGCTCAAACTTTTAGACGATTTAGATTTTTTTGTGATAGTTTTCTACCAACAACCTTCGTACGACAAATATTATCGCGTTTCAGTATATTTTCGAATGCTTCGATTAAATCAATGTCCGGCCACGCCCATAGCACATAGACAGAGGCGGTCTGTGGGTGTAGTTTTTGGGGTTGGCGAAAGGCGCTCGACTCGCATCATTAAATCTTAATTACAACTTGTTTCCAAAAGGACGAACTACCGAAGTGGGCGTGCTCACTCAGTGGGCGGTCTGAGAAGCCACTAAATCTTATCGTGGCAGACAATTAAAGGTGCAGGCTATATTTATTTTCTATTTACTCATAGTACTAGAATGCGTGCGGGTGTGTGTGTGTGTGCATATTACAACTGTAAATGTATGCCATTATGGAATTTGAGAATACCTTTAAAGCGGGACATTAGTTCTAACTATAATTTGTCGAATCGGAGGCAACTCAATGAATTTTATATGTAATTGAGCTTAACTCCTGTTCGAGTTTCATGCAATCTATATTAAATCGAGCTGCACTCTTTCGCGATGCTTTAGTTGGGCTTTACTTAATCTCTAGTCTCCGCTTACCCATTTTCGTCGAAATTCGTTATGGCGTTGCGATCGGCGCAAAGGGAACTGGAATTGCCCATTTTATAACCGTTTTCAATTATTTTGCAATGTTAACAATTCACACAACACAAACTGTAAAACACTTAAAACGAACAGTTCTTAAAATTATTCGATATGCAAGACAAACAATATCAGAAACTTTTTCAATTTATTATTCACTAGCTCTTGGCGGAGCGCTAGTTTACTCTGATTCGGGCGAAACTGAATTAAAAACTAAAACTAAAACTAATGCCCGCTTCGGCCACTTGTTACAATCAAAAATGTTGTCGCATGGTCAAAGGAGACGGAGAAGACAACTGTGAGTGCAATTGCGGAGGTAGGAGCGAGATGGCATTACTAAAACAACTCACTCGCTTGTGCACGCAGCCCGCAGCACGCGTTGCCTGTTCGCGATGACAGGTGGCGTGTGAGAGTGTGCGTGTGCTCAGCGCAGTGCTCGAAGGAGGGAGAGGCAGAGACCACGCTAACTCACAAAGCCCGGGGCTCCACACAGCTGTTTCATTGGACGCACAGCTTATACGCTTACGAAAGGTGGTTTAGCTCGAAACTGGCGCTTGGGGGCTATTGATATTTGATATTTTGTGGAACGGCACCGAATATTAATGGATTCACTGTTTTTGCAGTCTTGGCTCTCACAGTTGAGTCAGCTTTTGTATATTTTGCATCAATTAACTTGCTTTGATATGAAAGGTGTTGCTGCCATTTCATCGAATAGAAATAATTCAATAACAGTAAACAGTCTATTTCTGATCTTCTTTACATTCGAATAAGAGTCTTATTCACATCATGATTCAATTCAGCTTTTGTTGCACGAAGGGTATATATTCGTCGACTTTACCTTCTCTTTTTCTATGGCCCAACTGTAAGTACATGGCAGCGACTACCGAATGGCCCACAGCTGGCCAGTTGGTTAATCGCTCTGACCTTACCCGAAACAAATTGCACAAAGGCGTTTTATACTTTTGTTGTACATGTTGCCCGTGGCTAATTAAAAAATAATAACAATTCCAAAAACAATAATATCTACTGTAAGCATAACAAACGCACTGACCATCACTGTACTAATTTATTTATTTTTATATTTTTGGTATGGCAGCACGTAGTGGCCACTGTTATACTTTTATACTTTCATATTTCCCACGTAATTCCTCATCACAGCGCATTGGCAAGTCGACTTGGTTGATCGTCTCCAAGCTCAACGGATGTCAATCTCCGATTTCGTAATTTTAATGATTTGATATTGAGTTAGTTGTCGTTTAAGCAAACACTAAACTTTTAATTAACTTAACTGAATATTTGGTTGAGCTTGCGTTTGGAGCGCAATTATTTCCAGAGAAACAGCAACAAAAGCAACAGAAGTTGACTAATGAGAAGCAGTGTTATATAGATATGTATATGTATGTACAACGAAATTATGTCAACTGCAGTTAGCTCATGTTTTTGTGCTAAACAGTAATTAAGTAGAATCGTTTTGATCGGATGCTCTGTTAACCTGCATGCCTTTCGCATGAGACTTAAGAAATCTTCAATGTATTTGTTATTGTTTACTTATCCTGAAAGCCAGTTCATTTATGCACGGGTAAGCAATAACAATTAAAATAAAAAAAAAACAAATAACTTTTAGGATAGCTCTCTTGATTACAATTTCATAATTTTTGCTGTTTTATATGTGAGTAATATGCCCGAATGCTTATAAATTATTGCATGTTAGATGTTTCAATGACAGATGACGCTATCGTCAGCATTGCGGTTCGAGACTTCACTAACCAAGAAAGTACATAACATTTTCCATAGGTGGCGCTGGGCGTGCTGTTAAATACGAATTCAAGATAAATAAGCGAGACTACGAGTTATCTTAACATTTTATTTACAGTTAAAAGTTTTAATATGAACTTAACTGATGCTGAAATAAGCGGGCTGAAAATAATTCGTAAAGGAAACATGTAGAGCTACCTTAGTTGTTTTGGTAGTAAAAGTTGTATAAAAAATTGCTATAGAAACGGTTAATTCTTGAGTTAACAGGAACTCAACCTTCTGTTGGCCACTTCGACCGCGGGCCAAAGGTCAAAATGCATACAATGCGGATAAATTGAAGCATCTTTTAATAAACCGAGTCTGAAATGGATTATTGCGTTTGTTGTTGCTCTTGCTTTAGCTGCTGCAATTTGCTGCACTGAAGCATCCACTTCAACCGCCCCAGCAGCCACCGCTCCCCCTCCGTAGACTTAAATTTAATAATGGCGGAGCGCAGCAACAAAAGCAATTGAGGGTCCACTTTTATCATCAAATGATTTTCCTCAGCCAGGCGGGGCAGAGTTTTCACGGCGTCGGCGCCGCAGTCACGTCAGCTGCACGCCATGCACATGTGTGCCAGTGTGTGTATGGGTGTGTGGGTGTGTGGGTGTGGGTGTGTGCAGCGGTAATCTATCATAATTTTTATATCCTAAAATCCCATTTTCGTATTAGAGCAAAAATGTCTGCGAGCAAATATAATAAAATGGCCAACACATCGACGTGCAGGCAGCTCCTGCCCACTCACACACACACACACACACACACACTCTCACTTGTCAAAGGCTGCAGACACCCACACACACACACGCACACACACACATGGCATGCCAAGAGTATGAAATTCCAGTCAAGCGTTTGCCCTCGCCTTCAGTTCCCCTAGCGAAAACTTGTTGTGCGCGCCTGTGTGTGTGCGGGTGTGCGGGTGTGTGTGTTTGTTTGGCTTAGCCGCGTTTTATTTTTCAATGCCTTGGCTTTGGATCGGGCCACAAAAAACCGTTCAAATAGCCAACAATTTTATGAGACTCGCACAAACAGGACCTGCAGTAAG
>JABVZY010000278.1:4358443-4368831 GCA_020883555.1 Drosophila nannoptera | reverse complement strand
AAAGAAACTGCAATATAATAAAAAATATAAATTTTTAGTACAGCTGTTAATAAAAGTTAATTGCACGAAGAAACTCGGCGCTCTCGGGCTATGTACGGAAAACAAAACACTTTTGCATAAGTAATATATAATAAGAGCGGAATCCGAAGCAATATGAGAAGAGAAGAGCACAGTTTGAGAATCTTTTGTAGATCAGCTGTTAGTCAACGAGACTGAAGGTTTTCAGAAAGGGACGGAATTTTAGCCTTAACTTACATACGCTTCCATAGTTGGAACAGTTAATCTCTCTCCTTACCTCTCTCTCTCTCTATCAGTTAAACGTGTATTAGTACAGCTTGAGTCATTCGACAATCAGCTGTGAGTGCCGCTGCGACTGCGTCTTTCTGACGCTGTGTATTTCTTTTAGTCTTCCTTTCGTCTGGTGTGCACTTATCTTTTCTCGTTCCTGTTTTTATTGTGTTACGCTTACACCGAAAATGAAAAATAACCGTTACATGTTTATGTCTCGAAAAGCGCGAAACGTCGAACAGTCTTAAGCTCTGATAAACGATCCGAGAAATCGTGACAAATTGCAAATTATTTTGCATACCACATCTGGTCCGGGCTTCAGTTTGCTGGCTCAGTTCGCGGCGCAACGTTCGACCCTCGGTTGAGTTCATAATTGGTACACACACATATACTCATTTCAATGGTGCACCGGTCATGGAATTTACCCAGTCAGTGCAGCCAGGAGCTAGGCAGTGTGGCTCCTTTCTGGGGATCCGCCCGGTTCGTCTACACACTGTGCGCCTTTATGGCCAACATCCTGCATATGAGCATGCGCAATATGTTGGGGCTGATCATACTGCGCATGGTGCAGCCGCAGCCAACGGATGTGGTACAGCCGCTGGAGACGTTAGAACTAGGGAATATAACGATGCCGTCTAATTGTGGACCCGCTTTGTGGCAGCCGCCCATATTGACTAAGGCTAAAGCAAGTCTCTTGATCAACTACTTTTCGGCTTGGGATTTAAAGTAATCGGGTTTCGTCTTGCAGCCGGGTGAGCTGGCCTGGAGTCGCAGCCAGGCGTTGGCATTCCCCGGCGTCTTCTACTATGGCTACGTCATCGCCCTACCCCTGGCCGGGCATCTGACGGATCGTTTCGGCGGCAAAATACTGTTCATCAATTCACTGATACTGCAGTCCGTCGCCTACCTGTTGCTGCCAACAATGGCGCGGTTCAGCTATGCGACAGCGGTCATCGTTTTGGTATTTGCGGGCATATTTGCGGTGAGTCGAAGTTCTCTTTGTTGAGCTTTCCAGCTTTAAGCTCCTGGAAGCCACGCGGCAACTTTTGCTCAAAACTTTGCAAGATGAAATATGTGATGGTCGCAAACGGCATCGCGCCTCCACAACCAAACTAGTCCAACAGGATAACTATCCATTTATGTTTAGGGATGTGGCACGCCGCCTCTGTATCAGCTGTTCGTCACTTGGGCTCACCCCACGGAGCGCACCTCAATGCTGTCGTTTGCGTACAGCGGTCTGATTGTTGGGTCCATCAGCATATATCCACTGGCCACTTACCTCAGCGAATTCGGGTGGCACATGCCGTTCTATGTCCTGGGCAGTATATCTCTGCTGTACGGAGTCAGCTGCAATTGGCTGATTTACAACAGCCTGGACGAGCATCCACGCCTCACGGATGCCGAGCGTGAGTATTTGCAGCAATACGCGCAAAGGCCAGAGGTAAACAGCAGCTATTTGAATACATGCACACATACCGACATTATCTGATTGATTGAGCTATAAATTATCATTGTTCCGGCAGCGATTGCGCATTCCCTGGCGTTCGCTGTTGACCTCCTTGCCAGTTTACACCTTCATCTTTACCCATGTCTTCCACAATTGCACATTTCTGGTCTTCTCACAAGTAATGCCTCGTTTCATGCGCGAAGCTATGCAATTCCATATGAATGAGGTGCATATTACATTATTATTTATTCCATAGAATTACGATATTATTACTTCTGAACATTTTATCCCTTCCCCAGATTGGAATTCTTTCATCTGCCCCGTTTCTCGGCTCCCTGCTCTCTAAGCTGATATGTGTCTTGAGCTGTTCCCTTATCGAGAGACGCATTTTTGCCTCACGCAGCTATCTGCGTCGCGTTCTGTACGCACTTTGTAAGTAGTGGAAACTCTTTAAAGCACAAACCTCTTTATACGTGCATAATATGTAGGCTCTGGAACAACAATGATCTTAATAGGGACCATCATTTTCGCTACCTGTGACCAGAAAACACTTGTTCTGGTCATCTTCGTCCTATTGGGCGTTTCCACAGATCTGGGCTTCAGTGGCGGTTATTGGCCAACTCTGCTGTACTTTGCGCCGTCTTTTTCAGGCATGATATCAGGCCTGGCCAATTGTATGGGGCATATGTCGGGATTTTTGGCTCCGCATGCATTGGCTAAATTAGTTACCACTGTAAGATTTTCTGATATAAAATTTCTAATGGTCTAAGTCACCCAAGTTAAATTTCAGGGAGCCAAATCAGAGTGGAATTCCGTTCTCCTTATGTTGATATTTTCAAACGCTTTGGCTAGTATAGTATTTGGTTTCTTCAGCAGTACAACGATACAATCATGGGATCCCCGTAGTCAAAAGACAACATCTGCAACAAAAGTTTCTAATTCCTTACAAGAAACTTCGAATTAGAGAATTGCTTTGTTAGGTAAAAGCAATTATTTATTGTACATATGTATAAAAGCCGTCCAATATCTTATGTTAACTTAATATATTTATATACATGTACCTTTGAAAAGTTCATATTTTTAAATTGATTTGTTTAATACTTTGTTTATCAGAAGCCTAGCTTAAAATAGAAAATAAAACGCTGTAAGCAATGTCAATAACGGATCAATGTTGATAAATTATTCAAAAATTTAATTTTTCAAAAAGATCTGACAGAACGACAGCACTTTTTCTGATACTCTCGGCAACTAAGTGCTGGTCGACAGGATTGCTATAATTACATAATATATCTTAATTCTCCAATCGCTGGTTTTCATTTTGTTTTGAATTTTGACAGTAAGAGCGGAATTTTTTGTCTAATCGATTGTCTTACGCCATATTGCAATCGATATAAGCGCAATGTATCGATTGATGAAAACATCGCAAAAACTTGCGCACTCGAACAGCTGTACAAAATGAATCTTCGGTCAGTTTTTATTTTATAAATCATTTTCGATTCGTTTGCTTGACGTTCATGGACGTGTTTCCGTACACAGAATTTGAATTGGTTTCGCAATAGGAAAATTTGCGTGATTTCTATTTGGATGCAACAATAAATTGTCAGTGTCTCCCTTTACATTTTTGCAATACTAAATTCTCAGTGGAAGATCAACATAGCAGAGCATAGACTTCAGTTTCGAAGCTCTTCAAATAAAATAGCAAAGTGAGTATAAGTCTAACATGAAATGATTGGTTGCTTAAACTACTTAGATGCTTTTTATGAGAACGCTTTTCGGGAAAAGAAAGGCGGAAGTTGAAGCAGGTGGGATAGCAAAACATTTCCTCATTTGTGTAACAGCAAGCAATTTAGTATATCCATAAGCAAATGCTTTTTGACAAATCAATAAATGCTGAATTTTCGAGTAAGCGAACGCTGGCGTCTACTCGTGTGTGCTGCTCCTGTACCAGATTATTTTATGCTACGTGCTATTGTTGTCATACGCAATTACAAAAAAAAATAAAAAGCACGAATAATTATTCTTTACTAGTCCGTTTCAAGTTTTTTTTTTTCGAAACACTTGTTACCTTGAGTGCGTCGTGTTTTAACTGCTTGCTCTGGGTTGATGGAGGTTCATTCAATCGTGTATGTACATATTTTGGTGCGCTCATTTGTGTTTGGTTGTATGTACAAGTATATTTAGTAAGCATTTATGACTATATACGAAATGATCGTTTAATTTATATCATATATATATATGTGCACCTCACAAAGTAAACACATTTATTTTTTTTCAATATGGCAACCGTAGCGAGAGCAATACTTGCTCGGTTGCGTTCATGTGTATGTGTGTGTTTGTTGAATGCGACTACAGAGTATAACTGTATTTGTGCTTATGTGTGGATCACACCAACATTGCTTGTTCCATACACACATTGAAACACCGGAGTCGCTTGCTTGGCTAACAGGAAAGTAAACTACGCCCATGAACAAAACAACGTCCATGTCCGTGTCGATTTGTATACATAGCTGTTGGTATTATGTACATATGTGTATGTATTTCGTATTGCGTTTTGCATAAATTCGAGGCAACGTCATTGTCGAATTTATTGAGAGTTTTGTTTGTTGTTTGTTCACGTCGCAAACAGGTGATAAGAGCAAATAAATATAGAAATAAATATATATTGCTGATAGGCACATACAGCACAGAAAAGCTCCGTGATACCGCTTATCAAATATCTGTGTTCATGTATGTACCCCACTTGTTTATAAACAATTGCCGATGGTTCGCTAACGTATGTTCATCTTCTTCTGTTCACTACTCTTTGCTCTCGTACTTTGAGCTTAGTCATTCTCAACATTTCGAAATAAATTATGTGCTGCCGCCACCACAAAGTGCGAAAAATTGAAAAAATCATATAAAAAAGAAAACAGAAAATATTTCGCTTATTTGTTACGTATCTGTAATTCACACAAACAAGTACATTTCGTGAATGTGTATATATTTGCGGCTGATTGAATAGTTGCGTTCGTATGAAATAAGTTAAATATTGCGACTTATTTGGTTTGTTTATCTTGAGCGATTATTTATGGTAGCAAACCGGTTTCTAAAAGAACGACGCAGCTAATCGCTTTTTGCCGGTAAAAAAGCAATCCGCGCACTTTTACACATTTACAGTCACAAGGTGATGCAAATGTATAGATGTGTATTTGACGGAACTTAGCAATATTCCATAAACAGTTATGATGTGCACATGTATATACATATTTATATTATGTTACACACTCTTAAGGCAGAAATTGATTTTCATGACCCCTAGTTGAAGCCAAAATACCTGAACATAAGTTAATATGAAATGCAAAATATAGTAGTACATATTTAAGAAGACCCAACACACACTCTTGGTCGTAATTTCCCTGTGACCTTTTGACGCATTGTGATTTTTCTATTTCCCAAAATTCAAATGTACTTATAACGCTCATTTTATTACAGCACAAACATGTTGTTAAAAGTACCATCTGTGGACTGGACGGATCAAATAGTTTACGTGGTGGACGATGACGAATCACTGTCTGACTTTGACGATGAGCCAGATTTCTCAGAATATATGTGGATGGAGAACGAGGAGGAATTTGACAAGAATGTAAGTGCGTTCGAGGCAATAAAATTGAAAATAAAATGCATTAATTATATACCTATTGTAGGAATTGCAACGTCTGGAGGAGGAGGAAATTATGCAAGAGTGCTTTGAGGCAATGATCGAGGATGAGCTCGAAGAACAAATCAATGAATGGGAAAAAGCAAAGTAAGTAAGCTTGCAAATAAAGTTCATGCCGCAAATACATATACTATCACTATATATTTTTGTACTAATATAAATTGATTTGTAATCCGATTCTATCTGCAGAACGGAAGAACAAAATACGGCCCTTTCTGCGCTACCAAAAAGTCAATGTAATGTGGAGAAATCTGTACTAAATCCCATGGCTGACGAATTTGTACCTCTTTGCCATCAAATGGACTTTATAGCCTCGTAAGCCCGGCCCCATATAGTCTGAACTTAATAACCTCACACAGCAGCGGCGCTTTCATATGTCTCTGAATCGTAATATACAAACGAGGATATTCCAATTTCCCATGCAATAACTCGATAAGCGTTTATATATGACATTCACCTCCATTGTCTTACCCAACCCTAAAACTTAACAGAAAACAAGCAAAAACCAAACACACTAAAACTATATACTCAAAACAACAGTTTATTTTTTCCGAACGGGTAACTGTGTCGAAAACAAAAAAAATAAAAAAAAAAGAAATATAAAACGAAATTAATGCAAATTACGCGTACATATACAAATGTTATCATATGAATATTAACCAACTAAAGCGAAATGCAAACGAATACCATAAACCTAAAGAAAAATATTGCCGACAAGAAAGGGTGAATTTACGAATAGTTAAAAACAATAAGCGAATTCCCCAGTTCACATCAAAACTAATACTATGAGAACAAATTTCGCGATTAGAGAACGCATTGATATTTCATGAGCCAATTATGTAGAGCAAGACGCCATGCTTAAGCTAATGAAAAGTAAGACACAGAAAAAATAACTGAATTGCGAATTCTATTAAGCACGCCGAATTAAAAACATCTATTTATATATAGTCTATATATATATATTTCTATTTCCTGCTAAAGCAAATATTAACTTAGAGACTCGATTATATTTTTCCCAAACAAATTCTGTGTACCCCCCAATCTCTCATTTTCGTCATGTCCCATTTAATTGTAAATGATTGAGGTTAAAAGTCAACGACCTAAACTTGCTTTAATTTATATTGTTCATATCATTTTTTGTCTGTATTTTGTTTTTGTTTGTTTTTTTTTTCTGGCCTAAATATTTAAATTTTCCTCATTGAGCAACTGTTGTTAACTCGTTCTACGTTCTGTCTATGCTAGGAATTAAATGGAATTTCGCTTCTTTCGACTCCCATATTAGCAGATGTAAATAAGTGACTAAAATAAAAAAAGTAGTGAAGAAAGAATATACCGTAAATCTAAATTATGTATGTACTAATGTTAACAGACTTCTTTTACAGTAGTATTAATTGAATACACTGCAATACAAATTTTTTTCCTAAAAACTTAAGTCTAATATAATTATTGTCTGCTCTAATGTGAAAGCAAATGAATAAGAAAAATCCTCAAAAAAAAAATTTAAATTAAAAAACTTCTGTTTTCGGATGTAGAAATAAAATTATAGTCTTTGGTTACTTCTAGATACTTAAGACAGCATTAAAAAGATCTTATTTACGTTGTGTGATATAAATATAAAAATGAATCAAAAAAAGAAATATAAAAAATACTATTTTTAAAATCCAAATAAAAAAAGAAGTATTATATCATATTCCTGTATGAGTTTTATTGTTTAATTTAGATAATTCCATTTTGGTGTAGCGCATAATGAAATATGTAATTTAGATTCTTATCAAATTGGTGCTCTTTCAAATATATTAGGAAATGTACCTCATTTTGTAAAAACCCAGTATTCGTAAAAATTTAACAAGAATATTGGTGGGCTCAGCGTCTAAGCTACACAGAGTGGCAACCTTAAACGAGACCTCTCGCTATCGTACGATAAAGTATCGAAAAGTCGATAAAACATTGATGATAGCAAACATGGCGTCGTCGCTAATTTCTGTGTGAATTTTTTGTTTTTAATGCGAATGCAGAAAATGTTGCAATAAGTTGTGAGAAATGTGAAATATGGTCAGTGCAGTCAATCGGCGCACATTGTAGGAACATAGCAGCAGAGTTAGGCTTAAGAAATGGCCGCAGCTGCTGCAGCAGCGCCAGCTGCAAACACAACAGTGACAACACCTGCAAATGCACCTGCAATCGCGACAAGCGCCAGCGCGACGCAATTCCGTGAAATACACAAAAATACTTGGTTGAAAAGACTGACGGCCGATGGCAAAAAGTTAACCGTAGGTCCCAAGGTGAGCGATTTATCCAATCCTGAAA
Organism: Drosophila nannoptera; assembly: GCA_020883555.1. Lineage (NCBI taxonomy): Eukaryota > Metazoa > Arthropoda > Insecta > Diptera > Drosophilidae > Drosophila > Drosophila nannoptera. The sequence continues at coordinate 4,361,092 of JABVZY010000278.1, read as the reverse complement.
TCCACTTCTATTTTGAGGCATTGCTCTTGTCTTTAAGAAATCGGAATGCAGCTGGGTAGTGTTCTGTGTACACGATGATACCGAAGCTCTGCTGGAAGGCTATGCAGAACCTCGACAGGCGGCTGCCCATATGCCTGAGTGGGCCGTTTCGCTACGGGACACTCTGCACATATCCCACGCGCTTATACCAAATTCTCATGAGTTTGAATTTGTTGTAACACTTAGCAATGAAGTATTGCGTTTTCACGCCGTTTCATGGTAAGCTGCACACAATTAATACACACGCGCATTTACTATTGCGTTAATATTTCTTTATTGACCAACACGCAGGGAGATTATGCAAGAATGGGTGGAAACGTTGCGAGCCAAACTGCGCGAAATGAAAATTCTATCGCCTCGTGAAAACCTATACACAAAGTTACCTGAAGTGAGAGCTCCATTGCTGCCCACACGCGATCCGACCTCCCCGTTACCGGCACCACCGCCGGTACCGGCAGCCATAGTGCCAGGCGTGGAACGTATTCCGGCTCATCAACATCAACCGATAACCGCCAATGAACTATCATCAAGAGCGTCAACAAATACAACGGCTCCCACATTATCCCCAGTCATAGAAACCGGCGGAATAGCTGCAACGACAACAGCGACTGCAGCGCTTCCACCAGCAATGTCCAACACCTTAACACAACATTTACTCAATATGCTTTCTGATCCTATTAGCACGTACAGTGAACAAATTAGCGAAACTGCATCGGCAGATGGTATTGCCGAAAAGAGTCAGCAAGAGGAGCAAGAACAACTGCCCCCTGCTACTGGTATCATAAATGATGCATCCAGCGAAACTGCCACTGATCCGGGGCTATCCGATGATGAGTTTGTAACGCCCATACTCCGCAATGGTGTTCGTGTTGATGTTGCAGCTGCTTCGGCGCAGCGCATATCAGCTGGTAAGCCAAAACCAATCTATAACGGATTCAAAACTAATTTAAAGATACAATTCTTTGTTACAGATCAAATCCTAAATTTTGAACAAATACAATGTGAACGTCTGATACCCAGGTAATTTTACCTGTCCTCAATTGAGTACACCCGAAAGAGACCACATTACAGTTCCTTCCCAGCTAACTCATTGTAGCGCTCCTGCAGGAACACTAAAGCCAACTGCTTTAAACGCTTGTCACCTCGATATGTTTCCACGAACAACTTGCGCAATGTCATCAGATATCGCATGGCTATCAAAGATAGCTCATCCAGCTCCGTTTCGTCCTGCATTTTAAGCAAATTTTTGTAACGTATGCTCAACGTGTCGCGAACGTCATCGTATGCTCTGTTGATTTGATCTCGCATAGCCAAGTGCACATAGAAGTCCATGTGGGCACGCATTACCCGACCTATGCGCATGTCAAGGCGTTGAATCCGTGCACGATCCCGTGGGTCATCGCATAGCACTGAGAAGAGTCTTTTAAAATAGTTTGGATTCTTTATAGAACCAAGCTGACCGAAGACTTTTAAAGCCGTTATAGCCGCACAGGCCAAAATGTTCTTTATATAGCCAATCTCTTTGCCACAAAAAATGCTATGATGACGATAAGACTGGGCTGTGTCTACTAAGCATTGTCGCTCCTGCAACAGCCTCTCTTTCTCTGACTGGTACAACACTATTTCACTGATGATTGCTGTATTCTGATCCGCCAACACCTTGTTGGCTATCTGCAGACGTTGGAACATATTTTCACCGCCTTCTGTCCTCGACGAGTTAGTTTCTATGTTGCTGCGCGAGTTGCCAGTAGGACCATCACGCGCTCCACCAATTATATCCTCCCCATCAGCAATGCTAACTCCTGCAGTCTGAGCCTTAAGGTTCATGCGATGCAGTGTTCTGAGATCTAGATGACAGCTGCGTTCATCCGTGAAAGGGTAGCTCAAGGTGTTCTGCTCGTTGAGCTGTCTGTGCAATAGTAGCAACATGCTATTCCGAGAAAATCTCTCCTCAGCTGCTGCCTTTTGAAATATTTTGAACCAACGTGTGCATGTGGATATTAACGAAGTGCTCGACAACTTTTCCACAACTTTCGTCACACTGATCACCTCCTGGACGAAAAATTCGTCTAGTTTTTCATCCGTTAGATTGAAGTCTTCGTCCATATCAAAAAATATGTTTTGACTATATAGATTATATGAATCTAATCTGAAAGCTAAGCTAACTTTTCCTTGTGAAAGCTATATATAAAATGTTAAACTAACTTTATGAACTATATTTTTTCGTGTATCTGTATCCTTCTCAGACCGCAAACATCACGTTCCATGTCAGCTGGTGCCGCTGATAAGGGTAAAAGACCGCAACGCAAATCGCCACCGCCGGAAATACATCAAATTCCAGCCGCTAATTCAACTGCCGTTGAAGAGAATGGAGAGAACAATGTGACGATTATTCAGGTGTCGAATACCGCAAATACTGCAGCTAACGAGGTTCAACCGCCCCAATTGCCGCCCAAAAACAAAATAGTTGCAGATATATTTCGCTTTCCTGAAATTAATGTTAAAGCCAAAACGAAATCGCAGCAACCACAGAAACCACAAAACGATTATAAAAGCAATGTACAAATCATTCCGTCCAACTCGAACAGCATACAAGTGTTGAGCCAACCG
>JABVZY010000278.1:4301825-4327216 GCA_020883555.1 Drosophila nannoptera | reverse complement strand
GTATAAGGACCATCTGGTCTAATTTGATGGATATAGGTACAATTCTGTCAAGTGGCAATTGTGTGGCTTTCTATTGATCAATGGGAAACAAGAAAAATGCGGTAGATACATTGGGGCAACTGTCGATTTGAGGGATTCACATCTTAATGAATAATATGTGAGAGCCATTCGGACAAGGACTCCCAACCAATTCGCCATCTACGTGGAGAATACATCTATTATGGTGTCTTCATATGTCAGCTTTATAAGCATGCATTAATGTATATCGCGCTTTTTTATTTCCATATGTGAAGTTTGTTTTCTACGAAAAAATATTTCTTTTGGGGTACATATAAAATTTTATTGAGTCAATTATACACAGAATGTTGGGTGGATTTTTCTACTTTAAATGCTAAATATAACACCAGTTCTAAATTAGCACGATCTACGGAGGTTACATAAAAAGATGGAATTTGTTGGCTTGTATTTGTAATACCATATTTACGAGACAGTTCGAATATGTTGTTAAATGTTAATAAAGTAGTTTTTGTAGGTAGTATTTTTGGTTTTCTCTTAATTCCATTTTTGTTTTTGTAAAATTCCTCAATAGCAACCTTTACACGGCCAAACTTCCAATATCGAAGGTCCATCACGTTTCCACTTACTTTTAAAATCGTATCTAGATTCTCTTTTTCTACGGCGGAATGAACAACACATTGACTTACATACAACACAGGACAGACCATCGATTCGAATGCCTCACATTTAGATTTTTTACTTAAATAATTTTGAGTTTTTTTTTTTTTTGCAATATCAATACTTGGATTTACCAAGAATCCATTTCAAATGTACAACTGCGCCCCATCTGAATTCTCGTGGTCGAAAAGGTCAAAGCCGTCTAATTCTTTATGTGATGTGTTTGGTTTTCTATTTTTCTTTTACAACTATGCAGTAACAATATAAAAGTAATCCGTTTGTAAAACAATTGAATATGAATTGATATAATCGTATTCACAGTCGCGATGTCTATATTAATGCGCCAAGTCTTGGCATAAATATGTATATATATTCGTGTACATCAGCGAGTTTCTTTTTTCAGTTGAATAGTTTTTATCCTATTGTTTGTTGGTTTTTATTTTTTATAACCAGGAATATGTTTGAATGTCTTTTTTTTTTTGCACACATTTATATTTACATAACACCATATATATGTATATATATATACATACATCTTCTCTTATGTTTGTATATATACTAATATCCTCGTTGTTGTGTATAAACACGTTCTATCAAAAGCGTCAAGTACTCACAATACTTATCATATCGTCAACGTCCGTGCAACTAACTGATGCTGAGGCGCAGGCTGTCGGTCGGCAATAACGAAAATAAATTCAACAAATATAGAAAATGATGACCCTCAATAAAACTAAAAGAGCCGGATAAGACGCGGCCGAATGAAACGGAAAACGCCATAGACGCCCAGACCGATGAGTCCATACTTGAAGGTATTCTTACAGAGCCGTTGACTGAGACTGGCCTGTGGTATTTCTAGTATGGATGGAATCTTCTCGGGATTTACTTGGCCCCACATTTTTGCAATGCCATTGGCATGTCCAATACCCACAACGCCAACAACTCGGACTGGTCGAACCTGATGGGCGCCTGGTGCTGCCTGGGGCAGCGCGGCTAATTGCAGTGAATGACACAAGTAGAGATCACGTTCGTGTACGAACACTTCCGAGAAGGCTGGAAATTCTCCAGCCATTTCCTGCATTAGTTTTTCAAGCAGATCTTGTTTCTTGCACTCCTCTACCTCCTCAATGCTGATGCTATCCGTGAAGGCCAAACGCCAGACCAGTTTCATTGTCTGCCACAGGGACAGAGCGCGCAGAGCTCGATAAAGTGTAATGCGTATGGGCCGATCACCCAAATGCAATATGCAGCCGGGTAGCTTATGTATCTCCTCGAAAGCACGCCGGAACTCACCGCCTGGCGCCATACCTAGATCTTTGGCAATTTGTGCGCTCATCTGCAGCAACAGTATAAAGAAGATGCCATTTATATAACCATGGGTCTGCAGTATGCCGCGTATCTGTAACGCATAATGATAATGGTTACATATGGAAAGTAGAATGTAGAATGTGGTTGACGTGCCTTAGGTATATTGATATTCTTGGCCTCCTCCAGCAGTGTCTTTTCATCGAGTTTAAGTATGTGTACACGTGATGGACATAGCTCCACCATGACCACATCTGGACGGACGTTGCGAATGACCTATGCAAAAAGAACGCAATTAAAATTTAAGTATCAACAGTAATCAATTGGAAGGACTCACATAGGAGACGTCATCTTGTGATTCCTCGCTAAAGTGTGCCGTGCCCACCAGGTAGACTTTGCTGCCAAATGGTGTGTTTAATAGGGTTACAGTCGAGGGTAAATTTTGATCGAATTCCTCCAAAGTATCATAGATAACAATATCGCGTTTCGTTTTCGGCTGATCGATTATGGCAACAATGGGCTCCGCCAGTTGCAACTGTCGCTCACTGTTACTATCCGCCGCAGCAGATGCTTCAGCAATGGATATGTCAAGTTTTTGTTTGCTGGACTGCAGTAGGGTGTCAGCTTTGCGGCGTCGCTTGTCTGCTGCGATTTCTGCAACTTTATTAGGCGACTTCTTCAATATGCTTTTAACCTTTTCAACCGCCTCATTATCATCGGTTGACAGCTGTTCAATCAACACTACTTCATTTTCCAGATCCTCCGCTTTGATGGAATTCTCATTAATTTCTATAATTGACAAATTGGGATTATCGGACTTGAATATTGTCTTATTCGCCAACTGAGACTTGGGGTCCACTTCCTCCTGCGATGTATTTGTGTCGGTGCTTTGGGATTGCAGCAATAACAAGCTTCCATTTATTGCCGCCGAATTTGAGGTATGTGGCACAGCAGCAGGTGTGATATACCCATTTAATGCAGCCGACTCTTCCAAATTGCCATTCCCATTCCCATTACCATTGTGACCTTCAAAATTCTCAACGTTCAAAACTTTGTGGGCAACATTTGACTGTCCTACTCTACTTTGATTAAAATCTCCATTGAGGCTTTCTGTGAATTGAAACAAATGTGTGCGTAAATAAAAAAATATACAAAATATATATAGCGACGGATCGTGTTGGAAATAATTTAAAGGTCTTGGGTTTCTCTATCATATAAGATTTTTAGCTCAGCCAAATACGAGGTAACACGCTTCTCATTAGGACAGCACTCCATCATGTACTGCTGCAACGTTTCGAAGCATTTGCTTTTGATCCGTATTTTGCTCTCTCTTTGAGCTTCTTCCCGCTTAGCGACCTTAGCTTCATATTTGAGCAAAAGCTTGGAGCGTAGATGTGCCTGATTTTTAAATATAGTATCTTTAATTTTTTGATCACAGGCTTGGTAAGCTTGCATACGCATATAGTGCATTACCTTGACCATTTCTTTATCGATTTGCTCACAGTGCTTCATGAAGACCTGATCATCGGCAAACGGTTTGAACGTTTGCAGTAGAAGTTTATGCGGAAATGTTATTCGCGTTTGGTCTTTTACTGCTTGTTCCGTGGCGCTCAAAAGATTTGATTTGATACTGTGATTGAAGCATTCTATTTGCATACTCTGTTGGTTCAAGCTCTCCACATGTTTCTCCAAATGTTCGTTCTCGATTCGGAGCGCACTTATATTGAGTTTAATGGTGTTTAGCTGTCGCTTCAGGGATGATTGTCGTGACCTTAGCTCGTTATTATGCACAACAGCGGCTTGCGTGTTTTCTTGCTGTAGCTGATTAGCAGTAAGTGGTTTCTTGGATTCGGGTTCAGTCTTTAAATGAGGCTCCAGAGTCCCGAAGTCGCTCATGTTTTAAAATGTAATACAATTTACTGAGGCTATATTACTGCTATCGAATGAAGTGCCCAGGCCAACTGAACTAAAACTAGTATTGATACTTACCATTGCATGATCTATAGGTTGTCGTCGATAACTGATGATCCAGAGCACTATCATGGAATGTGCTATCGGCAATGTAGGATCTGCTATTCTGCTCAGGAGTTCCCATTACAGACTTGAATTCGCTTGAATTCGACGTTGATGAATCCATTGTCGTGCACAACCGGTGGTTATAAATAATATATATTATATATATTTATGAATATATATAATATATATACCGTATAGAGATGTTAATGATTGGGAGTGTGAGTGCTTTTGAGCGATATGTGCCCGTTCTGTGTGTACACAGCTGCTGCCTTGGAAGAATCGTTTACGGGTGGAAATTCGGTTTTAGTTTGTCTGCTACTGCTGCTGTACCCACGAATATACGTATTGTTAGTATATTATTTGTGCATTCGGTTCCAGGACAGTTGATACTACTGATGTTGTTTTCGTTTTGTGTTGAGTTCTGCATTCGGTGAATAACTGTAAGTTAAAATGAATAACGAGAGAGGAAGAGATCAGCTCAGAGGTGCCGATAGATAATTCCACTCTACCTCCCTATCACGAACTTAAAATTTCAAAGATTTTGCGTACGTATACATGTTTACTGATGCTAAATACAAGGCCTAGTCTCATAACGAATCGGACTGTGACATATAGTTAAATAGTTTCGAATTTTCATAAACCCAGGTTTACAATCATATTAGCCAGCTGCTATTTCTACATTACTTGGATTGTTTTGCTTTCGTCAGCATCTTATACAAGCATATATATCTTCATGTATCCCATGGAATAACTTACCTGGAGCACAGGTATATATGTGATTAGGAATTAATTGACGAAATATTTATATAGTATGTATTTCGGCTTCCTTCGTTATGCACCACCAATTTTTTTATTTAAACGAAAAACCAAAAAACTAAAGAATGAAATTGTGATTGTGGCAAACTGAGCGTTAGCTTCTTCTTGCTAGCATGCACCAGTGCTGCCCATAAAATTGAAAAAGATGTGAAGCAGATGTGCTCCATTCTCACATAATAATTAATATTATTTATTATTTTGTCATTACCTTTTATTTATTACCTTTTCATGGATACTGCCAAATTTATTAATATATAAATGAACATAAAATTGCATGCAGTGACTTCTCATGCAATCATTTATTTAATTTTTGCGTCTGTATGGCAACACTTATATTGAACAGCTGCTCGCCGCCTTTTCTAAAGTCTTATACAGTTGTAAAAGTTTAATTTAAATTTGCTAAATAATAATGTCAGATGACACAGAAGAGCCTAAGAAAGTAAGTTCCATTTGCATTTATTCAATGTTTGACCAAAAATTTACATGTTTCCTTGGGTATAATTTCTTATAGAGATTCTATATATATGGACGCGACATCACTCAGATACCATGCTTTCGTAACAGTTTTCTTTATGGCATCAGTGGTGGCATAGGTATCGGTGTTTTGGCATTTTTATCCACCTCCCGCCCGCACTTGGCCACACACATTGGTTTTGGTTCCTTCTGCTGTGGCACAATGGTCTATTGGATGGTCTGCAGGTGAGAGTCTGTTGATAAAAAATCCCTGCTATAGTCTAATCAAATTTCATTGGAAAAGGTATCAATGGTCAGCGAGGCGTTTTGAGCAACAACAACTACGTGAGGCAATGCGCAGGCAAGCCTTGTACGAGGGCACGGAAGTCGAGCGTGAGCTAGATATTAAGTCGGCGTAAAACATGAAATAGATAAATATTTAATCTGTAAGATTATGTAAATTCTTAGATACATTTAGACGAACTGCAACCGCGTCTTATAAGTACAGATTGTGTTTTTGTATTGGTGGAAATAATGATTTCAATGCTTAATGTGTATTCCCATGTAAATGTTTATTTCAATCTACCCTCAGCAATTAAGCCGCTATTGTAATATAGTTAACGAATATAATTGTCAGAAAATTGACGCGTGGATTTTTATACAATATATATTTAATGTAATTTTAACTTATTAATAAATATTGTACATTTTCTAAATGAATGTAATGCAGTTTTCAAGGTCAACAATTTCACAGACCGAAGATCGTTAATTTTATTGCCTTCGTTAAGTTTGGCGCCTTTTTCAAACATTAATTAATTTTTAAATGCGCTACCTAACAGGTAAAAGATATCCTCAGGCGTCGTGAACCTTTGTCGTCGCCGATGGCCAACATAATCTCAAACAACTCAAAACACACATATCGATCCTGTTCAGTTCCGTTCCATACGCTCACCGCTACAGTTGTGTTTCTAATCTCAAAAGTTGCTCAGTGCCTCCGTCAAAACGAATTCGCTTGTCGTTCGAGCCGGTCGTGTTTTTTAAGAGTGGGAAATTCGACTGATCAAGTGCCGCGCTTTCTCGTTTACATATTGTTTCATCCAAAAATAGCTAAACAAGTTTTGGTATACATTATGCCAAAGTGGGAACAAACAACATCTGTTCTCGTGTTTTTTGTCAATGGCAAAAAGGTAAAGCGATTCAGCTGGCAAATAAGCAATCATATTTTGAATTCAAACGAAACGAATTCATTCGCTACTTGGCTCACTTCCAATCAATTGAACAGAATTATAATTTTTTATTGACATTGATAACAATTGACCTGGTGTTCCTTCTTTGTCTTTTAATGGGGATTGCTGTTTTCACGAATTATCAATGAACTTTTTGTATTCATTAACGCATCTGACACAGTGGCTATTTTCGTGTTAACAATATGGTATGAGCCGCTACTAATTTGTAATTTCTAATTTGTAAATTCGGAATAGCGACATCATAATTTGCTTACAGTTCCCATCAGCGAGAGATAAACAACAAACTTTTTTGTTTTTGTTTAGCTCACAATTTTTTTTCTTTGTTGACTCGTGCACTAACGTAAAATCGGTTTATTATCTTCAGCAGCAGGCTGTTTTTTCTACATGCAGCTGGAATCTAACTGTTGCCAATACAAAGGCAATCTGCAATCTGATTGTTGCGCGTGTTGTTTTTCGAGTGCCGACTCGCCTGATAATAACAGATAGGCCGTTACATATGCCGGGGAGGCCAAACAGGTTAAACCTGTAGTTCAGCTTCATGAAAAAATAAATGTAAATTGGTTGGTATGCTTATGAATAATTCTGATATAGTTTAGTGAAGGTTTTCCAAAATAAAAAAAAAATTCTGGCCCGCTTTAAATTTTTAAAACACTCAGACAACTCTACTCACACACAGGCTTAAGACAATTTTTCATCTACGCGGTGTTTGCCATTCTATATTTTTTGATGCAAGCTCAGTTCAAGCTCAGCCTCGAAGTGCTGCCAATTTTCTCAAGTTTACTATAGCATACCTAACGTATTTATCCGAACAATTTGCTCACCTTAGTCGAGTTCTCTGCTAATGAAAGTATATTATCCTTAATTGTTTTTATTTTTAATAATAATACAAGTTACATTTGTGTAGGCAACGCCCAAGTAGTGCAAACGTATTATAATTCAAATTCTCAATTTAGTTCATAGCGCCGCGATTCTTCGCTGATCGCTGCGCACTGATAAGAAGTTGGCATACATTTTACAGTGTGTTTATTTTTTATTTGGTTCAGCAAAATAAGATAAGGGCCACACTTCCTTATTTGTTTATACGAAACCGGCACAAACTATAAATTATTGCGATTAGAGAAAATTGTATCCACCCGCGGTGTGTTCATTGTTATCTAAGAGCTGATTACAGGGTATTTCGTAGACACATAACAAGCACTTTAATTATTTCTCACCCCTGAAGACATGCTGATAATAATAAACATCAATTCAGATACTTCAGGCATTTGTATACATTCCGTTTAGGGCGTTCAACTGCAAAAACATTTAGTGAATGCGTAATCTATATAAACATTTAGTATATCATATAAATGATGGTATATGTGACGATATGTATTTATATTTTCAGGTAACTGATGTCAATCCCGATCCGGAATGTACGCTGCTTACATACTTGCGCGAAAAGCTGCGCCTTTGCGGCACCAAACTGGGATGTGGCGAGGGAGGTTGCGGGGCGTGTACCGTTATGATTTCTCGCCTGGATAGACTCAGAAACAAGATCCACCATCTAGCTGTCAATGCCTGCCTGACGCCAGTGTGCGCTATGCATGGCTGCGCTGTGACCACAGTGGAGGGTATTGGCAGCACGCGGACACGCCTGCATCCTGTCCAGGAGCGACTGGCCAAAGCACATGGCTCGCAATGCGGCTTCTGCACTCCCGGCATTGTGATGTCCATGTACGCACTGCTGCGCAATGCAGCACAGCCCTCGATGCGCGACCTGGAGGTGGCTTTTCAGGGCAATCTCTGCCGCTGCACTGGCTATCGGCCTATCCTCGAGGGCTACAAAACGTTCACCAAGGAGTTTGCATGCGGTATGGGCGATAAATGCTGCCGGGTGAACGGCAACGGCAAGGGCTGTGGGGGCGATGGCAATGAGAATGGGAATATTGACGACAAGCTGTTCGAGCGCAGCGAGTTCCAGCCCTTTGATCCCAGTCAGGAGCCAATCTTTCCACCGGAGCTGCAGTTGACAGCGGCATATGATGAAGAGAGCCTAATCTTTCGTTCGGATCGTGTGACTTGGTATCGGCCGACGCAGCTGCAGGACCTGCTGCAGCTGAAAGCCGATCACCCAGCCGCCAAGTTAATTGTGGGCAACACTGAGGTCGGCGTGGAGGTGAAATTCAAACATTTTCTCTACCCGGTGCTCATCAATCCCATCAAAGTACCCGAGTTACTGGAGGTGAGCGAGTCGGATGAGGGCGTTTATTTCGGAGCCGCCGTCAGCCTCATGGATATTGACGCATATTTGCGCAAGCGCATCGAGGATCTGCCGGAGACCCAGACCCGCTTCTTCCAGTGCGCCGTAGACATGCTGCATTATTTTGCCGGCAAGCAGATTCGTAATGTGGCGTGTCTCGGTGGTAATATTATGACTGGGAGTCCCATCTCCGATATGAATCCCGTTCTGACGGCAGCCGGTGCGCGCCTAGAGGTGGCCAGTCTGGCCGGAGGCAGGCGTTCTGTGCACATGGGTAGTGGCTTCTTCACAGGCTATCGGCGGAATGTAATTAAAGCTGATGAGGTACTCCTGGGCATACATTTCCAGAAGACCACTCCGGATCAGCATGTTGTAGCTTTCAAGCAAGCCCGACGCCGGGATGATGACATCGCCATCGTCAATGCGGCTGTGAATGTCAGCTTTGAGACCGGCACCAATGTTGTCCGGCGCATAGATATGGCCTTTGGAGGCATGGCACCCACCACCGTGATGGCACCGCGCACAGCCCAGCTGATGGTCGGTCAGCCCTGGAGTCAAGCCCTAGTGGAACGCGTGGCAGAGAGCCTGTGCCATGAGTTGCCCCTGGACGCATCTGCGCCAGGTGGCATGATAGCCTATCGTCGCGCCTTGGTTGTCAGCCTGTTCTTTAAATCATACCTGGCCATCAGTCGGAAGCTGTCTGATGCCGGCATCATGCCACCGGATGCAGTGCCCAAGGCGGAGCTCAGCGGTGCAGAGACCTTCCACACACCCACACTGCGCAGCGCCCAGCTGTTCGAGCGTGTCGCTGGCGAACAGCCAAGCCATGATCCCATTGGAAAACCCAAGGTGCATGCAGCTGCCCTAAAGCAGGCCACCGGCGAGGCTATTTACACGGATGACATACCACGTATGGATGGCGAACTCTACCTCGCCTTGGTGCTTAGCACTAAGCCACGAGCCAAGCTTATCAAAGTGGATCCCAGTGAGGCGTTGGCCCTGGTTGGTGTGGAAGCCTTTTTCTGTTCAAAGGACCTCACGGAGCATCAGAACGAGGTGGGCCCAGTGTTCCATGACGAGCACGTCTTCGCTGATGGCGAGGTTCATTGTTATGGTCAAGTCATTGGCGCCATCGCTGCCACCAATCAAAGCCTGGCCCAGCGAGCGGCTCGACTGGTGCGCGTCGAGTATGAGGAGCTGCAGCCAGTGATTGTCACCATTGAGCAGGCCATCGAGCATGAGTCCTATTTTCCAAACTATCCGTGCTACATGACCAAGGGCGATGTGAGCAAGGGCTTCGATGAGGCTGCGCACATCCATGAGGGCAGTTGTCGCATGGGCGGCCAGGAGCATTTCTATCTGGAGACCCATGCTGCTGTGGCTATACCTAGGGACAGCGATGAACTGGAGCTGTTCTGTTCCACGCAGCATCCGTCGGAAGTACAAAAGTTGGTGTCACACGTTGTCGATCTGCCTGCGAATCGCGTCGTGTGCCGCGCCAAGCGTCTGGGCGGTGGTTTCGGGGGCAAGGAGTCACGCGGAATAACGGTGGCTCTGCCCGTTGCCTTGGCTGCGCATCGATTGCGTCGGCCAGTACGCTGCATGCTGGACCGTGACGAGGATATGCTCATCACCGGCACGCGCCATCCGTTCCTCTTCAAATACAAGGTAGGCTTCACGAAGGAAGGCCTGATTACAGCATGCGAGATTGAGTGCTACAACAATGCCGGCTGGTCCATGGACTTGTCATTTTCGGTGAGTGATGATGCTGATGTACCTGATGATGATGGTAATTCTGACATAATCCTTAACAGGTTCTGGATCGCGCAATGTACCACTTCGAAAACTGCTATCGCATACCAAATGTCCGGGTAGGTGGTTGGGTGTGCAGGACCAACTTACCCTCCAACACGGCCTTCCGTGGCTTTGGCGGTCCACAGGGCATGTTTGCCGGCGAGCACATTATCCGAGACGTGGCTCGAATTGTGGGTCGCGATTTCCTGGACGTAATGAAACTGAATTTCTATAAGACCGGCGACTATACGCACTATAATCAGCAGCTGGAACGATTTCCTATCGAGCGCTGCTTTGAGGATTGTCTCAAGCAGTCGCGCTACCATGAGAAACAAGCGGAGATAGCGCGCTTTAATCGAGAACATCGCTGGCGTAAGCGTGGCATTGCTTTGGTTCCCACTAAGTATGGCATAGGCTTTGGGGTGATGCATCTGAATCAGGCGGGCGCCCTTATCAATGTCTATGCCGACGGATCGGTCCTGTTGTCACATGGCGGCGTTGAGATTGGTCAGGGCTTGCACACAAAAATGATACAGTGTGCTGCCCGAGCCCTGAACATTCCCATCGAGCTGATACACATATCGGAAACAGCCACGGACAAAGTGCCCAATACGTCACCCACAGCGGCCAGCGTGGGCTCCGATCTGAATGGCATGGCCGTGCTCGATGCTTGCGAGAAGCTGAACAAACGCCTGGCTCCCATCAAGCAGGCACTGCCCGATGGCACGTGGAAAGAATGGATTAGCAAGGCGTATTTCGATCGTGTTAGCCTGTCTGCGACCGGCTTCTATGCCATGCCAGACATTGGCTACCATCCGGAAACGAATCCCACTGCACGAACCTACAGCTATTACACAAATGGCGTTGGTGTGTCCGTGGTGGAGATCGATTGCCTGACTGGTGACCATCAGGTGCTCAGCACAGATATTGTTATGGACATTGGCTCGAGCATCAATCCAGCTATAGACATAGGCCAAATTGAAGGTGCATTCATGCAGGGATATGGCCTGTTCACTCTAGAGGAGCTTACGTACTCGCCGCAGGGGATGCTCTACTCCCGCGGACCGGGCATGTATAAGCTGCCTGGCTTTGCGGACATACCCGGCGAATTCAATGTTAGCCTTCTGACTGGTGCACCCAATCCACGTGCCGTATATTCATCCAAGGTGCGGCAGAAGGCATATCAGTGTTCACATTTCCTTAATTTTCCTTTCTCAATTTACAGGCTGTTGGCGAACCTCCACTCTTCATAGGAAGTTCTGCTTTCTTTGCCATCAAAGAAGCTATCGCAGCTGCTCGTACTGAGCAAGGCTTGAGCGCTGACTTCAAATTGGAGGCACCTGCCACCTCAGCTCGTATACGCATGGCTTGCCAGGACCAATTCACTCAACTTGTAAGCGCTCTCCGACTTTATATCGTATATCAAATTCTAACAAATTCCTTTATCATTCTTCAGATCAAAATGCCGGAGGCGGGCAGCTACACGCCCTGGAATATAGTGCCATAAGACGGAATACTGTGCTTTTACATTTATTACAAACATAACTATAATTAGAAATTACTAAGGACTTTCCTACTTCTTGTTTAATTTAACGCTTCTTGAACACGATCCTTTCGACCCAGTCTAGATAAGCAAATAGCTTTGTGTAGACACCCGGGGCATTAGGTGCCGCACAGAATTTGCCGAAGGACGTAATGCCGACTACAAAAGCCACACAATTATTCTCGGGCAATATGGCATGCAGTGGTCCGCCCGAATCCCCCTGGCACGTGTCCTTGCCGCCCGGCAAGTATCCAGCACAGAACTGCGAGTCGACAATACCATTGGGCAGTCGTCTTTCCTTGCGATAGATTTGTTTGCACCGCTGCTGCTGTATCATATCCAGATCCACTTGACGCAAAATATTTGATTTGGCGCCAAGGAATTCAGTGCGTCCCCAGCCGGTGGCCACCACAGATTTGACGTGTAATTCAGGCATTTGCCACAAGCAGGCTGGACGCACATAATCCGACAGCTTAGCGCGTTTCGTCAGCTTGAGCAACGCTATATCATGGTAGTATGAAGACGATCGATACTTCGGGTGCAGTATAATTATGAGTATTTTGATGTCTTGCTGCCACTGGCTGGTCACATTCAATTGCTGCACACCCAGACGCACCATGTCTGGTGGTTTACTAAACGAAGCATGGACAATGTATAGTCGAGACTTCTCTGGCCAAGCAACTCACCTACCCGATGTGGCGCAGTGAGCGGCTGTGAGAACATACAGCTCACTGACCAACGTACCGCCGCAGCCCCACTTGATGTCGCCATCGTTTTGCGTCCATCCGAGTGCCGTCATATGTGGGAACAGGTTGTGCAATGTAGCTATCCCGCCCACAATCAATGGCACACTAGGAACACACTGTTTGCCTGAGAACTTGCGTCCAGTGTCGCCGAGACGTAGACCTTTCGTCGCGCTATAGTACTCCTGACATTCTGGAAATGGTAGCAAATTAACGATTTACTCTTTATCGTTAATATTGCCATTTACTTATGGCACTGATCCGTTGCGCCTGAACGTGTTTGTCAGCCAATGGACAACAAATGACGGGGACGTTGTTGCGATGCGTGCATATGTCAATGGGAGTCCCATGCACACGATATTCGCGAATAACATGCAAACACTGGTACGCCAGAATGCAGTAGCCACTGCGCTCATCAAAGCTGCGTCGGCAGAAGGCACCTTCTTGGAGCGACTGGGCCGAGCCGGTTCGCAGGTCATCGTCATTGTCAAATTTTAATGAGCTCTCCGACAGTTGTTCCTTCTGTTCATTTCCACTTGCAGCACTGCCTGCCGCATATGTATCCGGAGGCCACAGCTCCGGAAGCGTATACTTTGTCGTTTGGTAATTAACTATATTAAAGCCTGCAGGATTCTAAATATTTTATTTGAAATATACATTTACTGCATCGACTTATATTACCATTCAGGGCATATATTTGTAATAGCATAAATTGTAGGCTGACGATTGTTGACAAAATTGGCATAGCTGCATTTGTCGTTTTCTGTGTTTTGTCTCTTGCACATTTATAAACATCTGAATAACGTAATCCGTGCGCGCATCAAAAGCTGATTCTTTTACAGTGTTGCAAAGTGTTACGGTTTCTACAAGTTTTGGATGTAGTACTGCCAAGCAACAAACTTATTTAATCGATAGGGCAGCCTTGGCATTTGATTTCGAGTATTTCAAATGGCTGGCAAAAGTAAGAAGAAAAGAAATAGCAAAGATTCAACTTCAAGCAACGCTGGTAGCGGCGAAGGCGAAGATAAGAAAAAGAAAGACGGAGCCGGTAAGAAAAAAGGTGGTGTTGGCAAGTCCATCGGCTGTGATATATTCAATGATGCGGCAATGGAGAATGCGTACTATGTGTGCCACAATGTTCAGGTGGAATTGTAGAATAACTACTATATTGTTGTTTACTTTTATTTATTCATTTTTTTCTTAGCAGGATGTGCTAAAAACTCGAGGATTTCCTTGGCCAGATGGACAAAAGAAGAAGAAGAAGGGAAAGCGATAAATCTTTATATATATACATTTATGAGACAATAATCCCCCGTTTTTTTCTAATACTTAACTAAATGAAGTCTTCATTCATCAATTTCGATTCAATGACAATTTCTCAAAGCGCAATAAACGCAACGCCAAACGTCAGAAATAACACATTCGAGAATACACAACACATTCAAATTACTATGTGTTCAGACAAAATTGTTGGCGTCAGAGAATTACAAATAAAAATAAAAATTTATTGAAAAATCTAACTGTAGTGTGGGCTCGCGATTCAGTGAGGCAGCATCCTCGGCAACAAACAGATGATACTGACAACGAAATTAACAGTGTTTTTATTAGGACATACGACATGGTTAAGACACCGGCAATAGGTATCGACTTGGGTACAACCTATTCTTGCGTAGGTGTTTGGCAGAACAACAAAGTTGAAATTATTGCCAATGGACAGGGAAATCGAACTACGCCATCCTATGTCGCATTCAATGATACGGAGCGTCTTATTGGTGATGATGCTAAAAATCAGGTAAGTGGAATAGAGATGTACGTGATGCACTTGACAATAGTCCCAACGTAAATTCGATTTCGCAGGTTGCGATGAATCCCAAAAACACAGTGTTCGATGCAAAGCGTTTGATTGGACGTAAGTTCAACGACCCCAAGATACAGGAGGACATAAAGCATTGGCCCTTCAAGGTCATCAATGTTGGTAGCAAGCCTAGAATTGAGGTCGAGTTCAAGGGCCAGCGCAAACAGTTTGCTCCCGAAGAGATTAGCTCTATGGTATTGTGTAAGATGCGAGAAGTAGCCGAAATGTATCTGGGCGCTAAGGTGGAGGATGCGGTCATCACAGTGCCGGCATATTTCAATGATTCGCAACGTCAAGCCACCAAAGATGCCGGTTCGATAGCCGGCTTGAATGTGCTGCGCATCATCAATGAACCGACTGCTGCTGCTTTGGCTTATGGTCTAGACAAGAACCTGAAGGGGGAGCGTAATGTCTTGATATTCGATTTGGGCGGCGGTACCTTCGATGTGTCTATTCTTACCATCGATGAGGGCTCCCTGTTTGAGGTGAAGGCCACGGCTGGCGATACCCATTTGGGTGGCGAGGATTTCGATAATCGGCTTGTAAATCATTTTGAACAGGAGTTTAAGAACAAGCACAAGAAAAGCCTCAGCGGAAACGTTCGCGCTCTGCGACGTCTTCGAACGGCTTGTGAGCGGGCCAAGCGAACGCTTTCTTCAAGCAAAGAAGCTTCGCTGGAAATCGATGCACTCTTTGAGGGTATCGATTTTTATTCGAGAATATCCCGCGCACGTTTTGAGGAGCTGAACCTTGATCTATTCCGCTCAACCATTGAACCGGTTGAGCGTGCCTTGGCGGACGCTAAGATGAATAAGAAAGCCATACACGATGTGGTCCTGGTGGGTGGCTCCACGCGCATCCCGAAGATACAACGTCTGCTGCAGGACTTTTTTGGCGGCAAGACGCTCAACTTGTCCATCAATCCTGACGAGGCTGTAGCCTACGGTGCCGCCGTTCAAGCGGCTATTCTTACGGGCGTGGATAACTCTCAGATACAGGATCTGTTGCTAGTCGATGTAACGCCACTATCGCTGGGCATTGAGACAGCCGGCGGTGTCATGACCAAGCTGGTCGAGCGAAATGCACGTATTCCCTGTAAACAGCAGCGAATGTTTACTACGTACAACGACAATCAGGATACGGTGACCGTTCAGGTTTATGAGGGTGAGCGTGCCATGACCAAGCATAATAACTTACTGGGCAACTTCAATCTCAATGGCATACCGCCAGCGCCGCGTGGAGTGCCCAAGATCGAAGTGTCCTTCGACCTGAATGCGGATGGCATCCTGAATGTTAGCGCCAAGGACAACAGCACGGGAAAGTCGGAGAAAATAACCATTACCAATGATAAAGGGCGTCTCTCAAAGAAAGAAATCGATCGTATGCTTGCTGACGCGGAGAGGTACAAAGATGAGGACGATCGCCAGCGCGAACGTATCGCCAGTCGGAATACATTGGAAAACTATCTTTACGGTTGCAAACAGGCTATGGATGATGCGCCCACTGGTATCCTAAGCGAGGCTGATAAGTCAACGGTCCGAAACAAGTGTGCGGCGGAGAGCAAGTGGATGGACAAGAATATGCTGGCCGAAAAGGAGGAGCTCGAACATCATCTCAAGGAATGCCAGGGCGTCTGTGGCCCCATTATGTCCAAGTTAAACACCGGAGGTGAGAAAAGGAAAAAAGGAAATGCGCGTTCTGGTAGGGCCGGCAGCGGTCCCAACATCGAAGAAGTCGACTAACAGACTGACCGCCACGGTCTTCATTTGAATATGTATTTCGAACTTATGCTAATTAAATACTGCATTTTATCCAAGGGGCCAGCTGGTATCTGTTGTGTTCAGTGGCATTTCAATGGTCGCGGCAAGCAGAGTATTCGTGGAGCAGGTCGGTTGGCGTAGCTGCAATGACCTGTTGCATCCTCACGGCTGTCGGCGGGCCGCCTTGCAGAACCTTTATCGTTTCGCCTGTTCCAATCTTAAGTACTACTTGCCTATGGTCGTGCTGGATTTGGTAAAGCATGCACTGCGTGGCAAGCGTGGATTGCAGCTAGTCCACGACGCGCTCTTGTACTATTCCCAGCTGATCTTCGGAGGTCTGGTCAATGGCTGTCTCATTGCCTCCTTCGCGTGCATCTTGCGGTAGGATCTGTATAGTTTAATCAAGCTAATTGCGGTTTACAGTTTCTGTGTGTGTGTGTGTGTGTGTGTGTGTGTCTATGTATAGGCATCTGCTGGGCGAATTCCGGCCGCACACGCTTCTGTTTTTGCCTGCGGTGTTTGGTGGCGCATTCGTTGCCCTGCTGCCTAAGCGCGTGAAGCAACTGTATCACACAGCGATCTTTCAAGCTGTGAGTAGATTTGCTTTCAGCTGACGCATAGTTCGTGTAATATCTAAGATGTTTTAAGCTCATTGAGAGCGTGCTGCTGCAGAAGTCAACTCCAGTGACCACGCTGCTGGCCAGGTCCCGTTGGGTACAAGCGCTGCTCTTCATGATTTGCAGCGCCATCATAATGTTGGGCAAAGAGCGGCATTGGTACAATGGGTTCTGGTTTGTAACGCCCGACGAACTGCAGCCGACCGCGCAGCAGGACAGGACACAGTATATAGCCCAGGGCATGCGAAAGCACTTGCTAATTGGACTCGCCTTGGATATCTTCAAGGCTTTGCTGAGCCGCATGAGAACGGGTCACTGGCATCTGAGCTTGGAAACAATGGCTTGGCTGGGCTGTTATGTGGGCATCTATCGGGTAATGTCTTCTTCCTACCTAGAAAAATATTATGGAGGGCCATTGGAAATGCAGGGTATCTGCTGATCGGCCACACTTGGCTTTAGTACTTTTTACTTACATATTTGAGTAATGAATACATTTACATTTGTATAGGGCTCCCTATGCTTTATGCAAAATTATGCAAAGGCCGGACAGACACCGCAGCAAATTGTGCCCAGCTTTCTTGGAGGTCTCAGCTTTCTGTGTTGCCCACGACTAACCATATTAAGCTACGCGCTGCTCGAGGCTGGTCGCTCGCTGTGGGGCAAGTACAATAAGCAGCGGAAGGGATCTCGTTTCGGTTATAGCGATCTGGTATATCCGCTGGCCCTGGCCTATCTGATACACACCTACACACTTCACCCAAAGCGGGTGAGCGCCATAACGGCTATCATTATCGATAGCACAACGGCCAATTAGTAAGTGCTTCAAAAGATCTTTTCCACTTGTGGTTACGATAATTTCTTCTCGCCCGGAACAGTGCTTCAAATATACACCAACGCTTGCAACGGTTGCAGCTGGGATCAGCTATCGCAAATGGTTATCATTAGAATTTCTAATGTAATTTGCTAGTTTTAAAAATATAGTAATAAACCTATTAACCTACCATTTCAAACGCAAAGGTGAGTAGAGTGTATCGTTGGGTTTGTTCTCAGAGGAGTCAGTGGAAGTGAAAACGTAGTTGTGGAATGGTGGGGCCCAGCAAGTTGTTCAGCTATCCTTTGAACCAGGTGCACTGTGGGTGCATTATTCACAGCCGGCCGCATCAAAGCTGCGTTCAGGCTTTGCTCTGGAATTTCTACAGGAATAGTGTGTCCAGTGCTAAATACTATTTGCCAACAGTGTTGGTCTGTCGACTCGTTAATCCTTCAGTGGCTATAAGCTCAAATTTACTTTCATTTTGGTGCAGGTAATGCCGCTAATAATGAACTGGCGGCGAATGACCAAAAATCGTCTAAGGGCAACAATGCAAAACTTTTTGGAGACTACATTTCTTGTCACGAGCACAAACACATTGACGTTCTTTTTCGTATGCGTCTTTAGACGTTTGCACGGGCGTTTCCTCATGGTGTACACACCGTTTGTGTCATGCTTTCTGGGTGCCAGTATTAACTGGTGGGCACCGCCGAAGGTGCTTCAGTTCTTTGTTACGGGATTGACGCATTCGGTAAATGGCCCAATTTACCTATACTGCAAACATCACAGATTCTTCTGTCCCTGCTAGACTCTTGAAGCTGTGATGCGGCAACTGGATATGCGTCTGGTGCAATGTCGTATAGCCCAGACACTGTTCTTTATGTTGTCATCTCTGATCGTGATGCGGCAGCAACAGAAGCGCATTTACTCTGGCTTCTGGTTCAGTAGGCCCAAAGAATTGCCAGCGGATTATGGTAAGTGGTCCTTAATGCGCCGCCTAAAACAGACTGTTATGGAAGTGTCCACCTATGTTGGCATTGGAATAACCATGGATTGTTTCAATAATTTACTGCGCGGAAATTTTAAAAAGCTGCAGCTAAAGACTACAAGCTTTATAGTAAGCTATATGGCAATATACAAAGTAAGTTAAGCCAAACTAAGTAGTTCTCAGATACTTGAAATATCTTTCGCATCTAGATGGTACAACTTGTACTCGCTGGCAGATTGGATTTGGACCTTATTAATCTAATAGCAGCATTTCTTAGCGGCTCGTCTTTTGCACTGTTTAGTCATGTACCGTTCAGCTATATGTGTTACGCTGTCGTTATTGCTATCCAGTCCTTGTGGTTACAGCTGTGCTCCCTGAATGCCACTGGCAATGCACGACTTGCTACCTTGCAGCGCATTCCCTGGGCCAAGCTGCTCATACCTCCAAACATGGCGTATCTGACGCATTGCATGATATATAATGGGCACGTAGTAAGCAGCTTGGCCAGAGCATTCATAGATGACACGTGCGATAACAAGTAAGGTGTTAATTATAAAAAACAAATTCGGTACATATTTATATACTTATTATTTCAGCGTGCGACGTATATATTCTCTCTTAAATCTTCCTACGGAAATAATACTGAAGAAAGTTGAAAAAATGCCTAAAGCATCTTTTTTTTTTGGCTGTGCTTAGCAATTTTTTTTTCACAAATGTCACGGTGGATATGGAATTTAAATATTTTCGATCTTGCCACGCTGTTCAAGAAAATGAAACTTGATGACGTTCCGACGTTGCCAAAAAAATAATCTAACTGCAACTAATCGGAGTGAATACTGATTCCATCGCAAAAGTAAGCAAATAAATGTATATACATACTTACATATTTATTGAAACATATTACTTGTTGGCGTATCTACCTGATAAATTAGCACGCTTACGTGATATGCATAACGATTATTTACAAATATTTTTATTTCAAAGCTCTGCTAACAACCTGAGAATTCCTCTAGAGAATTCTTATTAAGCATCGTTAGCTAGCCAGATATCTGAAGTGCAATCACCACCTGGGTAGCGCATCTCATGTGGTAGGGTAGGTCCAAAAGGTTCTTTTCCAAAATCAACAAGAAAATTTTGATTCAGTGTCATGCCTCCATTGACCACGTCGATATCAATTAGGCACACATGACCGCCCTCAGTAACCATTTTGGGATAGAACTGCGAATTGATAACATTACCGAACAGATACCATATATATTCGTTTCACTTAGTACACATGTACCTGTTTATCCCAAGGAGAATATAATGAGGAAGACACATATAAACGTTTTCCATCCAAAGAGAGTTGCATCATCTGTGGTCCTCCCTCTAAGCGACGACCGTTTATGATACAAGGTGGTGGTCTTTCCTGTAAAAATAGCAATATATATATATATATATATATATATATATATATATACATTTATATACCATTATATTATAAATGCACATACAGTTAATTCCTTATCCTCCTTTACAACAACGTTTGGAAGGTCTCTGCATATAGTACCGCCCATCCAAACGCGAGAAACAAGCTTGGGTTCATCAGGTATGGTTATATCGTATTGCCTGACATCGCCATGCAGCCAGCAATTGACATACAGAAACCGATCATCTAAGGATATTATAATATCTGAAATCATACCACCTATTTCGGATGCAGTGCCGCTGCCAGTATCAACTAGTTTGTGAGGTATATCAATAACTTTCTTCACATCAAACTCATCCGAGCTGGTTCGTTTTTTGAAATAGAATACCTTAGCATGTAAAGCACAGCCAACATATCCATCCGGTCGTTTTGGATCATGTAAGAAGCGCACCTCCAAAGGAGTAGTGCCCTCCACACCCAGATCAACAGTTTGGTACAGGGTTTGCGTAGACCATTTGTAAAAGTTCAACCTGCAGCCATATTGCGTCATGTCATCCAAATCTTCTGCTTTCCAACCACTACGAAATCCAGATATTTAAATTACACAGATCTTAAGATTAAGGCTCCCCACAAACCGTTTAAACTTATTGGGCGCTCCCCATTCCGTGGAAACCATAACATCATAGTATGGTTGATACCAGAAATCATATCCACACATTGCCTTTCGATCTCCTTTGGTCCAGGTGCCAACGCAATTGAAATCAGAATCAAAGAGGATAAAATCTCCCTTGGCATATCCATCAGCATCGCCCATTACTGATATCATAATATTGCCATTGGCCAAACAGTGAGTTGTATGCGGCCCCGTTACATTGAACTTTTTCAACACATCACCATCTATAACCTTGACTATTTCAGGCTTACGTGGATCCTTCGCCACGTCCAGAACATAAATATTGTCGGAGTTTAATGCCGGTAATATCAAACGATTTCTCTTTGGCACAGCCTTGGCATTCTTGTCCACGTGATAGCAGCTTGAACACGCATTCCAGCCGGAATGGTGCAGCTCGTTGCCCTTTCGGTTCGAAAAGGTGCGATGAATAATCTATGAAAACCAAAATAATAACAGTGATAAATCCGCGAACATCTCCAATACACTAAGTAATAACCTGACAGTATGTGGGGCTATCGGGATCCACATCGATCGTCGATAGATAATCACCATGCGGTTCATCCAAATTTGGTTGAATTGTCACAGTATACAGAAGTTTCTCGCGGGGTCCGCTTTTCATCGCATCCAAAGGTGTCGCATAACCGGGCCCATGGCAACAAGCTGCGCGATTGGTAAATATTAGAGTGCAGTTTAATAAAATTTAATATTGATAGTTATCAGCAGAAGAAATAGTAGCGTCGAGGGCCTGATTTGAGTCTCACATTTTTCCGACATTTTAACACGGTTCTCTATTGTACGTTGTTGTTGATCAAAGACAAGCAGATCACTGAAGCTCATGCAGTAGGTATATAAGCTATCAGCCGGTTCTGATCGAACGTTTCGAAATGATTTTACTCTTGTTCGTGTTTGTTCATTTCAAGCGTGTTGTTCTCTTCGGTTATTGTGAGTTATCTACATTGTATGTATGTGTATCATGTATGTCTGTATGTAAATATGTTTATTTCAAAGAAGTATTTGTATGCAAAGCGTTATTTGTTGTTTTTATGCACTTCGCAGTACCCAATAAAAATTGTGTTGCTTATTTATAGCAAAAAAAGTCAAAGCCAAATAATATATAAAATTATATACATATATTTCAAAATTACATCAAAGAAAGAAATTTTAATATAATTAATACATAATAAGAAATATTTTGTTTTAACCGCCCATATTTCTATCGTTTTTAATATATTAATATATACTTTTTGGGGTTTTAAAAAGATTTCAATGTGTAAACCAATGAACCGCGTACCTGAAATTTAAGTCCATACTACTATTATTATTGAACGAATATGAACCAATATTTTGTTAGCTGTAGAAAAGTACCAAAATTGCAATCGATCTTACACGCAAAGCACGACGTACTCTCATCTTCAGTTTGCGGCTACGGATGAAGGTATGGCAACTCTGCATTGCCATATCAGCTGTACGCGTTGTTATCCGCATAAATTTTCTGTTAGCTAACCGTTATAACATGCGCTTGTTATCACAAGTACGCTACGCATCAACACACGTATCCCGGAGACGTGTAGTTATTACAGGTACTGGAGCAGTCACTCCATTGGCCAATAATGTGCCCCAGTCATGGCAACGGCTTATAGCAGGCGAATCGGCCATTTCGAAACTCGGTGCGGAATTCAAGGGCCTGCCTTGTCAGGTGGCGGCACAAATAGAAAAGGAAGACCTTCAGTTAGACAAGCATCTGACCAAAAGTGATATAAAATTAATGAGTCCTGCCACACAATTAGCTATCATTGCAACAGATGAGGCGTTAGCTGCAGCAAAACTTAAGCCCACCGATCTGAAAGAGGAACAGCGAGAACGTTTCGGAGTGTGCGTCGGCATGGGCATGTTCGATCTGTCCGAAGTCTACGGGGCATTTCAGCAACTTCAGCGTGGTTATAATCGTGTCAGCCCTTACTTCGTTCCGCGCTTGCTGCCGAATATGGCGAGCGGGCACATCAGTATGCGCCACGGCTTACAAGGACCCAACCATTCCGTTTCAACGGCTTGTGCAACCGGTGCACATGCAATTGGCGACGCGATGCGTTTTATACGCAACGGCGACGCTGATATTATGCTAGCAGGTAGTGGAGAGGCCTGTATAGACCCTCTTTCGATAGCCGGTTTTTGTAGGCTGCGCGCACTAAGCACTGCCTTCAATGATAACCCAGCCGTTGCCTCGCGACCTTTTGATAAAACGCGCGACGGATTTGTGATGGGTGAGGGCGCCGCGATATTGGTCTTAGAAGAACTGGAACATGCTCGTGCCCGAGGGGCGCCCATACTGGCCGAGCTACTAGGTTATGGATTGTCCGGCGATGCACATCATATTACTTCTCCTAGTGATAATGGAGCCGGGGCCACATTGGCCATGAAGCGCGCCATTAAGGATGCGGGGCTTGAACCCCAAGATATCACATACGTCAACGCACATGCCACATCTACGCCCACAGGTGATCGTATTGAGGCCCATGCCATTGGACGAGTCTTTGAGGACCACGTGGCTAAAGTCTCCGTCTCCTCAACGAAAGGGGCACACGGTCATTTACTTGGATCCTCAGGGAATCTGGAAGCGCTTTTCGTTGTCCACGCCTGCGCAGAAAATAAATTACCACCCTCAATAAACATAGATCAATTAGATGTAGATGTTAACGTTGTGACTAAAGCACGCGAATGGTCAGAGAACCAATCACGGCGTGTTGCCTTAAAGAACTCCTTCGGTTTTGGTGGCACCAACGCTTGCCTGTGCATTGCCAGTTACACTGAATAATACATTGTTAAGTACTAATTGTTGCATGTGAATAAATATCTTTCATTTTTAAATTTTCATTTCATGTTTAGGAAAAAGGTTTGTTTTAAAATTTTATTTGGAAAACTTTCGGTATCGTGTCTCCTGCTTCTCTTTTTCGGACCCTCAGCATCCTGTTCCGTAAAAATGTATATGCGTATTGTGTTGTGCAATGCGCAGAGCTCGCACTATTAAATTGTGTATATATATCTGTATATAAGGATGTATATAGCTCAGTTTGATTTGCTTCTGTTGCTGCGCCATACGCGCTTACTTTATATATATAAACAAATATGTTTTCTCTGGTCGATTTTGCTGACAATAATTGCTGTTTCGTTCCCTTTTCTATATTGTGATTTTGTTCTTGTTTTCATTTTTGCATTCACTTAACTTGTTTAATTTAAAGAATTTTTATTTTACAAAATTACTTAAACTGTAAAGTTAAAAATACATAGATTGGCTTACAAATAGAATTTGTTTATAATCAATGTATATATTTATATATATATAAATGTGGTTGCGCATCTTTTTGGGGATTTTATTTTAATTCTGATCTACTTTTAGATTTTACTTGTCATCTGCCTATTGGTTTTATTGTATTATTTACTCAATACATTTATAAATATATAATCGATTCGTTAATTATGTATTTTTATAGGCGTAAATAAAATTTTCAATAATTGTGTTCTTTGTCCATTTTGTGTTGGATTGATAGTATTAATTTTCAATTTGTATATAAATGATCGAAAATAATTCTGTATTCGAAGTTATAAAATTTATACCAATTAGTGTACAAGTTCTCTTGCGATTTGTTTCGATGCAGCATATAATTAATTGTTTTATAATCTTGCACGTCACATTAATTAACAAGTTTAGTACATCATTTCCACTTTAGATACTTAAAGCATTTAATTAATTTCAAAACATTCATTTCCAATTTTGAATTTTTAAACTTTGAATAAAAAATATTTCGGAACTACAGAGGCCTTTGAATTACAATTTTACGTATCTGGTGTTTAGCTAGTATGCAACAAACATTTGCTTAACAAAATTAAAATAAAGGAATTGTTTTGGAGCCTGAAAGGCGTCTGATAGCAGTTATTACAGATTAAACACATTAAAAACAGGCAAAAAATTAAAATTAAACACACTCACACACATTTGTACACTCAATTTACATTTATGTGCGAGTGTATACTTCAGACATTATATATTATTAAAAATAATAATTGATAATTATTATAAAATGCCTACAACACATAAACTAATATAGAAACAATAAACTTATTATTCCTTGAGTTTCTCGTAATTGTCCAAATTTGCACTGAACTTCATTTTGTGAGATATGAGAAGAGTGTAAGATTTATGTAAATTATGAATAAATATTTGATTTGTTTCGCGTTGTTTTTACTATTGCTTTCGATCTTAACACTTATTATCTTACTATTTGTTTATTCTCTTTTTTATTTTCTTTTCCTTTGTTTTGTTTAAAAACATATCTATTTAAGCGCTAGTAAAGTGGTTTTCTTGTTGCTGTCAGTTGTTGGGTTTTCTTTTCTAGTGAAATGGTTACCAACTTCATATGTATAGTGGATGCTGCAACACTTGCCTACACTAG